>JAJGOT010000011.1:2495000-2502500 GCA_022457155.1 Cladopsammia gracilis | reverse complement strand
AAGGGCACAGTAATTTTTCCTATGTGGACCTACGTGTATAGGCTGTCATCAGAGGAGGTTGGACACCAGTCATGTGCAAATTTTGACCAATGATTTTCGTCGCACAACGTGTTCATGGCGGACGGTTGAAACATATTCCAAAGCGTCAGTTGGTGGCAGTAATTTCGCGATTTTATTCTTCTTTTGAACGTTATTGTTCTGGAACTCGTCCTGTGGCTTGATGTGATGTGAAACCTTGCGTTGGTGAAAGATTTTTAAAGGTAAGTTGATTTTTATGGCATTTTCTGTCATGTTTTGACGAGCGAACGAACGGTGGTTGTTCATTTATTTCCTGTGGTATGTGATGTTTTTAAATGGGTTTTTCTCGCGATTCATACCTTTATTTGCTTTACTTTTTACATCTCTTTATAGAATAATTAATGAAGTTCAATTTTATGTCAGCGCCCCCGTTCGCCCCCGCAACCGTTTTTGAGATATCTTAAGTTGAAACTTGTGACATATGGGCGAGACGAAGAGAAAATGGCGCGAGGTGTGACTTTTTTTTCGGGGTCCACGTGAAATCACTTAACCCTTAGATGTTACAATAATATGCCCTGTAATGAGTTATATGAGTCTTATATATCTTAACCATTATTCTGACTCATTTCTGGTGTTATTTGGCGTAGATTTTATCATGAGCAACCGCTAAAGGCTTATATGTTTGTTATTGTTTTCTTTTCATGGAGTGGCTTCCTAATTAAGTCTATTCTTTTTCTAGGTTCAACAGCAAAATGTGGAGCCCTTCAGTCTGCTTTTTTTCCTGAAATTAAAATAGCAGCCAAACAAGAATTACATTTTTATTGCTTGGCCCAAAATATTGGGGCTTGAGGCATGCATGCAGTGAGGGTTTTGGTCTGTCATTATCATATGTCTTGTAAAGCCCAGCTCTAAGCAAAAATCCAAAGCTCTTGAGACCCACAAATTATTGGGTTGAGAACTGTGAATTATTGTCATTGAGTAAAAGCCCCCATATTGTCAGTTGTTTCATATTTAAGCAGATAATTATCAATATATAAATAAAATTATAAACTTGTATATACAAAATGCATCAATGATTTAATCAGTCTGTTAAATATATTTCTTTGTTGATAAATAATAATTGTTTATACAGATATTTGATGGATTGTGCACTAGCAGTAGCCTGCTAGAAATGCACAGCAGCCCTGGGTTGCTTACTTTTGTCTTCAGTTGACAATGAAAACTTATTACATACTTAAGTTCTGCATGGTGGCATAGAACATACCTGCCAAGTCTCATGCCTGCGAGTCCAAAACTCCAATCTCATACCAACTCATGGCTATGGAGCAATTTTAAACTCCTGACTTACAGATTTGAGCTATCAGCCTTAACTGATCACATGATCCAATTAAAAATATAGTCATGTTAATGAAAATTTAGCACTTTTTGCAGGTTTTTGTCATTCTGAACATTACGATTACAGCTGGATATTATTAAAAGGAGGACTGAGGTTCATAGAAACTTCTGAATTCTTCAGAACATCTTTGGACATCTTCGGAATAGATCGGGTTGTCTTTGAATTTGGTCTGGTCGTCTTCGGAAATCCTGGCACACCCACAAAGAAAATCTCAAATAACCTTCATAGTTGGGGGAAATTTTGGCTCACTGGATATTTGTTGGAGCTTTTGTATCACTTATGAATTGCTATAATTATTTTGATTACTATTAATTGTTTTCTATTAAAATATCAATGGGCTCCCGATCAACTCCATTTAACTATGGTGTGCAGGGACATAGCTAGGATTTTTCAAAGGGGGTGTCACACTGTCACACCCAGGGTACTTACCAGATTGTCATGTTGACATCCACTCTGTGTTTTACTAAAATTATCTCACAAAGGGGGGGTCACGGGCACCCCAGGACCCCCCTGGGTATTCCTTGATTATCAAGGATGGCAAGGGTGGAGGAGGGGGGGGGGGGGGGGGGGCAGTAAGCCAGCAGGTGAAATTTCTGTTTCCCATTTCTGTACCGACTTCTCAAAAGGCTTCATTTACTTTTTTAATTACCCAATAAAACCATGAAGTAGGATGGGGAAGCTTGTAGTGAAAATAGTTCTGCTTCAAAATAGAAACATTTCAACACTTCTTTCCTTGCTCCACCACTAATTGGCATTTAAATTTTGAGGGAATTGTTTAATGGTTTACATAAATACCTCATTAAGAATTATCTGTCTGTTAGGAAAGTTGTTAGTTAAAATTATTGGAACAACTACAGTTTGCTCCCTTTCAGCAACGATTCTCTATTGTTGTACTTTGACTCTCATAAGCAACCATGGTTGCTTATGACATAGGCAATTGCACATTTGTTATAAATTACCTAAGACTTGTGCTCAAGTGAAAGAACATATAGTTGTTCTCATGTGCACAGTCCTGATTGTTGTGCTCTGATTACATTCCAAGAAAGAGGGCCCAAAGAAAAAATGGTTCCTTAGTACCTTGAATTGTTTTGCCACAAACTCAGAGTAGAGTGCCAAAACATTCTGCATTTTCATTTTCAAGCCCAGAGGTTTGAATTCCTTTTTGTCTGAGGTCCTCCTAATCACAATTTTCTACCAGGTCTTTATGGCCAGAATTGGATTTCGTTCTACAGCTTGGTGGTTCTTGTTCAGATACAAAAATATATGTTAGTCACTGCTTTATTTCCATTAGGCTTTTAAATCATGTTTTTCTCCTGAAGTTTTAACAAGGAATAATCTGTGATATTATATAAAAAAAGTCAACAGTTGTCAGATTTGTAATGGTCGATGGGACCGAAATCGGTTTTTGTTTAAAACTTATTATTCAGATTTTATTGATTATTTGTTGTTTCACATGATTTTACAGTTTCATTATTTATTTATGTATTTATACTTCGTAACAACACAAATCCAGCACTACCAGCATTCAGTACAACAAAATTTCCTTCGTGTATTTCAAAATTATAACATTCTAAAATAGACCGGTTCACGACGTGAGTTGCATGATGGGTAATTGGGGCAAGACGGCGGGAATTTCAAAGATTTGTATTGGAATTCAAAGCCATCTTATTCTTCCTGAATTCATATATTTGACACTTTCTCTTTGAAAAGTGTAACTTATGAATTCAAAGACACAATAAGCTGAATCTGGAGTGCATAATAGTCCAAGATCACTTTTTAGAAAACCTCAATTTTCCCATACATTTTCTGTAATTCGACAGCATCAAAATTACAGAAAATGTATGGGAAAATTGAGGTTTTCTAAAAAGTGATCTTGGACTATTATGCACTCCAGATTCAGCTTATTGTGTCTTTGAATTCATAAGTTACACTTTTCAAAGAGAAAGTGTCAAATATATGAATTCAGGAAGAATTAGATGGCTTTGAATTCCAATACAAATCTTTGAAATTCCCGCCGTCTTGCCCCAATTACCCATCATGCAACTCACGTCGTGAACCGGTCTATTAAACTCATGATCAAGAAGACTATATTAAAAATGCAACGATCGATTGTTGTGGTTACCAACCTTGGTAATTCCGTGATTTAAGCTTATAGCTTTCGTTACAAAATATTCCTCAGTTGGAATTCCTCATGCAGCCTTGCTTTAATAAGTCTTTCAATCGATCAACGGGCATAAAACCCTGCTCGATTTGTGCTTGTTGTGGCTCAAATTTGTAGTCGGTGCACGAGTAAGTCTTTCGATCGGCGTAGAATGATGCCTCAAGTTATTCAGTTGTAAAAATAAATGGCATCTAAACAAGAGTAATCGCATAACCTTCAATTTAGGCCGATTTTTTCTTCCATAGCGGCTAAAAGTCTGAAAATCTGTAGTTCCTCGAGGTCCTCACAGCTCGAAGGTTCACTTGAAACTGAACGAGAGTCGCTCAAAACGAAAATTCATCCCATGATGCCTTTCGGCCCGTGTCCAACCTCCTCTGGGCTGTCATTTAAAGCTAGACGCAAAGTAGCAAGGATTCCATTGCAAATAATTGATCTACACGACAGGCTTAAACCCAGGTGTTTAAATACATGTATATTGAGAAAAATAATTAAGTGAGTTGTACCTCAAAGAATTCGTCATACTCTATGTAATTTTAAATTAAAGAATGTACTGGGGATGATGCGGACAATGCAATTTCAGAGAAACGGGCAAATGTTAATCCTGCTGAGAAATCGAGTCAGTTGTCCATAAACGGAAACACGTTCTACATCATGTTGATTAAGGAGGCTGTGTGCTATGACTAACGTTGCAGTTTCAGAATAGAGAAGACTGAGCCGGGCTACAAACTATGAACTTAACCATTTCAGGTTAATGTTTCATGATTTACGCAACGGCGTGCCAAATCAGAATAAGACAAACCTAGCTTTCGTTGTACTCCCAGGTTAATTCTGGCTTTCTTTGTTCCCATGATGTTTGTAGCTAAACAGTCGTAAAATCCATTATCAGCAAGGCTCAAGCCCTTAATGGTGAGTGTACCGTCGTTTACTTCAGTCCTTCCAACAGGTAGAGACATTCCTAATCTTGTCCAGTTTAGCATTGGAGGTGGAAACCCTATAGCTTGACAAACAGCTCGAAAGGTGGAGTACTGCATCGGTGTGGCGAGTGATGGAGGCACTTTTGTGAAGATGGGAAGACCTGTGAGAAATTAAAGATCAACGAAAATGCAAACGTTTTTACAGTGGTCAACCATTGGATAGTTTCCTTGAATTGGATGACATAATTGAAATTTAGATGAATAGAATATATTCTATAAAATATAATATAGTCTCACACTTAACACAATATTACTAAAGACGTGATTAATACAGTTCCTTCACTTTGTTTGCATGTACACAATTCAAGGCGTTGTTGTTGTTTTTTTTTTTTACTTTCATCAATAAAGTTAAACTAATGCCTATACATATCTTTATATTTACAATATTTAATGCTAACTGGAGAACATTAGCACTCCAAACGTACAATGAGCACCCCGTCATCAGGTTTCCGCCTTATCATTTGCAATAGACTACGAGTAGTCCCTCCTTTTTCCTCAGGGATAGTAGAGCGAGCGAAATGCGAGCGCGCGTGAAAATCACCCCACGCGAGAAAGGCGAGACGTGCGGCGGGGAGAGAGAAAAAGGAGAGACTACAGACAAAGCCCAAACTTTTGAACTTATGCATTGCTCTCACAACTCAAAACTCTGATTGGCTCTTCCATGGCAATCTGTCAACATCTGTCAAAAACGCGCCAGCCGCTATCAACACTTAGTTTCTGTCAATGGTTGCCAAACTTCAGGCATGTCTGGAAAAAATTCCAAATATAACATCGCTGAAACCGAAACAGACTCAAGCGGTGGAGGCACTGTTGGCGGGGAAAGATGTTCTTGCGATACTTTCATCCAGATTTGGGAAAAGTTTAATTTATCAAGTGTATAGCATGGCACAAACATCTGCGAACGCGAGCGTCCAAATACAAACCCGGCAACTGAGGAGGTTCGAGAGAAGAATAATAACCAAAAGAACCAAAACCATGGTCTTGCCTGAATGAAATAGTGGCATGAACCATGCATGAACGAAGTAGTCCTAGACTGTCAAAATTGCAAAGGGAACTCCACGCCACTTTTAAGCGTAGCGAACGGAAGCTAAAATTACAGCCTTGACTGAGACAAACTTCAACTCTCTCTGCTATAAAGCTTGGATCCTGAAAATTAAAATCCTGTAAATACAAAACTAAAATAGCTGGGCATTCACGGCCAACAGATCATTTTAGATCCTGTCATGTCCGGTATTTCAGAGAGAAAAGTTAAAGAAATTCAAACTTTTCCTACATAAAAATCTACATGCCAATATACGCAAAAATGAGGTCCAAATCTACAATTCCAAGCGCAACACCACAAGAAAACACAACCGACAGACTTCACCTCTCGTCCGTTGCACGCGACTAAACTTAGTCTTGTAATAAACATCCCCCGCCGTTTTAATACTGATGACAAGAGCAATGACAGCTCAATGAGACAAGGAATCTCATTGGATGCGCTTAATTGGTTTGAAAGGCGATACGAACTTCACACTCCAAAATCAGTCGACCGTGAAGGGTCAAAAGTTTGGGCTTTGTCTGTAGTCTCTCCTTTTTCTCTCTCCCCGCCGCGCGTCTCGCCTTTCTCGCGTGGAGTGATTTTCACGCGCGCTCGCGTTGCGCTCGCTCTACTATCCCTGAGGAAAAAGGAGGGACAACTTTCAGGGCTAGGGTCCATTATTGTGTTAATTGTTCTATTGTTTTCTTAGCAAATCAGAGACCTTGTATTAGGGCTGCGTACTGCCCCTTCAGTTTAATGCGGGAGAGCTCACCAGGGTTTCGTTATCGTTTGCACATAATTTTTTATATAAAAAGTAAATAATGACGCACCACAGTTGATTTTGTTTGTGACATTTCATAAGCGTTTTTCTGGCTTTCAAAAATTTCAGAATGATGTAGTATATGAAAATGCTGATATCAAATGCACTATCGTATAGCAATTCAAGTCATAGCATTTGACCTGCGCATACTGAATGTACCACGAGAAGTTGCAACTTTTCTCTTTCCTTTAGTTACAACAAATAAGAAAAATGAAAAGAAAAGCGAGCAGCTAAGGGTGAGCGAGTACGAATTTGCTTGTTCTCGCAGCTTTATTACTTGCGAGAATGCAGTCCGCCACACGCAGGTTATCAAACAACGGGATGTCACAAATATTAATTGCTTGGAGTGATTTGATCCACTCACCTCGAACAGACAAATTACCAGAGGCTTCAGATGATCCAAGAATATTTTTGGCAGCACAAGTGTACTGCCCAGCATCGCTGTAATTCAAATTTTTAACGGTCAACCCTCCTTCTTTTATCACGTACTTTGCACCTGACAGAAGCGTCCTGCCCTTGAATTGCCATTCGACGCTAGGAGGAGGGTTTCCTCCAACCGTGCAATAAAAAGCCGTATTTCCTCCTTCATTCCGAGTCTGTTCAGCTAGTGACAACATCACACGCGGGGCAGATATTGATTTTCCAGGCCTACCGGGTTGTCCAGGCATGCCTATTGGTCCTGTCTCCCCAGTGTCTCCCTTTTCTCCTCTCGGTCCAGCAGGCCCAGTCATTCCCGTTTTTCCCGATTTACCAGGTGGTCCCATGCTGCCTTGAGTCCCTTTCTTTCCTTTTGTCCCCTTTTGTCCCCTCCTGCCACGTGGGCCTTTTGCTCCAGCAGGACCAGGATATCCGGGGGGCCCTGCAGGACATACCTTCTCACTTGACTTGCAGTACTTGATGGGCAAGAGTTGTTCAAACTGCTTGGTGATTTCTTTACGCACGTCATGTATGGTGATAGTGACTGTCATGTTGTTCAAAACTTGTCTGCGGTTTCTTGGTCTAATGGTTGTTGATGGCCCTTTTGACACATTTTTGACTGAAGTAAAAGAAACAAATATATATATATATATATATATATATATATATATATATATATATATATATATATAT
>JAJGOT010000011.1:2170000-2490000 GCA_022457155.1 Cladopsammia gracilis | reverse complement strand
TTCTCACTAGCTACACAAACGAAGCTATAATCGTAAACCTAATCTTATAACAAACCTATTATCCATACCCTATGATTTTAAACTAAAGATTTGATTTTGTATTCGATTTCAGGTCGAGCGTCCGAAAACCGTCGCCTGATATTCAATGTAATTGGATGGACCAGTGTCCCTTAGAAAGGTACGCGCTGAGAAAAATAAGTTCTATTTCAGACGTGACCTTTTGCTGTTGTTAGTAACTGCAAACAGACCATCCCTGAAAAAACTAAAAAAACGTATACCTTATAACCGTCTCTATTTAATACCAAAACAGTTAAAAAACATACGTTTCCTTATTCCCTTAACTCGTAAAACGGTACTCAAATGAAATGTAAAACATTTTCTTGGTTTTGCACTAGTTTGGCACTTGCAGGAATTAATTTTTATGTGATATAAAAACAACATTCAATGACCTTCTGTCCAGGAGACACTCTTCGGTTTTTACTAATTACACAAACATTCCTGAACATATTCTCAATGATAAATCTGTTCTCGGAAAGCTGACCGCATTGTACATTTATATGAAGATAAAGACTAAAGGATGGGATCGATTTTCCGCAAGAGATTTCAGATTAAACTGCCAAATTATTTCATTCCTTTCCGGGTGAAAGGGGGGGGGGGGGGGGGGGGGGCAGTTACTCCTTTATATCACATATGCGGGGATGTGCCGCTGAACAGGGCATGGTTTTTGGTTACTTTGTCCTGAACAGGGTAAACAATTTTCCATGAGTCTGTCCAGGCCTGTCCTTAACTGGGTCTGAATATAATATCTGTCCTTAACAGGGTATGCCAGCGCTTGTGCTAGACAGGGTCCTAAAATAGGAGGTGTTGTCCTAGACAAGGTAGGTATTTTCGCTTTTATTTGTCCTAAACAGGGTCAATGTTTCAGTCGCTCAGCGGTACCCCTATAACCAAACATTGGTCAAGTAAACACCCCTCTCCCCCCACCCCCGGAAGTCCCGGGCCTAAAATCGATGTATTCATTGCCTCCGTTATGGGTTAAAAGGATGGGTCCCGCGTTTTTCTTGTAGAAAATTTTCAACACAGCTATATTTTACTATATACTTTCTAGTGATATTTTAATTCACATATGATGAGTTAAAACATAACCTTACTTTATATTATAAAGCGTTAAAAATTGTAATCTAATTTGCGACTCGGGTACAAGACTGCATATGTCGCTAAAGCGATACACGTCTCATCACATCTCTAAACTCTAATTATACAAGACAGTGGAATCGCAATTCTTACCTGAGTTATAATTGAAATTACTTGCAACAGATGTCTGAATCTTCTTTAAAATAAGTTCCACAGATTCTTCTGTTGGCTTAAGAGTCGTTCTTTCATGATTTTCTATCGAGACACTCCTCACACGATCTTCCAGTGGAAACATGTTCATGCGATATTCTAGCGCTATCAATCGATCGTTGGTTGTTTCATTCTTCATCCAGAGACATCCGCAAGCGAAAACTAACATTAAAGAAAGAAACGATGGTCTAATCGACGGAAGAAAGTCACATGCACGGACTCGTTGAGATTTCGAGGAGTTAGAGGAATCCATCTCTGCAACTTCACAATCGTTTTCTTTCAGTGACACAGGAAGATGAAAGTCTGTGGAAACTAGCCAGTAAAATTTGATCCTTAAAAATCCACCTCAGATAAACAAAAGTATTCATTACGTAGATTTATTTATAACACGGTCATAAAAAATACATTGATGTTGGCCTCGAAGGTTATAGAGCCCTCTATCTCTTAAGGGCCGAAAGGTATTTATATTAATTGACTTTATTGTAACGCATTTTGTGCTTTGATTTTGTGCTTCAACTTCTGTTTAGACAAAATTCGGTGTTCGATTTCGTTCGATTGCCGAACTCAATCGAACTCATTCCACGGATTGAGTTCGATTGAATTCGATTTCCGAACGTTCGATACGCAATATGCCGCGTTATTTTCAGCGACATTATAGGTTTTTTTCATAGTTAATAAAAGGTTGGGACTTCTTTTGCCTCAGATTGGTTATGAATTTTTTTTGTTCAGTATAGTTTAACAGCCACAGAGAAAGGGTTTGCACTTTGCGTGATACTGTAAGCTCAGAAAGTTTCCGAGGAGACCGTCATGAGTATAGAAAAGGTTATCGCCGTATATGTCAGCTATATCTATTTAAGCATCCGTGGTTTGGTACCATCTAAGCTTGAATAAACCCTTTCAAACTAAATGCATGTTCTATCCTTTGTGAAATTACACAACATATGTGTAAAATAAACTGAATATTTCTCTTATAAATTGTGTGGTCGACAGGCTAAAAGAGCTGAATGACATAAAAAGTGCAAAAATCGAAGAGCTGCGCAAACAAATTGATGAAGAAATGAAGAAAGAGCAGAAAGAACTGTGAGTTTGATAGGAAACACTTCACTTTTTCACTTCTTTCAGTCTTAAACCCGTCAAAATTAAGTTTTAGAGCTCATACCGGCATTCTTTAAATAAAACAAGTAGCCCGATGGGCTTCGAAACTGGCTCGTTTTGTCTCAGTTTTCACCCGTTTTTCATTTTAGAGTTTTATATTAGCAATCCACAGTATACAATCTAGAATATATTCATATGCACAGTCCAGTCTACATTTACATTTACATTCCACAGCCCGCTTCAAGCGCTCCTTAGGGACAGATTATTTTATTGTTAGGGGAGGGAGGATGGGGGGGGGGGGGGGGGTGGCAATTACCAGAAAAAAATTCCTGCATAGCAAAAGTGAAGAAGAAAATAATGCACAGAGAGCCAATGGAAAAAAGGTATGGAACAATCCGGAAAAAAAATTGTTGCACAACATCAAGACGGAAAAAAAATTCATGATCAGAAAAATTGCCCACACCGCCCCGCCCCCCCCCCCCCCCCCCCAAAAAAAAAAAAAGTCCCTCCCTTTGTAGGCTACAATTTCAGGTCTTTATTTTTTTTCTCTAATCGGCTCGGTACTGTTAGAAAAAACACAAGTTTAGAATTTTGTACATTTTTTTTTAGCTATAAAATCCTTGAAACCACCCACTACAAGGAATCAGGATTGTTTAAACACAGGCATTTTGGAGAATCGGTCATAGGATTTCGAATAAATTAACAATATCAACATGATCGATCGCGACCATAAAGGGGTAAAGTCGCGCACCCGAGCCAGAAGGCTCATAACGGCCGGAGCTTAAACCCGGTTTCTATAGCATGAAGCGACTAGGAATATTGCTACTCCCCCCTGGATGGGATGCTAGTCCATCGCAGGGTTACCCCCAGCATTTTGTCGCCGGTACCCATTTATACACCTGGGTGGAGAGAGTCAGTGTGGAGTAAAGTTTCTTGTCTAAGGAAACAACACGACGGCAGAGACCAGGCTTCGAACCACCGACCTTCAGGTTGAAAGTCCGACGCGCTAACCACTACACCACCTTGCCGCCCACGGATCGCGACCATAGCGTGACATAAATTCGAGATGTTCGGAATTTCAACGTGACTCCATGGCGTAATGCTTAAGAATTGTTTACTCATCAGCTGACTTGCCGGGACGTGCTTTCTAAACTCAACTGTTTGACAATTGATTTGGTTAGAAAAGTTCAACGCGCTTTCCTTTTACCAGAAATAGAACACATCCTGAAATCACAGCGATTTAATGTTTAACAATTCCGTCGAAATTAGAACGGTAAATATTTCAATTGTAAACTGTCGTTTCGATGACATCACTGATTTCTGAAAACCGGAAGTAAACTAGGTACGGTGTTGGCCGCAGCAAAATCGATTCCCGGGGCAGGTGACACGACAGAAAAAAAAAAAAGGGTATTTTAAGAACTGACTCGCCGCAGAGCGGCGAGCCAGTTAATAACCAACATTTTTTTTCCATTACATCAGACAGGACTTTGAAACACATCTGGCAGAATTGACAAACAACTTTAGGAATGCAAAATACTACTATGTAAGTTTTGATTATTTTAGCAAACTTTCTCCGATTTCTATCGAATAAACTGATACTTTGGGGGCTACAGCAGCTAGCTCGATTTATTGTTTATAGATTCAACCACATCACGTCAAATATTTCTCAACAGTCTAGATAAATGTATGGTCCGGCCCGAAATGACAAGATTGATCGGTCGCATGATTTTTCAAAGCTCCACTGGTCCTTCGGTTGTTGTATGTAACCATAGGACATGATAGGACCAAGGTTTGTAGTTCAAGCATAAAGCGATCAGTAGTTCGAGCATTGCTCACCTGCGGACAAAAAAATAAGGTTTATTAAATTCGAAAACCAATGTCAGTAGAGGAATTAGACTCAAAAGCAATTCAGGGGTCTAACAAAGCCTCTCACAAAAATGGTTACTGATCTTCAATTTTTATTTCTTCCTAGACAGAAGAGAATGTAAATCAGGAAATTGAACAGTGGAAAAAGCAAGCTGATGTGGCCAAGTCTGAAGGTTTGTATGGACACAACTATACATTTTTTTATTGTCAAGTCCCTTCCAAGGACAATTCAAAAAAGGACATTGAGGCCGTTTGCACCAACCATACTATGTACCTCAGTATCAATGTTAAGCCGCAAAGAAGGAGAGAATGGGTGGAAATGAATACAAATTACCCAAAATGGGGCAGGAAGGATTTGAACGGAATTTATACTTACTTTGGGCAATAGAGTGTGGACTTTTCACGTCTCCATTCCCCTCCCCCATTTCCGTGCAGAATTACAATGAATGAACCGATTATCAAATTGCTGAACTCCGAGGATTAGTTTATTAACAATTTCACGCTTTCGCAATACTGTAACGATTTATTATAGCCGTCATGCATGCAAATAAAGCTTGTTGCTTTTGTTGATCGGTTCCGAGAGTGTTGTAAAGGAAGTATCCTGTGATTATACAAATTCCAGTCAGAGCGGTAATTGGCCTGCAGCGAGCAAGCTCTCGGGCGCGGGAGGCGGGAGCTTCATTAATAATCTTTGTTAAGAGTGAAGAAATGGCCATTTACGTTTCAGAAAAAATCTATCAAATTATCCGTTTATCTTACTTTAGTTTTAAAGGAGGACAGTGTCTTGAAAGAGCTCACCTCAAAGTTCCACCAGCTGGAGATGGATAACAAACAAGCAAAAGGTCTGTCGTTTAATTTTTATAACCACATTGAGTTGTTACACAGTTGAATGCCAAGTGACTGTGTCTCTTGTTGAATGTCATGTCAAGTTTATAGAGCAAGGCCCTTTCTTAATATTAAGTTTTTATCCTCACGAGAACTACGATTATCAGCAGCAATTAGGAGAGGTGACAATTTTTGCAAAGAACTATTATGTTGATTGACTGGCTTTGAGTAAAAAAACGAGGACTGTAATGATCTGTAGGCTAATATAAGTTAATATATAAACTTGCCTTTTCTTTCAGATGAAATTAAAGGCAAGCTGGAGTTTGGTCTATCCCTTAAAGAACTAGAATTGGCTTTGTAAGTTCCTTGCCCCTTCCTGCCCTTTCTGCATCAAGCAAGAATATGTAACCACAGGCTTACCATCCTCCGTTTGCGTGATGTACTGTGCATCTGTTATGCCTGTAATAGCCGTATCGGCTTATAAAACAAGCCTCGCTAAAAACGAAATTTAGGACTCTTCAAACTGATGACCAGTTATAAACCGATATACGGCCATTACAGATGCACAACATAAAAACACAGGATGGTAAGCCTGTAATACAATTATTTTCTTTTAAGTCACTTTCTGTTAGCCACTTCTGCAATATGGCTCGGTCTCCAACTCCCGCTTTTCTTTATCACTAACTGTGTGTCAGTGCATTTTGATAATTCCAGAAGAAAGCATTGCCACCGAGGCGGATCATAAAAGAGGAAAACGGTTATAATGCGAGAGTACAAATGAAACGGAACGACCGGTTAATATCGGTGTTCTTTTCTTTTCTTTTTTACATAAATAGGAAGGTTTTTGAAGAAATGAACCAGGATGCAAAAGATGAACTTCAGGTATCTGAACAAGAACTGGAACAGGAGCTGAAAAGGTATAATTGTAACAAAGTCGTCATTTATATAAAAATTCAAAGTACAGTTGGTGCAGTGGTTTAGTGCGAGTGGCACGTAGATAATAAAATGTAGTCAAAACATCGTACCCGCATTCAGTGTATCATTGGGCGTTGGTTGAGGTGACAGTGCGTAGAAGGGTACTCCTTTAATAATGATCAGTTATTTCATAACCATTCCTCTCTTTGTTCTGTAGACTCGAGCAAGCCAAAAATGATTGCCAGAGAATTGATGCGAGCTCATCATTCCAAAATGAGGTAATACTTTTCAGGAGATTAACTATTTGTATGCTGTTAACAGACCAATTTAGAATACTACAAAAATATCGATTTTTAAGATGTATGATTGAGAGAATAACATAATAACATAATATTTACAGGTAATCATTGAGAATAACATCGATATTAGACCTACTTAAAAATTATTTTGTCGTTTTATGGTGTGTTTATATTTTGATTCGTTACTCCGGCTTTATTATATCATATGCTTGCACTTCTAGCCATAAGTGTCCGAGCAAAACCGCCATCTTTATGCGCGTGTAATTGAATCTCTTGATCAGGAAAAGATCACCTCGAACGAGAAGAACACAGCATTGAAGGATTTTGTGGCAACATGTTCAAGTGCAGCTCCCTTAATGGCTACTGGCCCTGCTCCTCTTACTCAGTGCAACACAAATGAGGGGTACGAGCAGCCGACTAAGCAAGATCACCATCAATACTTCAGGCACGGCAGCCCTTCAGGCGCAGCACCCGCCTTGAACGGTATTTTGCACATTTCTTCATCTTACTGCTGTTACGTAATTTTATATGATTGTCCATTAGAGTTTAGATTTTGATTCAACACAGAAATTAAGAAAGGAGAAGGAGCTCAAAGGGGGAAAGGCCGGGCAGTAATAAACTGAATATGACGCGAAACAGATAAGGGTGGATGTAAGAAAGGGTTATCATTCGTTTTTCTTGGTAGCCGTGTACCTTGCCCTTAAATCTTAAGTTTATTATACCACAAATAAACGTTTGAGAAGCTTACTTACAAATTTCTCTATTATACTTCAAAATTTGAGAAACGATCGAGCCTTCTCGTATCCACGTTAAATTGAATTACCGTGTACAAAATAGTAGATTTTCAATGGCGGATCTTCCAGCAAGCGGAAATCCACCTGGCATCAACACACTTAGGAGAAGTGTTTAGTTACTGGAAGTTGCAAAAAATGTTGTGTTTTAATTGGCTGTGCTCCCTGCACTCCGGAAGGTGTCTATTAGCGGCGATTCAACAACAAAAAAAATAAACTAAGTTGATGAAATAAATTCGTAACCACAAAGAGATGCGTGCCATAGCAATTCATAGCCGACAATTCAGGTTTAGTGTCTCACTTCCACCGACGCAGCAGTTTAATCAGAAAATAACCGCGTTTTTCGGAAGATTGTAGAGGACGCGAGTGGAACGACCACCCTTCTCCCGGGGGAACTCCCTGTATAACACTCACGGCGGTGATATGTGCCTAGCCTACACAAGTAGCCCCTCGATCATTTCTCAGTCAGGGAAAGCCGAGGTTCTCCGCGACACGCTTTAAATTCGTAAGAAGTCGTGATTGGCTGAAGGCCCGTTACGAGCGATAAACCCGCGAGAAAAAGACGAGAACGCGAGAAAAGCCTCTGGCACCATGCAGGGAGGACCTGCGAGGGATGCAAGCGATTTTTGCGTAATCGCTCGTATAATCCACCTTAAGAGAAGTGGAGGACTAGTCATACTATAACATGATAATATCGAAATTTGTTAATAATATGTGCCCGACGTTTGAGTATTTGATAACAGAAATAGAATAAGAGAAAGTACGGATACTTTCAGTTAAGTTAGGTGATAAAATGTCATTTGTTTTGACAGAAGGAACTGTACACCAGCCACAGCTGCAGTCAGAAGGAAGGAAGTCATCAGCTTTACAAGGACGATCATTCTTCATTTCGCTACCTGTTACTCCAAACAATTCACATAGTTAAATATTCTCAAACATTCTCTCAAAAAGTCCAAGACGGAATCTTATCGTTACCACATTTACAGTGATCATACTTTGTTTGTAACGTCACAAATTTGATGCACGGTTTTTTGAATGGAAATTAAAAAGCTTAACACAGTCTGTTAACTGCTTTAACCAAACCGTTTAGATGCAACTAAATCTTTCCTGCGTTAATTCACCTTTTCAAGTCAAATTTATTTCCAGTATCAATTATGCAGTTATGTATTGTGGTTCTAACTTTCGAGTCTCTGACGAAATCCAACGATGTGGTCGGCCATTCAAATCAAAACGGCCCCGGCACTACTTTTCCATGGTTCTATTTCTTTGTGAGTATTTTTTAAACGAATTTTGGAATTTTTTATTGGGAAAGGAAGTGTTACCGGTAAATATCGGTTCATTCTGTGACTCTAAGGGCGCGTTTTTTTTTTTTTGGGGCTTATTCTGATCATTCTAAAATCAGAATACGCTAACAAAACTATGTTGTCTGTCGTTTGTGATCGTCCGGATGAGTGTAGTTCTGAAAAGAACTGTTGTTGTTGACATTGACTGACGTTTCGACAACCTGAGCGGAAGTCATCTTCACGACTCTGAAGATGACTTCCTCTCAGGTTGTCGAAACGTCAGTCAATGTCAACAACAAAAGTTCTTTTTCAGAATTAACATCACTCACCCGGAGACGATCACAAACGACAGACTACTAATACTCCTGGGTTCAAACCATTTAAAAAACTATGTTGTTTATATTCTCACAAGCCAAAACTTTTTCGAGGTACACATAGTCAAAGTAGTGACTTCTTTCCACATTTTACAAGAGTACTGAATAGGTGCAATGATTAGAGGTATTCTGTAGTGGGATGGCCAGAATGTCCAAAAAACGCACCCTAAGAATTAATATATCGGTTAGTGTATGAGTTTGTATGGATTAGTTCTAACGTCCACGAGGTTTGGAATATTGTAATGACCAATTCTAGGACCAACATTTTATTTCTCCTTACCATGTAAATACATGTCAGGTGGTAAGGCAAATAAAAACCATGAACTGTGAAATGCTGTGTTGATGTACAGGTAAAAGCAATTTATTGATAGACAAATGGATGATATGAAAGAACAACATCAACAGGGGTACCACCAAACTGTAGTGATGAAAATCTTATTTCTCCCTATAGTATCAATACATCGTCAAGATAAGAAGAGAAGTGACGAGCATGAAGAAAATAATCCTGTTAGGGGATATTGCGGTTAAGCGAATGTGGCTGAGCCATTGAATCTCGTACACTTTATTGCCAGGTTACCATGCCGATAAGGTTCGCTTTGTCATAACAAATAACTAGCAATGTTTCAGAAGTACGCGAGGAAACGAGGAAGTGAAATTAAACCAGGCTTTGATTGTGTTTTTTTTTTTGGCGTGTTTTAATTTTGTGCTATGTGCTAAGTTAAGGTTAGGGCTTTTTCTTCCTAGTATGGCCAACGAAATCGTGGCGGCAGTTTAGCTTTTCCAGTATTAGGCGAAATAAGGTTAACGTAATTTATAATTTTTGGCTTACAGGCATGTTATATAATAAGTAAAACCATGAGAAGTTAGTATGCTATGTGCCATAGACCTTTTTCTTAAAATGCGGCCGATTGATTATTAACTAGGTTAATGCGACAACCTGGACAGGTATGCTGAATGTGTGACATGCTATTCGGGAAATCCCCTCGTGGCGCTCAAAGCTCATCCCGTGTTGACCGTGTTCATGTGCGAAGCATGCCATTCTTTATCCGACCAATCGCACATAAAAGTTATGGGGATGAAGTGCTCCTATACAGGTCATCCTTTGCGCCATAGACTCAAATATCTTACTATTTTGGGGCATTTTGTCGCCTGTATAGCTTTATGACGTGTTTCCTATAGTAACTCGGTGAAAACTCTGAAAGGACAAGGTCCTCTCCCATGGGGTGAATTCTATCCCAGAGGCTGCGTTCCCTTATCCACTATACCAACGTGGGTTAGCTGCCGGGAGATGTAATTTTTAACACATTTATAGAGTTACCCATAACAATAAATGAAAGCTAACCGTTTTCAAATCAGTGCTTAACCCTAAACACTGTTGATCAATGCTAAACCCCAAAACGCCACTCTTTGCTTAGCCGGATCTCTGTTCGATCAGTTCTCTGCCCAATAAAATGGGGGTCTGTTCTCGTGTACGTCAGTACTGCGGTAAAACGATAAAAAATACTACGTTGTGTAAAACCTCATAAGGTGTCCAAGGTCCGTTTGAGGTCGAGATGTTAACGAGTGTTAACCTAGAGTGTTAGGGAGGATTACCAGCTCCTTGAAACACATGGTAGGATAGGATAGTACCGTATTTCCTTGAATAATAGCCGTCCTTCGATTAATCGCCTCCCTCGAATAATCCCCTCTCGCCATCTTCCCTTTCTTTTATCCCCTCCCTGTCAAGTTACATCGTCAAAGCTGTTCGCGCCGACCCATTTGCAGGGAAACCCACAGCGGTAAATCTGGAGGATGGCTGGCTGGAGTGGAGTCTCATCCACCAAAACTGATCGCTCTGACGCCGAGGGTATTGACATTGAAAATTAATCAAGGAACCGAATTTGGAATACTTAAAAAGCCCATGGTCATTTTATTTGATGTGATCATGTTTTGATTTAATGGGATAATAAAACCAAATATTTAGGGCACGACTTCCAGTGAGCAATATTTGAAATAATCGCCTCACTCGAATAATCGCCCCCTTTTTGTCCCCGGCAAATTATTCGAGGAAATACGGTATATGACTTGCGATTTACTGCAGCACTTTGTCCCCTACCCATTTATCCCACAAACTGCTGTTGTTGTCTATGAGTCATGGGTTGGGAGTATTAATGTGTAGGTTGATTAGCCCTACTAGCCTCATTTTAGAGTAAAAATCCTTTTAAATTTTGCACAAGCTAACGAGGCTAGTCAGGCTGATTAGCATGAATAAAAAATAACAATTGATCGGCCGCCATTTATGAAAGTCTACAATGCTGTGTTGAACATAAACCGTGATATCCAGCACCGATAACAAAATAATTTTTCTTTGACTAGCACACTAAAAAGCAGTTATGAATCTAGCCTGCGTCGTAGCAGCCGCTTCCTTTTCCTAGAACCACAGAGGCGCGCGCGTTAAGGAAAGGCGAAGAGGAGCAAAAAAAAAAAAAAAAAAGAAGCGTTTTCACGCCCCGTTCCTTTACGCGTGCGTCTCTGTGGCTTTAGTAAAAGAAACGCGACTGCTATGCCGGCTATTATCACTCTCATATATTACATCATACGATTTGAAATCACCGAAGTTACCTTATATTAACGAGCGTCCCCACAATTACGTCACGGACGAGATAATCAAAGGTTAAATTTTAGAATTAAAAATGACCTTTGTCCTCACAAATTTTTTTAAAACAACAGTGGACGATCATTCCAAACGTGAAGGGCTGGAAATAATTAATCTGCATCAGAATAACGGCAATTCGTCAAATATTTGCTATTTTAAGAAAAATGACCACGTCACATGTCACGTGACTCATGGGAAAGCTTGTTATACTTAAAAATGATAAGAACGATAAGACCTTTCCATGTGCCAAATTTCGATTCAGTTCGTTCTCTTTGTTAAAGTTATCACGAATAAACTGTTTTTCCCGGTAAGAGCCTTTGACCCAGGCCTTAAACTACTTGAGAATTGATATATCACTTGAACAATGCCCCTATCCTAATCCCTATCTCAGCAGGACAAATCTAATCTTCGTTCAATCACAGACATCGTTTGGACAAGTCCTGGACTACCCTGAATTCTCTAATAAAGACACCAAATTTAAAAAAAGAAACTTCAGTGGCTGACTTTTCGTCATAATACAAACAGGCAAACACAAGTATCTTTACGAGTTTTATTGCTGCAAAACAAAATCAATAAGATGTGTACACTCCATTAACGTTAATTTCCTCAAATCATGAAAACTACAGTGACACCTGTATTAAGGGGACCTCATAATAAGCGTACACCCTCTATTAGGCGTAAACCAACTGCTTATAGCTCCCAAAACTTTAGTTCCACATTTACTGTAAAACGAACCTGTATCCAGCGGTCCATAGTTAGGGTCCCGAGGGTGTCGCCTTAATACACTGAGGTTTCACTGTATCAACCTCCATACTATGCTGGGTCTACACATCATGTCATAGTTACGCCTTATTCTGTTCAGACTTAATAACACAAATACCCTTAATATAATACTATGCTGGGGCTACACATCATGTTATAGTTACGCCTTATTCTGTTCAGACTTAATAACACAAATACCCTTAATATAATACTATGCTAGCGTTACACATCATGTAATAGTTATGCCTTATTCTGTTCAGACTTAATAAAACAGATACCCTTAATATAATACTATGCTGGAGCTACACATCATGTTATAGCGGGACACCTTATTCTGTTCCGACTTAATAACACAGATACCCTTAATATAATGCTATGTTAGGGTTACACATCATGTAATAGTTATGCATTATTCTGTTTAGACTTAATAACACAGATACCCTTAATATAATACTATGCTGGGGCTACACATCATGTTATAGTTACGAGTTACGCCTTATTCTGTTCAGACTTAATAACACAGATACCCTTAATATAATGCTATGCTGGGGTTACACATCATGTAATAGTTATGCCTTATTCTGTTCAGACTTAATAACACAGATACCCTTAATATAATACTATGCCAGCGTTACACATCATGTAATAGTTATGCCTTATTCTGTTCAGACTTAATAACACAGATAACCTTAATATAATACTGTGCTGGGGCTACACATCATGTTATGGCTACGCCTTATTCTGCTAAGGCTTAATAACACAGATACCATTAATATAATACTATGCTAGGGTTACAAATCATGTTATAGTTACGCCTTATTCTGTTCAGACTTAATAACACAGATACCCTTAATATAATACTATGCTGGGGCTACACATCATGTTTTTAAAAAGTTAAGCCTTATTCTGTTCAGACTTAATAACACAGATACCCTTATCATGTAATAGTTATGCCTTATTCTGCTCAGGCTTAACACAGATACCCTCAATATAATACTATGCTGGGGCTACACATCATGTTATGGCTACGCCTTATTCTGCTAAGGCTTAATAACACAAATACCATTAATATAATACTATGCTAGGGTTACAAATCATGTTATAGTTACGCCTTATTCTGTTCAGACTTAATAACACAGATACCCTTAATATAATACTGTGCTAGGGCTACACATCATGTAATAGTTACGCCTTATTCTGTTCAGACTTAACAACACAGATACCCTTAATATAATGTTATGCTGGGGTTACACATCATGTTTTAGTTACGCCTTATTCTGCTCAGGCTTAATAACACAAATACCCTTAATATAATACTATGCTGGGGCTACACATCATGTTATAGTTACGCCTTATTCTGTTCAGACTTAATAACACAAATACCCTTAATATAATGCTATGCTGGGGTTACACATTATGTTATAGTTTTGCCTTATTCTGCTCAGGCTTAATAACACAGATACCCTTAATATGATAATGCTATGTTGGGGTTACACATCATGCAATAGTTATGCCTTATTCTGCTCAGGCTTAATAACACAGATACCCTTAATATGATAATGCTATGTTGGGGTTACACATCATGCAATAGTTATGCCTTATTCTGCTCAGGCTTAATAACACAGATACCCTTAATATAATACTATGCTGGGGTTACACATCATGTTATAGTTACGCCTTATTCTGCTCAGGCTTAATAACACAGATACCCTTAATATAATGCTATGCTGGGGTTACACATCATAGATAGATAGATAGAAACTTTATTTATGTGTCAGGAAGAACTAGCCGAGGGGCAAGCCCTCTACTAATAGGGAACACCTACAGTTTAATATAATAAAATAGATACGATAATTAATTAACTAAAAAGCCATACAATATGTTACAAATAGTTAGCTAAAATACTAAAAACTAAGTGCTAAAATGCTAAGCTCATGTAATAGTTATGCCTTATTCTGCTCAGGCTTAACAACACAGATACCCTTAATATAATACTATGCTGGGGCTACACATCATGTTATGGCTACGCCTTATTCTGTTCAGACTTAATAACATAAATGCCCTTCATATAATGCTACGCCGGGGCTACACATTATGTTATAGCTACACCTTATTCTGTTCAGACTTAATAACACAAATACTTTTAATATAATACTATGCTGGGGCTACACATCATGTTATAGCTATGCCTTGGGGCTTATTTTGTTGAGGCTTAATAACACAAATACCCTTAATATAATGCTATGCCGCCGTTACACATCATGTAATAGTTGCGCTTTATTTTGTTCAGACTTAAATAACACAGATGCCAAATTGCAAATAAAGGTAAGAATCTGACGAAGCTTCATACGTAATATGAGTTTCACTTTTTCTTTAAGGAGTACGTACGCTCATAACCCGATTATTTTACGGCACAGTTTATTTACTTTTTCTGTGATATTTCTGAAGATGTTATTAGTAACAATACCCGATTTTAGTTGACTGATAAACTCAATCCAATAAATTCGAGTACTTTCAAATTATTTTAACGGCGCTGAGATGGGACTTAAGGTCACACTTCCTTTCTACCAAAATTGAAATATGCAGCGAGGATTTCTCAGCTGCGGAACATCTCCTCATACTAATCATTTTACTGAATATGATTTTGTCGGCCAAACAAAATCCGTTTTAGTTTACGCAAACTCTCTCAGTCCTGGGCATGCGCGTAGCGTTATTAGTTAATACTACTGAAGCCAGTCAAGTCAATCAAGTTTTTATCCAGCCACGTTTCTATCACAGAAGTCACTTTACAACTTTGTTATAGACCCTATTCATAAATGGTGGCCGTTTTACTATTCTTTTATATTCATGCTAATTAGCACAACTAGCCTCGTTAGCGTGTGCAAAATTCAAAAGAATTTTTGCTCTAAAATGAGGCTAGTTGGGTTGATTAGCATGAATATAAAAGAATAATAAATCGGTCGCCATTTCTGAATAGGGTCTATATTCAGAAAATATCATTCTACAAAATATCTTTGAAAGGTTTTATTTTATGTCTTAGCTTGCTGTCTTTTATATAAAAATTTAAATTTTTACGGCATTTTCAAATTAACAAATCACGATTATTATAGAAAAGAAATGGCAGCTGAGATAATTTCATCGCTGATATAATTTTTTTAAGTTGTTTCATAGAAAGTTTCTACTTCGTCTGGTGTAAAGTAATGCGATCCTGCCAGGAATGTTTTGGCGAAGGTGCTCCCATAGCTGTGTCCGCTCGGTGGACTGTAAGTGTGGCCAAGGTTTGTGTAAGAATTTCTGTTGGATGATGCTCGGTTGAATAAACGGATGTCATTTCCTCCTCCGAATCTGGGTCCATACGATGATTTACTGAATATGGAACGCCTGAGAGAACTATACTTCCCTGTCTGTGGCAATTTGACAGGTGCCCATCCTGGTTTGTTCACCAAAGAGAACAAAAACGCTTTGGAATCGTATTTATACTGCCCAGAACTGAAACCTGTTGGGAAAACAGAAAACGAAAAACATGTGACATTGTCCTGATGTTTACACTGTGAATTCATCCACCACGTACCGCTCAGTGAGTGATATGTGGTTAAACTGTTGTTACACCAGTCTTACGTAAATAATTAACTTTGATCTTGTTAAGCAACCTTTTGGTGCATACGTAATTATTCTTGCCTGATGCGCTTGGTTTATTATTGTGTTTAATATTTTATATTTTGTTTAATATTTTAATACTTCTTTTATTTTATTCCAGGCTGTACCAAGTAAAATAACAATACTAAAAATATAATAGAATTAAGAAATATGGGTAAAAACATACTTAAAGAAAATGGATTAGATTAAAATTATTGCATTCGACCTGGGAGAACGCGTACCTATTCGTGTCATTTTTTTCCCGCGGGTTTTATGATGTCCCGCGGGTATCGAGCGGCTTTGGACGTCATGATGGCCTTGATCTCATGTTTTATATTATTTTCTCGGCTTCGTTTGATCGACCGGCCGAGAAAGAGGGATGTGGAAAACATATAGCGGTTGGAGTAATCCTGTTTCGTGTAGAAAGGCACGCTTTTAAGAAGGCGAAAAGTTTGAATGCAAGTGTAAATAAATTCCCGTGAATTAAGGGAATACGTTTCTCAGAATATTTGAAGCAATTCCTGGAACTCTACGGTAAAATAAATTCGATGTTTTATTGCAGATTCTCTTTGTTGTACTTATTTAATTGATAGAATGCTGCAGTTACTAAGAGCTTTTTGTGGAAAATATGTGTCAAACTTTTATCAGCCGTTTATCAGCCGTAATTTGGCGAGTGGACTAGGATAACGGAGGGCCTAACATAGGGTTGGCGGGATGCGGGATAAGCCTTTTTTTACTGCCGGGATGCGGGATGAAGGAAAATTTGAAGGCGGGATGCGGGATGGTTAGAGGTGGGCGGGAAGCGGGAAGTTCATCATTTTCATGGCGGGACGCGGGAATTCTTGATTTTTCCGGGTGGGAAACGGGATGGATGACGACAATGCACTCGCGGAATATTTCACGATTCCGGGAAGGAAGACAAGTCTGGATCTTTACATAGTTGATTTCTTTAACCGTTTTTTTCGAACCTGTCTTTCCTTTGAAATCATTTCAGAGGTCCTTATCTTTACCAAATCGAATAAGTACCTGTCACGGTGTCGCAATTTTGTCTCAAGGAATCCATTAAAATGCTTAAACAAGAAGTAGCAAGGGGTGACAGACCGTACAAACAATCCCGTTGTGAAACTTATTTGACACCTTTTAGATTTTTCCTCTAAGGAGTGTATCTTTAAAGGATTTGCCTTTTTTAAAATATATCATGGGTGGTTCTTTGTAGATTTGTCATAGCGGTGGTTGGTTCTGCATTATGTGCCATTTTGACATAAAAACTTGTTTGAGATTTGGCACTGATGGCTGGTATTGCGTCACAAAGGGCAGAATTTCTTTTTGTGTTTTCTCCTCCTGTTTAAGCGCATTTTTCCTTTTTTCGAATTTTATTTTTGATAGAGTTTTCTCTATCGGTTATATGGAATATGTGGAGTGTGGAGTGCGGTGTGTGAAAAACACGGAGTGTGGAAAACGCAGGGTGTGGAAAACTAGGAGTGTGAAAGTGCGGAGTGTGGACTGAAATGAGGATTACGTATTTTGTGGAAAAACATAAAATATAAGGTAAAACTGAACTAAATTTTTTTTCTTCAAGGCAACTTTTGCAAGTTTTCAGTGAAATTCTCAATCTCTATATAAATACCGGAATTAGTGTTGTTATCTCAAAAGAGTTGGTATTTTCATACATGCATACAGAGAAAACTGCCTGATCCTCTTAACTGCAGATATTTATATTTAAATCATATTGTTATAGCATTTCAGATTGGTGAAAATCCAGCACTCTGTAAATGGACTGTTCAATAAAAACAAGTCCGTTTAGCATTGGGTTTTTGCGCTGAATACGCAAGAAGTTAGAATGATAATAGGTGTTAGTGAAGTCAGCGCTGTAAACCACCCAGGCCCCGATAAGTCTACCATTATAACAGTCACCTTGGAGATCACTATTTGATTTGCGATCGGAAACAGTTCCCTAATAGCGAGAGTCACCTTCAGTAATTCTTCCAAACACGCACAATTTCCATATTCCACTTTCAAGTATTATATAAAATTGCCATGAAATTGCAAATTCTTCCTAGTAACATTTTCCAGACAGCCCTAATTGAAGCAGTGGTAATTGAGCAATGCACATTGCCCTGAGATACTACGCAAACACTGTCGTCGCAGATTTCGTAACGAAAGAATGTCGGCGCGGCTTCAAAACGTGCTCTATCTACTCAAAATGCTACAGAATTGAGTTCGAAAAGTTGTAATGGTATGAAATAAAGGCATATATGAAAATGCCAACACTTTTGAGATAACAACCCTGAAATTCCACCTCGTGGATTCCACTGAAATTCCTATTTATTTATTTATTTATTTATTTAAATTCCAGTTTTTATATAGAGATTGTGAATTTCAAAACTTGCAAAAGTTGCCTGGAAGAAAAAAAAAAGTTTGGTTTTACCTTATATTTTATGTTTTTCCACAAAAAAACGTATTCCACATTTTCCCCACTCGTCATTTTCCCCACTCCTCATTTTTCACACTCCGCACTCCTCATATTCCATACAATCTTCTCTATCAGATTAGGGTAACTCCTATGTAGTAGGCGTGGTTGAAATTTGTTTTTTAAATTTGAAATTTTGAAGTTTGGTGTGATGGAGGGCCTTCGTCATCGTCCATGCGCTGTTCTCCGATAAAGAAAACTTTCATTTGGCTCCTCAACACTTACTCAAAAGCGGATAAATTTACCAAACTAAACTGACTGCTGCTGTTTACCGTAAACAAACACCGAGGTCGTAATGCATTAGCCCGCGGAAATTGCGTCTCGTCCGGAAAAAAAAAACTGTGACTTGTCATGCAAAAAAGTATTTTGGAAGCGGGATCGGGATGACATGTTTGAAGCAAGCGGGATGGCGGGATGAAAGAAAAAATAGTGGCGCATAGTCTGTGTTCAGGTTTCAAATTTCCATACACGTACTACAAACTTAAAAGGGCTCAATTTGTTTTTTCTGCTACATAACTTTCCCTGCTGTCTTTAACTTCGATTATTATATTTAGTTTCATTCAAGATGTATTTTAACAATTAGTAAACAAGAAGTAAACAAGAAGTTCAGTTTTACACATGAATTTTGCGTGAATATTTATGCACTTGGGACTCGGGTCCGCTTGTTTACAACAAAGCTGATATTAGCCAAGTTTAATAATCCAATGGCAAAATAAATCAACGAGATAGCCCTAAACAACTCTTCTTCCGCATAAGCTTTACTCGCAGCACTTCACTTCCTAACGGGAAACCACTAGTGACTATTTTCCTCTTAATGGGAGGGGGGCCGGGGGGACTTAATTGAGAGGGGGTCTTAATAGGGGGGGGGGGGGGGAGACTTAATTGAGAGGGATTCTTAATAGACGATTTACAGTTCTTTCAAATGAGTGAACGAGAAGAAAAGATGAATCGAACGCACTTTACTAATCTTTGATTATTACTAGTTACTTAATTATTTTGCGCGGTTACTATTTCAAAGGTTCGTTAGTTAGCGAATCTAAAGGTTTCATAAGGAATAAACGATTAAAGTACCGCCTAGAACAAACAAAGATGGTAACATTTGCTGTAAAAGATATCGAAGAAAGCGATATATTAGAATATTCCTGAACTGCTGATGACTAACAGCTCTGAGTGGGTAGTTTTTTGTTTTTCAAATTTGAAACATTTAAATGCAACTTTTATCGTTTTAGATTTTTTCGCAGACCATGAATTGTGCATAGTTTGCTTTGAAAGTATAAAGTTGTATTCAAATTACATACTTTTTCAAGTGAACAGCTTAAGATACTAATTGATGTCATCACATTTTGCATCAGGAGCAAACTTTAAGCAAACGGACCGAGGGGAGTAGGGTGGGGAGAGGTTATAACAAGATCCGCGGAAGTCTGAGTCAAGATACATACATACATACATACATACATACTTTATTTAATGTGGATATACTCTTAGCTTAAAGCTAGTTTACAGGTATTCCACCTAATAACTAGTTAAAACCTAACAATTAAACAACACTAATATAACAATACATCAGATAAAAACCACTAATTAAATACTAATTAAAACTATTATTACAATATTACCGCCGCAGCTAATTAAAACTAATATTACAAATTTACTTATCTCCGAAATTTAACGATTTAATTCTATTTACAATTTCATCGGTGCCCACTTTTGTTCTAATGTCATTTGATAGTTCATTCCATTTCTTAGCTGCAAAATATCTCCATGATTTCAGTCCGTATTTAGTAGTGTTAACCTTAGGTAAAAATAAAACATATTCTTGGCGTCTGAGATTGTACTTAAATGAGCGTAAATTAATAAGATTCCTGATTGCCTGTGGTGCTTTGTTCAAAATACTATTGTGTATTGTCAATAACATGTCTTGAATTCTTCGAGATTCCATGGAGGGTAGTCTTATCCTTTCCAAGAGATGCTGATAAGATGCATGTTTATCGTTATAGACATACCTCAGCGCCCTTTCGATGCAATTTTAATACAATCTAAGCAACTTGTGGCGACTGAAGTCAGGCAGTGAAACTGAAGTAACATTTTAGAATGTTATCCACAATTCTTCAAATATATGACCACCTTTAAAACCAGCACAAAAGAATGAGAGTATATTTGTAGTACGAACTGATTGGAGTTTTCATTTAAATTGCCAGAATAAATTGATTTCAGTCACAAACCTAAAGGTTGGAACTATACCTTACACGATCCAGGGTTTGACATCAGTTGGACACTAAAAGATTGTGTTAATCTGTTTCTAATACTGCGTATTTAGACACATCAATTTATTACTGAGGGTTAACTTTTAACAAACATCTGCTCAACTCGAATGCTAACAACCTACTCAGTTGTGTTCGTTTAGCTCCATATCACCACAGGGAACCCAAACGCTTTATTAGCTATAACACAATCATTTAATAAAATATTGTTATTTACCTGTTTTCCTGTGTCTTTTTGAGTCGTTTTGGAAGCGATTTGAATCAGTGCGAAGACGGTTGACCTTGCATGCAAGTTCTTGTCTGCCGCTTCGTAAATACGACGCCTATTATATTACTGACGTCTCAAGTTTCCATTATTATTAACTCAAGTTCCCATTATTATTAACTATTAACTGAAACCCGAGATTCTCCCCCAAGGAGAGTTAATAGTTAATAATAATGGAAACTTGAGACGTCAGTAATATAATAGGCGTCGTATTTACGAAGCGGCAGACAAGAACTTGCATGCAAGGTCAACCGTCTTCGCTCTGATTCAAATCACTTCCAAAACGGACTCAAAACGACTCAAAAAGACATAGGAAAACAGGTAAATAACAATATTTTTATTAAATGATTGTGTTATAGCTAATAAAGCGTTTGGGTTCCCTGTGATATCACTAATACTAACTGGTGTGTAAATCATCTTTATGTAAAATAAATCACTTACTCCATGAGAGACTGGTGTATCCACCAAATATGTATTTCCCGCCGACTCTTATTATTGTCACAGTTGGACCCTTGCCGTCACATTTAGCGTGAAATGTACTGGCAGCCCAGCCGTCCACAGACGCACGCCAGCAGCGCTTCCAGTCGGAATTAACGCTTTGTTCCACGGGGGACAACCAGTTATTCAAATTGGCAAGGTGGTTTTGGTTATTTCCAATAATGGCAGAGAGTGATAATCCTGATGCAGAAGAAAAAAAATTAGCAACAACAATGACTTCATATTTCCATGCTTTTACGACTACTAAAACCAACAACACTGATAATGCGCTGAATTAAATGACATTCAGTCGGTTGTCACTGTTTGCAGAAGTATATATGTTCAGACAAATATAGCTAGGTCGTCATGAGTCTCTTGTAGCTCAGTAGTTAGCTCGGTGTGCTGACGGTTGGGGACTCTTTTTCCTTGTCCCACGCACGTAACATGATGAACATTACATCTTTCTCAAGCGCAATGGTGTTATTTTTATATGGGAGTCCCCCCCCCCCGGGGGGTTCAAATTTCAAATCTTCAATTCCTGTCAGGGACTCAGACTTCTTTTTCCTTGTCCCACGCTAGTGACATGATGAACATTACATCTTTCTCAAGCCTAATGGTGTTAAGTTTATTTGGGAGTCCCCCCCCCCCACTCCCGGGGGGTTATAGGTTCAATTCCTGTCGGGGACTCAGATTGTTTGCTTGTCCCACGCTCGTGACATGATGAACATTACATCTTTCTCAAGCCCAATGGTGTTATTTTTATATGGGAGTCCCCCCCCCCCCCCCCCCTCCCGGGGGGTTATAGGTTCAATTCCTGTCGGGGACTCAGATTGTTTGCTTGTCCCACGCTCGTGACATGATGAACATTACATCTTTCTAATTTGGAGAAAAAACACTGTCTTGCGTCTCTGGATCAAGGGCACAGTTATTTTTCCTATATGTACCTATCATACAGTTGAACCTCTCCACAACGGCTACCTTGAGTACAGAGATACAGAGTACAGAGTACAGAGTACAGAGGTAAGTGGCTGTTGTAGAGAGGTGGCCGTTATGGGGGGGGGGGGGGGGGGGTAGGAGTGTAATATGAGACCCTTTTTGGGCGGGGTGGGGGATGGTGCAACATTTTGTTTCAGTACAAATGCTTAATTATAGCATATGAATACGAAACAGAACCAAAATATATCAATTAAACAGAAAGAACAAAAATGTTAACAAAACAAAGCGAGCAAGGTACAGTGAGTGCATCAGTTTGTATATCGTTTGCGTTTAGTACTGCAGACAGTTTCTTTTCTCTTTCGTGAAATGAAGTTGTAAAGATTTGATTTACACAACAGGCTTTAACCAGGTGTTCCACGTAGGGACAAATATATTAAGTGAGCTGTACCTCAACGAATGTGCTATACTGTATGTACCTTTATCTTAAATATATCCTGGATATGATGCGGGCAGTTTAATTTCAGACAAACGGGCAAATGCGTGTTCTGATAAATGCAGTTGTTGTCTATTAACGGAACGCGCACCGCATCATGTTAAGGAGTCTGTGTGCTGTATGACTAATTATGTTGCAGTTTACCATGACCAAAAATGCATAGTTAAACAAAGAGAAAAAATAGTAAGAGAAGCGAACAATGTTAGTAAAGTTACAAACTATGAATATTTTTCAAGATGTACGCAACGACGTACCAAATCAGAATAAGACAAACCTGTTGCTCGTTGTACTACCACGTTAATATATATACTGGCCGTTTTTCTTCCCATGCTGTTTGTTGCTAAACAGTCATACAACCCGTTGTCAGCAAGGCTCAAGTCCTTAATGGTGAGTGTACCGTCATTTACTTCACTCCTTCCAACAGGTAGAGGCATTCGTAATCTTGTCCAGTTCAACATGGGAGGTGGAAACCCTATTGCTTGACAAACAGCTCGAAAGGTGGAATACTGCGTCGGTGTGGCTAGTGATGGAGGCACTTTTGTGAAGATGGGAAGACCTGTGAGAAATTAAAGATCAACAAAAATGCAAACTTCTCTACAGTGGTCAGCTATTGGATAACTTCCTTGAATTTTCTTCATTGGATGACGTCATTAAAATTTAAATGAATAAAATATATAAATATAAAATATTAATACAGTGCCTCTACTTTGTTTGCATGTACACAATTCAAGGCGTTGTATAATTTATTTTACTTTCATTAAGAAAGTTAAACTAATACCTAAACATATCTTTATATCTACAATATTTAATGCTAACTGGAGAACATTAGCACTCCAAACGTACAATGAGCATCCCGTCATCAGGTTTACTCATCATTTGCAAATTATTTTTATCCTAAAAGTAAATAATGAATACTAACAATTTGTTTTGTGACATTTGAACTTATTCTCGCCTTCAGTTTCAGATACCACGCAATTCTTAAAAACCTCTAATTTCATTGGACCTGGGTATCAAGCAACTCTATTGTTTTCAGGGCTAGGGTCCATTGTTGTGTTGTTTGTTCTATTGTTTTCTGAGCAAATCAGAGAAGACCTTGTAAGAGCTGCGTACTGGTACTGATTTCGTTGTCGTTTGTGCATAATTTTTATCCAAAAAGGAAATAATGACGCCTAACAGTTGATTTTGTTTGTGACATTTCATAAGTGTTTTTCTGGCTTTCATAAATTTCAAAATGATGTACTATACAGCAAGTTACAGAGTGTTTTCATATGACGTCATGAAAATTAAAAAATCTAAAGCATACATCCGGTCCTACAGAGCTGTTTCTAACAGGGTATGTGGATACCAGTCTTATAATCTTACAAAAAAAGTTTCAGGTTTTAACGACGTTCGTTTTCAATTTATAAAGGTTGTAAATGTGTCACGCAATTCGTCACGCTATTTCAGATAAGCCGTGAAAATAAACAAATTAAATTGAACTAGTTGAAAGTAATAATGAATTATAGATGCTTATAAGCCGTTTTTGTGCCTCTTATAGTGAATACAATACTTTTGTGATGAGATTTTTGGTGTTATTAAAACTTTAAAGTCTTTAAATTTTTGGCCGCCATGTTGGTGTCCCTAAGTGGGACACCAAGATGGCCGCTCCATACATTTCTTCCTAAAAATGTCTACAACCTCGTTCCCAGGGTCTTCTCCTTCCCGTCACCTGGAGCGAGAGAGAGAAAGACCCTGGCACAGGCTGGTCACGTGTCTCCCAGAATAGAAAAATCCCCACGTGGGGTCCCTGTTTCTGGAAGTTTTGTCACCAAAAGTTTTTGTCAACGTCAAAACGAGGCTGTCTTCGGCGGTTGAGATCCGCTTTTCATTTCATTTTTTTTTTCATTTATTTGTTTTCTCCAAACCTTTACAGATGATAATAATTAAATTAAGTCGCATTATATAAGGAAGGAGAGGAGAGGGGCACTTCTAGATAAACTAATATATTGTGCCCCCTAAAGTTATATAAGTATATTTAATTTTCACGTATTTCACATCAGTTCTTCCGCAGTTGCAAGCAGCGCTTGATTATTCTTCGCAAACAAATTCTTGGAGTGCGAGATATCTCCTACAGACTTGCAAAGCCTACAGCAACTCGTATTTAAATTATACGTGATTAGAAGCCGCATAAATCTTTTTTGCAATTTGGCGCCTGAATATTCGACATTTGACCTCTCGCTAGCCTCCTGAGCAGACGTCCTTAGGGCTCGTCATGCAATCTTTTCACATGACGTCAAAAAAATTAAAAAAATCTAAAGTATACATCCTACAAAGCTGTTTCTAACAGGGTATGTGGATACCAGTGCTATAATCTTTCACAAAAAGTTTCAGGTTTTAACGATGTTTCGTTTTCGATTTATAAAGGTTGTAAATGTGTCACGCAATTCGTCACGCTATTTCAGATAAGCCGTGAAAATAAACAAAATTGAACTATTTGAAAGTTATTAATGAATTATAGATGCTTATAAGCCGATTTCATGCCTCTTATAATGAATACAATATTTTGTGATGAGATGTTTGGTGTTATTAAGACTTTAAAGTCTTTAAATTTTTGGCCGCCATGTTGGTGTCCCTGAGTGGGACACCAAGATGGCCGCTCCATACATTTCTTACTAAAAATGTCTATACTCATTCGCCTATAACTCTTGAATGAAAAGCTCTTGCGCTTCAAAATTTGGCCCAGATGTGTAGTTTTAAACTCTCTACAATTTCATAAACATTTTAGAATCGAAAACTGCTTCTGAATTTTTATATGACGTCAGTGAAAATACTCTATAGACGTTGACCAACGCATAGAATGTGCCACGAGAAGTTGCAACTTTTCTTTTTCCTTTAGTTACAACAATTTTCATAAATTTCAAATATATGAAAATGCAAATATCAAATGCACTATCATATAGCAAGTTATGTTTTTCTAACATCATATTGTTAAATTATTTCACTGTAAATATTTTCACTTGTTTTAATTCTTTCACCTGCTGTAAATGTTTAACAATCTGTGGCTGGGGGCTAACTAGAAAACTCACCCGTTAATTTAGCTCCCAGACTCAAAATTATATTAACTATTTAAATTATTAGTACTTAGTTCAAAATGTGTGTAGGTATTTTTAAATTATAGTTGTAAAAATAAATTGTAAGTAAAGTATTGTTGTTATTGTTGCTTGTTCTCATAGCTTTATTACTTGCGTAAATGCAGACCACACTCAGGTTATCAAACAACGGGATGTCACAAATATTGCTTGAAAGTGATTTGATCCACTCACCTCGAACAGTCAAGTTACCAGAGGCTTCAGACGATCCAAGAATATTTGTGGCAGCACAAGTGTACTGCCCAGAATCACTGTAATTCACATTTTTAACGGTCAACCCTCCTTCTTTTATCACGTACTTTGCACCTGACAGAAGCTTCCTGCCCTTGAATCGCCATTCGACGCTAGGAGGAGGGTTTCCTCCAACCGTGCAATAAAAAGCTGTATTTCCTCCTTCATTCTGAGTCTGTTTAGCTGGTGATAACATCAAGTGTGGGGCAGATATTGATTCTCCAGGTCTACCAGGTGGTCCCGGCATGCCTGGCTCGCCCGTGTCTCCTTTCTCTCCTCTCGGTCCTGGACTTCCTGCCATTCCTGATTTCCCTGGTGGACCTACGCTGCCTGGGTTACCTTTCTTTCCCCTAGGTCCCCTCCTGCCACGTGGTCCTTGTGCACCAATGGGACCAGTAAGTCCGGGGGGCCCTGCAGGACAAACCTTCTCACTTGACTTGCAGCACTTGATGGGCATGAGATGTTCAAACTGCTTGGTGATTTCTTTACGCACGTCATGTATAGTGATGGAAGCTGAAGTGTTGTTCAAAACTTGTCTGCGGTTTCTTGGTCTAATGGGTGTTGATGGCTCTTTTGACACATTTTTGACTGCAGTGAAAGAAAAAATATATATAATTTACGGTTCCTGAAATAATTGTTTATAAAGACAACATTTAGTGACCTTCTGTCTAGGTTCACCATTCAATTCTCACTACAGCTACACAAACAAACCTAATTGTAAGTGTTCTTACAGACAGAGCTGTTCTCGTAAACCTAAAGGTATAACAAACCTTTTACCAAAGCCGATGATTTCAAAAGTACGTATTTGGTTTGGTATTCGATATCAGGTCGAGTTTCCATAGAACCGTTCCCCTAAAAGCTACGTGCTGAACCGATAAATGATTTAAATTTTTCATGTTTTGCAAGGGAAACATTAAGTGACGTGACCTTTTCAAACAGACCGTCCAAGAAAAACTTAAAAAATATATACCCTGCCGGCGACTGTCTCTATATATTTAAGACCAAAACATGTAATTAAAAAAATTGCTTTATCCATTTCCTGAAATGAAATGAACATTTTTGGTGTTTCACTAGTCTGGCAAGAAAAGCAAACGATAACGATTTTATTTTTGATGTGATATAAAAACAACATTTAGTGACCTTCTGTCCAGGAGGCACTCTTCAGTTCACAGACGTGCCTTAACGTATTCTCAATGTTAAGTCTGTTCTCGGAAATCAGAGCGCATTTCAGACCTTTTTTAAATAACCTACGATTTAAGAGTAAAGGATGCGATCGATTTTTCGTAAGACATTTCAGATCAAACTTTCAAATTATGTCAGTCCCTAGGATTGAAATATTCATTGCGTTAGTTATGACTTAAATTAATATTAGTATTTTAACAGAACTATATATAAATACTAAATATTGTGTAGTGATATTTAAATTCACTTCTGAGGAGTTAAAATATGCTTACCTTATAAGATTAAAGCGACAAAAGTTGTAATCTAATTTGCGACTCGGGTACTAGACTGATATGTGAGTTTAAAAGCGATAACCGTCTCGTCACATCTCTAAACTCTAATTATAAAACACAGTGGAATTGCAATTCTTACCTAAGTTATAATCGAAATTATTTGTAACAGGTGTTTGAATCTTCTTTAAAAGAAGTTCCACAGATTCTGCTGTTGCCTTAAGTGTCGTTCTTTCAAGATTTTCTACCAAGCTACTCTTCACACGATTTTCCAGCGGAAACATGTTCATGCGATTTTCTAGCGCTATCAGTCGATCGTTGGTTGTTTCATTCTTCATCCAGAGACATCCGCAAGCGAAAACTAACATGAAAGAAAGAAACGATGGCCTCACTGAAGGAAGAAAATCACGGACTCGATACGATTTTGAGGAGTTAGAGGAATCCATTTCTGTAACTTCACAATCGCTTTCTTTCAGTGGCACAGGAAGATGAAAGTCTGTGGACGCTTGCCAATAAAAGGTGATCCTTAAAAATCCGACTCAGATAAACAGGGGTATTTATTACTTAGGCTTATTTATAACACGATCATTAGGGGCGGATCTAGGGGGAAGGTGTAGGGGGTGCGCACCCCCCCCCCCCCCCTGAGATGACCTAGTCTGCGTTGTTCGCTTTTAAAATTTGTTTACGTCACCCTTCAGTTACGTCATTCCTTAGAGGTGCACCCCCTCCTAAGAAAAATCCTGGATCCGCCCCTGATCATAACCAAATACATTAAGGTTGCCCTTGAGGGTTGAGAGCCCTCTATCGCTTTATTACCGAAAGAGTATTTATCGATAATAACTATACTGAAATGTAACGCAATTTTGAACTTGCTAAATGTTCAACTTCCCTGCGGACTGAAAAAGGTTAATGTTCCTTTCTTCTTGGTTAAAATAAAAAAAAATGCTTTGTTCAGACCTGATGACCGCACATTATTCGAGGAAGTTTATGGCTGTAAAACATGTACTGTATTTTATTACTTGCTATTTATTTTGATAATACAGTCAACTCCTGGCAGTGTTGGTGTAAGGTTGATCGGTGGGCGAGTGCTGAATTATATATTTTGAAAAATTCGTGCTTTTCGCGTTTGCCATTTTGCTGTCGTACCTTTAAAGCGTCGGGGGCTAGGAGGAGAGGTCTGATTCCCAGACTCTTGGACGCGTGTTTTGACTCGTCCCCGTCGACCGCGCGTCCACGGCTTAACTCGAGGCTCGTTCGCCTCCAAAATCCTCTTGCTTATTATTATTATGCCATGGGAATAGCAGGAATCATAGGAACAATCTATGATACTGGAATGGATTTCGCGACCTTTGGATTAAATCTTCCTGCCTCTAACGGCGATTGAGGTAGCCTATTGCGATCTGTCGAACCAAGAGAGATCGGACTTATCTAAGTGTCCCTGTCTCCTTCTGCAATACACTTGAGAGTTTGAATGACCCAAGGTTTGTTATTTCTACACTTGAGGATTTTTTGTTTTGCAAACAACTCAGAAAAAAAAAAAATAATAGCAAATTAAAGTAGCCGAGGGGAACAGGCCGAATACACGTCACCAGTATAAACATTGTTAATAATGTAATTTTAAGGTCCTTCCATCTTCACAAAGAAGCCTCAATCAATGGCCACACCAATGCAGCATACACACTTTCATGAAATTTGTCGAGCGGAAGGAAATCCACCTCCAAAGTTTAGCTGGCCCAGGTTAGTGATGCTTTTGCCAAAAGGAAAGACTGAAGTGGAGGAAGGTACGCTGACCATTAAGGACTCATTGAGTCCTATTGATATGCGTGGCCACGAACAGCATGTGAACGGAGCTGCGTGGTATCTGATGGGAACAACGAAGAACTTTATGGTGCAACGACCACAACTGCCTGGAGGTTGGTATTTTTATCGGTGATTTTTTTTCTCCTAAAACGAAGAGATTTTCTCACGGTACGCTTTCGTGAGCAGTCGAGTAGCGTAAATATAAGACATGTCAGGCGCGTAATACAAACGAAACTCAGAGAGCTCGAACAAGTCCTCTGGTACACCACAGGCTTACCATCCTCCGTTTGTGTGGTTGACTGTGCTTTTAAATGAATACAGGGGATAGTTTGTAAAGAAACTATGGTGCTGCGTTGGTGGAGAGTGAAACATGAAAATCTGGTTTTATTAACTGAGTACACAACAGGCTTTCCAACCTCCGTTTGTGTGGTGGACTGTGCTTTTAAATGAATACAGGGGATAGTTTGTAAAGAAACTGTGGTGCTGCGTTGGTGGGGAGTGAAACATGGAAAATTAATTTGTTACACCACAGGCTTATCAACCTCCGTTTGCGTGGTGGACTGTGCTTTTAAATGAATACAGGGGATAGTTTGTAAAGAAACTGTGGTGCTGCGTCGGTGGGAAGTACACCACAGGCTTACCAACCTCCGTTTGTGTGGTGGACTGTATTAAATGAATACAGGGGATAGTTTGTAAAGACACTGTGGTGCTGCGTCGGTGGGGAGTGAAACAGGAAAATCTGGTTTTATTAACTGAGTTGATAAGTAAATTGGCAAATCGCTCTGACGTTGGGCTGCGCTTGAAACGTCTGCGGTTTGAATATTTCTACGGTGGCTGATTTACCAGCAGTCAATATAAATCATAACATTAAACGCATTAATTTCAAAGCAACTGATGTAACAATATCTGCTCCAACCAGCTGACTGTTGTGACGTCATAGGGATTTTGACGTTTTTGGTTCAAAACTGGCCCCAAATTAAAACTAAGAACCTATTCACACAAAATGCTAACAGAACATCAAAACAAAGATATCACGTGACTTTTCGAAGAGACAATTGACCATATTCTGTATTTTAGGAAGTTCAAGCACGTAACCGTGGACGACAATCCTGCTGGTATACGTTGGATCAATGGTGATCTGATCGGTTTAACAAGTGAAATAAACTAAAAAAGCAAGGACCGATACAACGTAGATACAAATTTAAAAGGTGTACTATATTTCGGCTGGCCAAACCAGCCTTCTTCAGGTACAATGGGGTAAAATTTACATTGGCTTTTTATATATAGTTGACATGTATACGTAACAACGGAAATACGTAGGGCTACGCCTAGAAAAATAACAATGATAGATAGAAATAAAAATAACTGATAATGAAAATTATACAGAAAACAATGAAAGGAAACTAATACATTGTTTTCATTGTTTTCATTGTTTTCTGTATAATTTTCATTATCAGTTATTTTTATTTCTATCTATCATTGTTATTTTTCTAGGCGTAGCCCTACGTATTTCCGTTGTTACGTATACATGTCAACTATATATAAAAAGCCAATGTAAATTTTACCCCATTGTACCTGAAGAAGGCTGGTTTGGCCAGCCGAAATATAGTACACCTTTTAAATTTGTATCTACGTTGTATCGGTCCTTGCTTTTTTAGTTTCTGTATTTTAGCAAGTTTTTTAAGACACATAGAGATAAACCACAGGACACCAAAGAGAGAATTGACCATATTATGAGTTTAAGCGCGTTTTCCAAGACACAGAGATAAACCACAGGACACCCAAGAGAGAATTAACCATATTCTGAGTTTTAGCGCGTTTTCCAAGACACATAGAGATAAACCACAGGACACCCAAGAGAGAATTAACAATATTCTGAGTTTTAGCGCGTTTTCCAAGACACATGGCAATAAACTTAAAAACAATTGGGTTGCAAATCTATTTCCATCCTGGCTATCTGCAGCCTAAGACATTTATTTTTTACTCTCAGCTTAGAGCACTTATAGAATAATTTTAAACAGACTCAGCCATTATTTTGGGTTCTTTATGATATAAATATGTCTTTTGGGATTTTTAAAGTAACACTAAAAACAGTGACATAACCTCTTTAATTAACAAGATTAATGTTGTTTCAACTTTTTCGTTGCTAGCAAATTGTGACTGTTGGCGCGGATAATGACGATAAGGTAATAAGCGAATGGGCATTCCAGGTACCTTTTTCGCAAGTGATTTTCATTCGTGCTGGTTTAACGTACACCGCAACCGAAGTAACTTCAGAAGCCTGGGCTGGCTCTATGGTGGGTGGCAAAGCAAATGTCTCGTGCTCTGGAGTAATAAGACAGGTTTGCGTTTTCATAGAATAATGATTATAAATAACAACCGCACACTGACAACCGCACACACTCACTTTCTACAATAGGATAAATAGTGAGTAGCGTAGTTCATCAAATGACATGTAAAACATTTTTTTTTGGCACGGTGTTGCACTAGTTTGGCACTTTTTGCACAAGAAGTTAATTTTAATGTGATATAAAAACAACATTCAATGACCTTCTGTCCAGGAGTCACTCTTCAGATTTTACTAATTACACAAACATACCTGCATGTATTCTCAAAGATAAACCTCTTCTCGGAAATCTGAGCGCATTTCACACTTATTAAAACATTTTCGATTAAAAAACGCCTACGATAAAGACTAAAGAAATGTGATCAACACTAAAGAATGCGATCAACTTTCCATAAGAGATTTGTCATAAGTTGTCCTAGACAAGGTAGGTATTCTTTTTGTCCTACCCTCAGCGGCACTCCCTATACCCAAACATTGGTCAAGTAACCCCCCCCCCCCCCCCCCCCCTCACGGCCCCCCACGGCAGCCTAATCGATATATTCATTACTTCCGTCGCCGCGTTTTTCTTGTAGAAATTTTCAAAAGAGCTATATTAAATTCTAAATACTTTCTAGTTAAATTAACATCTGATGAGTTAAAAATAAAAAATAAAAATATTAAAAATTGTAATATTTGCCACTAGGGTACAAGACTCCATATGTCAGTTTAAAAGCGCTACACGTCTCATCACATCTCTAAACTCTAATTGTACAGGACAGTGGAATCGCAATTCTTACCTGAGTTATAATCGAAATTACTTGCAACAGATGAACGAATCTTCTTTAAAATAAGTTCCACAGATTCTTCTGTTGGCTTAAGAGTCGTTCTTTCATGATTTTCAATCGAGCCACTCTTAACACGATCTTCTATTGGAAAGATGTTCATGCGATTTTCTAGCGCTATCAGTCGATCGTTGGTTGTTTCATTCTTCATCCAGAGACATCCGCAAGCGAAAACTAACATCAAAGAAAGAAACGATGGCCTTATTGAAGGGAGAAAATCACGAACTCGATAAGACTTCGAGGAGTTAGAGGAATCCATTTTTGCAATTTTACAATCGTTCTCTTTCAGGGACACAGGAAGACAAAAGTCTGTGGAAGTTTGCCAGTTAAATGTGATCCTTAAGAATTCAACTCAGATAAACATAGGTATTCATTACATAGACTTATTTATAACACATTAAGGTTGGCCTTGATAGTTAAAGAGCCCTCTACTGCTTTAAGACCAAAGGGTATTTATCTATATTTACGACTGAAATGTAACGCAATTTTGTCTTATTGCTAAATGTTCAACTTCCCCGCAGACTGAAAAAGAAGGTTAATGTTTCTTTCTTCTTTGTTAAAATAAAAATGCCTTGTTCAGACCTGATCACCGCACGTTATTAAAGGGAGTTCATTATCTAAAGCACGTCAAGGTATTATTCTGTATTTTGTTCCTTGCTCAATATTTTGATAATACGGTGAAATCGTGGTAGTGCAAGCGTTTCCAGGTGGGCGAGTGCTGAATTATATATTATATATATATATTTTTAAAAACATTCGGTCGTTTTATGTTTGCATGTTAAGAAATAAAACATAAACGGCGGTGATAGACATGGTAAACCAACAGCTGAACCAATGCATTTTTATAGTGAACTTGACGTTTCGTATGCTAAGCGACATACATTTTCAAAAGTAACCGTTACAGTGTTTGAAAACTGTTTATATAGTTAAAAGTTAGGGGTCTGGAACCAAGATAAAGAAAAAAAAAAACAACCTTAACAGTAATTTTGTCCATTAGGAGCCACCTTAAGGTAATAAATCAAGCTTGAAGTAAGCTCTTGGCCATAATCATAAAAACACGATTTTTTGCCTGGGCACTGTCCCTTTAAAAAGTGTGATTTGAGACCTTCTTTTAACGTTTAAATTTTCACTTGGTGTCCCCATCGATTGTGTCGGAACACGTGCGGTAATACATATACATTAACACGGCTTTGAAGCATACCGTTTTGAACTTATGTTTTTAATAAAAAAAAGACACAATTATCCTTGTTAAAAATTTCCATTATGGTCAAGGCCTTGTTCTCGGGCACCGACTCGGGAACCGGAAGCAGTCCTCACACAATTTCGATAAGTGCCCGAGTGCTTTATCGACAAACTCCTTTTCTAAGCTGTCGTTTTATCTATAAATTGTAAAGGTACTGGCAAGATTATATACACCGAATGTGAACAAACCTTTAACCATTTCACTCCCAGAGTCATTTATGAAGACTTGTAGTGTAGTTCTAACTTTTCAGTCTGTGGACTAAATCCTATGGTGTGACCACTCAAACGAAACCTGTGCCTCCCCTCCCAGAGTCATTTATGAAGACTTGTAGTGTAGTTCTAACTTTTGAGTCTGTGGACGAAATCCTATGGTTTGACCATTCAACGGAAACCTGTGCCTCCCCTCCCAGAGTCATTTATGGAGACTTGCAGTGTAGTTCTAACTTTTCAGTCTGTCGACTAAATCCTATGGTTTGACCATTCAAACGAAACCTGTGCTTCCCCTCCCAGAGTCATTTATGAAGACTTGTAGTACAGTGTTGTTCTAACTTCTGAGTCTGTCGACTAAATCGTTTTTTTACGACCATTCAAAAGCAACCTCTTCAGAAATCCTTTTGCATGGCACCATTTGTTTTTCAATTGTTCAATTTTGATCTTTGTTACTCTTGGGAGTTATACGGGGTTAAAAGGCGCCAGTTGTCTGAGCGACCTACAGAGTTGTACCAGTTTTCCGGAGCCAAGTGTGAACGCCTACAAATCCTGGCCTCTCATGTTTATTCGAACTATACACCACTTTCATAATGGCGGCCGATTTATTTATTCTTTTATATGTATGTTAATTAGCCTTTCTGGCCTCGTTGGCGTGTGCAAAATTAAAAAAAAATTGTATTCTAAAACGAGGCCAGTGAGGCTAATTAACATACATATAAAAGAATAAATAAATCGGCGGCCATTATGAAAGTGGTGTATATATAAGCGCCATTAAGTAAAAGTTTTTCCATAAGAAATGCAAAGGATTGATTATAATAAAATTAAAGGAAATTAAATACTTCTTGTGTGCTTATTTAAAATTACAATGAATAAAAACGTTTTTGAACCAAAGATCGGGTTCAATGGAAGAGGGTGGTAAAGGGTTTTTTCGTGATCCGTGAAAGGCCTTATTTTTTCCTCGTGAATTGTGAAATGGCTATCTTTTTTCTCGTGAAACGTGATTTGGTTACATAACCCGTAAATCGTGGATCGACTTTTTTTCATGAGCACTGCAAAATGACTGTTGTTTTTTTCTTGGAAATGCGACTCAGTAAACCGCGATTCTTTCTTCCTCCCAAAAGATTATCCAGAAAGCGTTTAACTACGCCGGTGGTAAATGGTGTGACGAATGCATGACCCAGACTCGTACCCAGTCGTCACTTATTTATTTCATTCGCAAAGTAATATGGGAAGAGAAATTGACGCGCGCAAAGGCGCTCGGGATGGAGGGAGAAAAATGACGTCGCTAAACGTTCTATGTCTGTCCTTCCCTCGATGCACCGCGAACTCACTAAATCCTTCCCATCAATCACAGCGCAAATGGAAAGAATCGACTGAGTATGAGTCTGTGCATGACGGTGACTGATCGTCATTCTGGACCCCAGATCACTCTACAAGGTTAGGTAATTGTACACAACATCCGCAAAACAAAGAACTCGGCTTTCTTTTTACATCCGGACGAGGAGTGGACGGTCGGTGAAGACATCAAACAAAGCTGTACTTTGGATGTCATTTAATTAGCAAAAAGTAAGGAATGTTTTTTTTTCGTGAATTGGCCATTTTATTCTCCGTGAAACGTGAAATGACAATTTTATTTTTCGTGAAACGTGATCTAGACCCCCCCCCCCCCCCCCCCTTTACCACCCTCATGGAAGGGGAACTGTGTAGGGGGTGAACTCGGATATATTTGTGACGGGGAATTGCGAAGCTAAGGGTAAGGCCTTTTGGGGTTGCAATTGGCGAATCGGGGACATTTCTTTGGATTAATGATTATCTGGCGGATTTCTGTTTTTGTGGAAAGATTTTCGAGGGGATATTTTTTTTTAGAATTGTAAAAAAGGTAACCGAGCCTTCTCCATTGTTTGTCAAATAATTATACGAATAATTGAAATAATTGCTGCCGGCAGGCAGTCTACTAATCGTGTAGGCTTGTAGAATCGAGAATCTCTGTCCTTCTGTCCTTCTGTCTGTCTCGGTTTTCCGATAGTAACAATGAAATATTGTTTGAGAACCAATCAAGAGCGGTAGAAGATCTACGAAACCGTCGGCAGTCTCGGGAGAGCCTCGGCATCCAATCAAAACAAAGTAATGACAAGCCGACTCGAGCATGCATAGGCGATGCACGACTAAGCTGTTTCTGTTTCGACGCCATATTGGACTGGTTTTCAAGCTGTTTTGCATGTCCATTCGACTTGGTAATGTCTAAAAGTACGCTGGAAATCAGTTAAACATGGACAAAGGTTCTTCTCAGGGCCAACGTAGTTGCTGGATCTCTGTTGAACAAGACGCTGTGGGAGCGTATACATGTACTTAGCTTGGGCGTCGTTGTATTATTGTTAGGCATGGGAATCTGCTAAGGAATCTGCATGCACGTTAGTTCACGATTTGATAATAGGTAGTATTGGAATAGTGTGAGCACGCTAACAAAGAAGCGCGTTAACCTTCAAAAACAAGAAGACGGAAACGTGCGAGATCGCACGCAAATTATTAAAATAGCGTGTCCACTGTGTCAGAATCTTTCAGTTTTATATTTTGTCTCGGTCAGTACAAAATGCAGACTGCAGACTGCAGATTGCAGACTGCAGACTGGGTATAAAATGCAGACTAGGTATAAAACGCAGACTGCAGACTGCAGATTGGGTATAAAATGCAGACTGAGACCAAAATTGAGTATAAAATGCAGACTGTCCAATAACAATGTTTTTAATGTACCCCAGTGTCACGCAATTGTCTTCCCTAGTTTATCAGCGGCTAAAAGTTTCTTTCTTGGCGCTAAACGTCAACATTGAATTGAAACGCTGTATTACTTGATCTCAAACCAAGAATATAACGTGCTTATTTGCTTATATTGTTCATGTGAAAGTAATTTTATTTCTTGAAAGCTTTGAATAATACGTATCTTTGGTACAGGGAGCTGATATTTAAGTTATTTAGGTGATGGTGATTAAGCAGTGGGTAAACATCAAAGCCAGCGGTAACAGGGAGCGGTAATGACAAATCGGAAAGCACGATCACAAATCGGAAATCATTTCGTTCGGGTTCTGAAAAAAAAGAACGGGGAATCCGAAAATGTAGGCCGGGGAACGGGGAACGGGGAACGGGGAATCTCTAAAATGGGAATCTCTAAAATGGGGAATCTCTAAATCTCTAGTTTCCTTTTTATTGCCAGTAAGTCTCCCTCACGTCTTCATTTGAACAAGCGGTCGATGATAATCTATTCATTATTATAGGGTATATATTGATTAATAAATCAGTTGCTTTTCAAATGAACGATATTCATTGATTGGACATGACAGGCTTTATAGCCAAGTTCAGTTGAACGTAGGAAATAGCAAGGGTTGACATGACATCAACAGGCATCGACAGGCCGCACAATCTCTACCAGTGTGAAACATTTGAAAATTAACCTGTTGTATTTTCCTCTAATGAGTACATGTCGCGTAAAATGGTTGCTTTAAAATGTCGTTTGCCACTAATATATGCATATATGTTCTTAACGAGTATACATTAAAAGCCGCGTGCAACGGACCCTCGGCAACGTCCTTTGCCTTGTCAGAGTTTTCTGAGCGAAATTTTTATCACAAGCGGACAGCTTTACTTATGGCCACCTTGAAAAAACTCTTGTGATCTCATTTCTCATAACAGCTGCTTTTAAGATTCCCTATTTTATAGATTCCCCGTTCTAGAGATTTCCCATTTTAGAGATTCCCCGTTTTAGAGATTCCTCGATCCCCGTTCCTCTATTCCTCGTTCCAGATTTTAGACATAATTCAAGATGGCGGCTCCACGATCGAACGTGATGTTTGTCCTGTTTCAACGCAAAAAGTAAACGGACTGTCTATGCATATGGAGAGGAAATTGCAAGGAAACGAACTCGGAAAGGTGATTACATGACAGTGAGGTGAGTTAACGATGAAAATATATCGTGTATTGCACGAAATGACAATTTTGCAGACTAAGACGTCTATTGGAGAAAGGTCCGAAGTATAGGGAGCAGAATACCGTCGATTGGGATCTAAACAAGAAGATATTGACGAAGGCTGTAGATGATTACACCAAGAACTGGAGTAAACGTGAAGGTTGCCATGTGTCAGCACTGGAAGAATGGTCGGAGACAGTAAAGCTGATCATCCAGAATAGAATCAACAACCTACAGCGTCGTAATTTTAGACCCAGTCATAAACCCTTAGAAGACAAACATGTCATGGCACACTTGAAAGAACTACAAGAAAAGTACGTACTAGTGCCTGCGGACAAAGCTGGCAATAACATCATTTTTGTTTGCAAGTATTACTACATACATACCCTGATGGAAGAACTTGGCATTAACTCCGGCAGTACTATTAATTCTACATATGAAAAACAAGATGTTACAGCTGATGAGATTATACGGACCCACAACACGACCTTAGAAAATGCATTCCACATCACCTTGCAACAGAAGGAGAAAAATTTGCCCAAAATATATTGGATACCAAAACTTCACAAGACACCATACAAAGCACGTTTTATTGCAGGTTCAAGTTCCTGCACTACTACTAAGATCTCTAAATTGATAACTGAGTGCCTTAAATTGGTCAAGAGTCACTGTACTTCATACTGCAAGACTATTTTAGAACGAACAGGAGTTAATTGCATGTGGGTCATCAACAATTCGTTGGATGTTATTCACACATTGCAGGACAAACAACTTTCGCTTAATCATGTGAGTACTTGGGACTTTTCCACTCTTTATACTAGCCTTCCACACGCTAAACTTAAACATCAACTCCATGATCTACTTGAAAGGGTTTTTAACACCAGAGGAAAAAATTTCATAGCAACCAATAATTTCCACACATTCTGGGCTAATGATAGGAAATCTACGAAGTACACTTACTTCTCCTGTAGGGAACTGTGCCTCGCTATTGACTTTCTTATCGACAATATCTACGTCCGCTTCGGAAACACAGTTTTTCGGCAAATTATTGGCATACCTATGGGCACTAACAGCGCACCTTTGTTGGCTGATCTATTCCTCCACACCTTCGAGTATGACTTCATGCTAAGAACAATGAAGCAAGATATGACCATAGCTGTCCAATTTAGCAACACCTTTCGTTATATCGACGATTTATTGAGCGTTAACAATGAAAATTTTGGAAATCACATCAGCGACATTTATCCGTCGGACCTGGAACTAAAGAACACTACCTTAACATCAAATGAGGTGTGTTATCTGGACACGAGAATCAAGAATGGTGACAACAACACACCTTTCCATCTCAGTGTCTACGACAAGAGGGATGACTTCTCATTTCGGATTGTCAATTTCCGTCATATGGACAGCAACATTCCAGCCAATCCGGCTTATGGTGTTTATATATCTCAATTGGTAAGATATGCTAGAATTTGCACGTCGAAGTTGGATTTTATGCATAGACTTCGCCGACTTTCATCACGTCTCCTTCACCAAGGGTTCAAATCTTCACTCCTTCGTAAATCATTTACTAAATTCTTCAAACGCCATAGTGCTATCATTGAGAAATATGGCACTACACTACGAGAAATTAAACTAGCAATCCAAAATTGAGAAACACCGCCGTATCCTTTGTTATTTCAGATCCTTTATATTATTCTAGCGCCCCTATTTAATTTCTATATTGCTTCTATTCAGGTCAATGCTAGTGCGCGCGCGCAATTTTCCTTGAGTCGTGCGCGTGCTTAGCTTGTTTAGTTGACGTGTGTGCTTAGTTCGTTATTTAACGTACTACATTTATTTTGCGTTGTTTTCCTAACTGATATGTCTTGTCAGTAACTGTGCTCACACTGTGGGTGGCTCCTCCTAAAATGTTCTGCAATTGGTATAGGATTTAATGGAGCCGAAACCAATTGTGGAATTGCACGCATTTTGGGCATCCTACTGATGAACAGTTACGAAATTCAGATATATTTAGTAGCCACATTTAATTGCGGTCTGTCCCCTTTGAATTTTTATACCCAATTTTGGTCTCAGTCTGCATTTTATACCCAATCTGCAGTCTGCAGTCTGCATTTTATACCTAGTCTGCATTTTATACCCAGTCTGCAGTCTGCAATCTGCAGTCTGCAGTCTGCATTTTGTACTGACCGTATTTTGTCTGGTCCGGAACCGCGGTCAAAACAACTTTTCAAATTGAGAGTTTTGCTGGAAGTATTCCAGCCATCATTATAATAAATTTTGAATGAAACTTATAAATTTAATCAAAGTTAACGACAGAAGTGATAATTTAGGGCGAGAGAAACAAATTTAGCCCCTTCTATATTTTTTCAGTTGAGGTAAAAATGCTCCAATTTGCATAATGTGAAAAGTAATTTGAAACCTTCCAAATAACGCAACGCATCTTGCAAAATATATCCAATTTTTAATATTCCTCCGTGTCCGAAACAAAGAAAAGAAAATTAAATGAAAAAGGTGATCACTTTGAGGTTATTTTCGCTCGAGAAACATTCACCTGATTCACTAGCGCAAGCGAAACTCTTAAGAAACGATCATTGTTTACATCCTCATCGGCGGTGAATTTTTGCACCCGAGGCTGTTTTGTTCCTCCAACTTCACGACTATAAAAATTCATGAAACGCAAACAACCGAAAGAAGTGAAATAAATTGGGATTCCAATGACGCTTATATTTCTTCCTTCGCTGTCCAGTGTTCACTTTTTATTAAACAAACGTTATGTTTTCGTCTATAAAATCTGACGCGGATGATTCGAGAATCGGGAAAATAACCAGCACGAAATCAAGACAAATAGACTATTTACATGTGGGAAAAATCTGAGACCTTCCGGAATGCACAGAACTAAAGGATTTTTGCCAAATTCCACGGCGATGGCGTAAATTTGATTTATGCCAACCCGACGTTTTCAAGATTCTTATCCAGCTTAACCAGCATCTCGCAATGAGGCAGCACTTCACTTCCAATATGGAACTACTAGTTATATGAATAATTAAAAGTGCCAGTTCGTTCAAAGTTTTCAAAGTTGTTGTTTTAAAAGTTTTTTTTTTAATGTATTAAGGTATAAACTTACCAGTCCAAATCGTGTTTTAACGTTTTTAAGGTATAAACGTGCCAGCCCAAACCATTTTTAACGTTTTTCGATTAAACATTTCGTTTCTTTTCGTCCGTCGTTAAATTTTGCATTTTCTAGAAATTGCAACCAGACTTTTGGAAGCAACTTCCCCTTAGTTGATTATTTCAACAAAATTCATCAAGGGGAACCGCGCCACATTGTCAGGTAACATGTCAATCAGTGAAGTGTCTCCTTCTAATAACAAATAACTAGAAATGTTTAAGAAGAACACGAAGAAACGATGCTAGAAATGTGAATGTCTTTGACTTCAGTTTTGTTTTATATACTGGGTTGTATATAGTTACGGCTTTTCCTCTCCAAAAGCGAGCGAAATCGTGGCGGCAGGTTACCTTCTCTACTATTGGACGAAGACGAGATAAGATTAATTTTAATCGGTCAATTCTTGGCTTTGCAGGGCAGAAAATATAGTATACTATTTTATAAAATTCACTAATAATTCACAGGGAAAATACAAGAGGAATATAATGAACATTTATATATGAATTATATATGAATACATTTATACATGAATATAATGAACATTTATTCGTAATTAACACAAGAACAGCTATGAAATGCTAATTAGTTACAACCACTAGTGGATTTATACTGTGGTTGTAAGAGGGTCTCAATGGGGGTGTAGCAAACACGGTACACGATTAAAAATTTCGCGATTTCACGGTGCACGCTTAATTTTTCTTCGGTACGGTTAACTAAGATTAGCATACACGTATTACTATTCAAAAATTCACAACAACAACAAATATTGTCCCCCTTTCTAAAGAGTGGCATTGATAATCGGGGGCACTGACGATACTGACCCCTGAAATAATGAAAAAGCAAATCTAGTCAGTCTAATCAGGTTCCAGGCACAAAAAAGTAGTAGAAATGCACTTTTTATAAAAAAAACGTTTCCTGCAATGCATGTTGAAGGCCCCGAGAAAAACAGCCAAGGAAAACAACAAAAACATTTGTGTATTTTGGCAAAGTGGTGCTAAACAGTAAAAACGAATGTCAGAATTAAGATAATGAATTATTTATTGTTCATGTTATTTTTTGAGCATCTGAGAGCTATTTGCTTTTTTTGATTGTTTCCATCATAGTTTAGCGGTCTCCCTCTACTAACTATGTTTGCATTCTTATGAGTTTTAACTATGGGCACAACGAAATATGTACTTACATTTCTAACGGTGATTAAACATCAAACTTTGCCCAGGCCTTGACTTGTCTTCCCGATCTTGTTATTACTGGCTTGTTTGTTACATAATCAGGTTCGTCATCGGAAAACAAACTATCGTCTGAGTCCGTTTCATATTCCTCGCCGAAATCACAATTTGAGTTGGATACCTGAGTTGACTGAGTTGCGTGGACAACTTCGATGGTACAATCATCAACAAAGCTGATTAAAGATACGCCCTCGGGCACGGGCACATTCGGGCCTTCAGCATCTGTCTTATCTGGGAGATCTGCGCTTATTTCTTGATCACGTCTAAAGAATAATCTTGTTATAGAATCGGCTCGCTTTGTATAGACGGCAGGAGGCAAAGCTCCTGCTTTATCCTTTGTGGTCTCAGATCGGACAGTTCTTTGCCTCACAGGGCGAAAGTTGTCAACCCATCCCCGCATTGCATCTTCCTCCCTATTGGAGAGCGTCTTGGATGGGAGTGGCGACATAAACTTGATGTCACCGAGCAACATTCCTGTTTGGGGAACTGGATAATAGGACGCTGGATGGGTGAAGTACTTTGCCGCCCATTTAGAAACTCGTTTAAGAGATTCTTTTGCTATAGTGCCAAAGTCCATGGCGTACTGAAGAGTACTAAATGTCTCATTCTTAAAGTGTGACACTGCATGCAGATTTTCTACTTCAGTTGTTAACAATGTTTTGATTCTGGATTTACTTTTTCGAGATTTATCATAAGATTGGTCATACCTTTCAACAAAAGCTCAATTGAGGTCTGCGTTTTTTTGGAAACAGTTCCTTGAGGACCATTTGTCGACGCATCTTCCTTTAGTTGATTACTTTCCTTGACTTTGCGCACTGTCGATTGAACGTATTGGTGTACTTTACGTACATTCGACACCATCAATTCTGGAGTCATTTGCGCAGGAGTGCTTCCTTTACACGTAATCCCAAAACTGTCATAAAGAAGCCCCAAATGATAAAGAAAGGACAAAGTTCCACTCATGCTAACTACTAGTTTTACTTTTCCTGCTGCTGCGTCTGTGACAAATATAGTGTTCGAAATACAGCAAATACCATGAGCTTGTATAAAACTACAGCATCGTCCAGTACCATCATCCTGTGCATCACATCCGTCGCCAGCAAGATGTACAACTTCGTTGGTGTGCGGGTTAAATGACTTCACATCATGAGCACCGATGTCTGTGAAGACTAGCAGCTCATTAAATTTGGATACCCTCTTGATCTCCTTGCAACTTTCATCACCATTCTGGATAGCACATTCCATCAGGGTGGTTTCCATGCTAACAGAATATAGACCTCCTTGACATTTGTCGTTTTTTGATCCTGCAAAGTATACGTTTGATTCCAAGATTGTCATGGATTCCACACTTTCGATATGTGTAGGGTAATTTGAAAGTGTTCTCATTGACTTGCCCCTGATTGTTACACCATCTCTTTCGAGCGAAACTTGATGTATGACTCGTAGCCCATCATCGGCTACCAATAGCACATCATCGCTAGCCATACACAGGGCCGAGGGTTTTGACAGTTGCACGTCGACAATGTGTACCACGTTCTTTCTCACTTTCGATTCTAACTTTCGCAAATGCACAGAGAGGCGCTCACGTAACATCGGAACAGTTCCATTTGTTGACAAATTGTACCTGAGAAGTGCTTGCTCCAGGTCCGCACGCGAGCGTAATGAGCCAGGATTAAGTTTAACGTTCCCCTCGAGGTCACAATATCTTACACATCCTGTTCCACGCTCTGCTACATACGCTACTCCGTTACGAAAGCATACGTCTCTTGCATCACGCATCCCAGTTTGTAGCTCCGATACTTCAGCAGGCCGGTGAAGCCTGATTTTCAACAAACGCGAGGACGAAGAAGAGAAATCGTAATCAATGGTGAGAATGTTACCGATAGGACCTGGAGACAGAGCGACAGGATGCTTGCAAACGCCTTGCTGGTTTGAGGCCCAAAATCTGTACTTTTCAGGTACTATGGTGTGCACAACTAGCTCTACCTTTTGCAACACCTCTATTACTTCCGGTATCGTTAAACGAATGATAGGGTCGATTGCCATCCTATCCTTGTTACGAACGCTTTCTAATGTTAATAGTTTCCCTAAATGCTTCCGGACAAAAACGTCTTTAGAATCTCTTAGAGTGCAGATGAGAACAAGGTTTGACATTTGACCGTCAAGATTAATAAACCAGTTACTCCAGCTGCATTTCATTGTCTTGCCAACATGTACAACATCAGGGAGAGGGACCAAAAGAAGAAGCTCGGGTGGAAGGGTGTTGTTTTCTCACATCTCCTGAATTTGCAGCAGGGCCTGCTTGTTGCACTCTTCGCAGTCAGTTACAGCAGCAAGCACGGCAACTTTTTTGCATTGAACTGCATTCTCGAGGCACGAATCACAGCATCTTAAAGCTGGTTCATAGAGTCAAAATATTGGCGCTACAGTAAAGGTTTGAAAAGCAGCACCCCGCGAAGCCATCTAGTAACACTAAAGTTTTATATCGAATACATATTGATTTAGCTTTTCACTTACCGTTCAATTCACTTTCACCAGTAAGTAATGATGGTAGTTCAAGTTTGTATTGCGGCAGGGTAGATATGTCAAAGTTCTTAACTTTTCCATCGCACTTGCTTATACGGTACAGCTTCAATGTGTATTGGCCCAGACCCAAGGTTCGCATCTTATCCTTGAGGCCCAAAAAATCAGAAAGATGCTTTTCGAAAGCATTTAACGACTCCTTGTGCTCGTCGCTTAACAGAATTCTGGACTTATATCTTTCGATTTGCTTTTCTTGCCCTTGACTAAAGACACTTACAATGGCTTTAATCACACTCATCGTCAAGACTTTCGACCGGGACGATCAGACAGACTCTAAAATCCACCAGCCATGTGCTTATCTTGAAAAATGACGTCGTACACAATGTGCATTGTTATTTCGTGTTCTTTGGAATGCCTGTGGTGATTTTGTCTATATATCGAATAACTGTTTTTTTAGCCTGTTCCAGGCGTTCAGATAGTGGGGAAAGCGCGAATAGTTGGTGAAGGCGCGAAGAAAAGCGAGCGAAAAAATTGCGGGAGGCGAGGCGAGGGAACTTTCGGTTCTTTCGCTTCCTCTCCCCAGCCTCCCCGCAATTTTTTCGCTCGCTTTTCTTCGCGCCTTCACCAACTATTCGCGCTTTCCCCACTATCTGAACGCCTGGAACAGGCTACTGTTTTTTCTGTCTGAGAAACAAACTAAAAATACCAAATAGACCACATACATAAAATAATTGTTCAGAGCTTAGGATAAGCTACAAACAACACGGTTATCTGAACAAAAATAATTCACGGCACACGGTTAATTTTTTCCCTTTTTCACGACACACGGTTAATTTTTTGGATGTTTCACGCCACACGCTTAACCCCATTGAGACCCTCTTGTAAATAGTCTGCAATATTCGTGTCTAACAAAGAACAGCTATGAAATGCTAATTAGTTACAACCACTAGTGGATGTATACTGTGGTTGTTAGTAGTCTACAACATTCGTGTCTAACAAAGAACAGCTATGAAATGCTAATTAGTTACAACCACTAGTGGATGTATACTGTGGTTGTAAGTAGTCTGCAAAATTCGTGTCTAACAAAGAACAGCTATGAAATGCTAATTAGATTTTATTCCTTTGCACTTCACAATGTTGTGTTTAACAGCTGCATAAACAGTTGTGATATCCCTCACCGATTCCTATTTGATTTTTACTTTCAGATTAGCATACTTAAAAATAACCTTTTAATATGACTCCCATACATATTACATACTAATACGATTTAAACTCACCGACTTTACTGTTTTAGTAATGACCTTAATATTAACTTTTACCATGATTACGTCACTCATGGACGCAGCTCAATTTCTGCGTTACTGCTAATTCTCTTATAAAGAAAAAGTCAGTGGCTCACCTTTCATCATCGCGTATACAGGAAAACTCGAGAACACCTTATGAGATTCATGTTATAACAAGTTTCTAACGAGTGTAGTACAAAACAAAATCAATAAGATGTCCAGACCCCTTCCGGGGCTACACATCACGTTATAGTTACGCCTTATTCTGTTCAGGTGTAATAACACAGATATGATGACAAATGATGGTAATAGTTGAATTTTGTTGAATTATAATACAATATGATTGGCAGGATATTTAAAGAAAGTTTAGACGGTGTTTAAGAAAATCGCGGTCTAACCCCATTTCAATCTAGTGGCCAACCCTAATATTTAAACGCTATTTACTGTAACCAATGTCAAGTAGGTATATAGCACAGACTAGAAAAACATGTATCTCCTGAAATAACCAACTTATAAACAGATATGGAGGTCCATTAACTTTCTAAAACCGCGGTCTAAGTTAGACTTCGTTTAAATAACCGGACCTAAAGTCTAACTTAGACCGGGGTTTAAGACAATCAATGGACCTTCACATCTGTTTATAAGTGGGTCATTTTAAGTAGATAAATGTGTTTCTAGTCTGTGCTATATGCCTTCCGGACACTGTTTACAGTCAATAAAGTTTAAATATTGGGTTGGTCAGAATTAAATTGCTTCAGACCGCGGTTTTGTTAAACACCGTCTAAACTTTGTTTAATAACCAGCCCTTAGAGTTTAATATTAACCAGCCCTTAGTGTTTAATAACCAGCCCTTAGTGTTAATAACCAGCCCTTAGTGTTTAATAACCAGCCCTTAGTGTTTAATAACCAGCCCTTAGTGTTTAATAAGCTAATACGTTTTTAACCATCAATGTAGGCTAGCAGGACTAAAGCTGTAGAAAGTTCTAGAAAATAATAAAGCTTGCATAAGGTTTTTATCCAGTCAACTTTTTCTCACCGAATTAACTTTAAGAATTGTTATTAAGAGTATGTCATTCTACAGAATAACATCGAAAGGTTGTGAATAACGTTTTACGTCTTAGCTTGCTGTCTTTTATATAAAAGCTCAAATTGTTACGAACTTTTCAAATTAGGAGTTTGTTGTGAAGAGTATGTCATTCTTCAGAATAACTTTAAAATGTTTTGTTCCTTTTTCTGTCTCAGCTTGCTGTCTTTTACGAAAAACTTAAAACCGTTTGGACTCTTCAAATTAACAAATCACAATTGTTAAGAGTTTGTTATCAAGAGAATCTCATTTTACAAATTAACTTTAAAAGGAATTTTCGGCCGTTTTATACTACCTTACTGCATTTTATATAAAAATTCAAATTGTTACGACCCAGCTTTTGAATTAACAATCACAATTGTTACATTAAAGAGACGCGAGCTGAGGTAATTTCATCGCTGACATAATTTTTTTATGTTGTTTCATAGAACGTTTCTACCTCGTCAGGTGTAAAGTAGCGGTCACTTCCTCCTGCCAGGAATGTTTGTGTGAAGGTGCTCTCAAAGCTGTGTCCGCTCGGTGGACTGTAAGTGTAGCCAAGCTGTGTGTAAGAATATCTGTTGGATGATGCTTGGCTGGATAAGTAAATGTCATTTCCATCTCCGAATGAAGGTCCATACCATGAGTCACTGTATATGGAATCTGCCTTGTGATAACTATACTTCCCTGTCTGTGGCAGTTTAACAGGTGCCCACCCTGGTTTGTTCACCAAAGAGAACAAAAACGCTTTGGAATCGTATTGATACCCAGAACTGGAAGCTGTTGGGAAAACAGGAAACGAAAAACATGTGACATTGTCTTGATGTTTACACTGTGAATTCAGCCACCACGTACCGCTCAGTGAGTGATGTGGTTAAACCGTTGTTACACCAGTCTTTCGTAAATAATTAAAATTGATCTTGTTAAGCGACCTTTGGGTGCATACGTAATTATTCTTGCCTGATGCGTTTGGTTTATTATTGTGTTGCAATATATTTACTAAGTTTCGATTTTTTTACCAGACTGTACCAAGGAAAATAACAATACTAGTTACCGAATCTAACGGTTTCATAAGGAAATAAACGATTAAAGTATTGCATAGAACAAACAAAGCTGGCAACAATTGAATAAGGCGATATTTCAGAATATTCCTTAATTGCTGATAACTAACAGCTGCGAGTGGGTAGCTTTTGTTTTTCAAATTTGAAACATTTAAATGTAACTTTTATCATTTAAGATCTTTTACAGACCATAAATTGCCCATAATTTGGTTAAAATACAAATTGCACAGTTTTTCAAGTGAAAGCTTACGATAGCGATTGGTGTCATCTCATTTTGAATCAGGCGCAAGCTTTTATCAAACGGACCGAGGGGAGTAGGGTGGGGAGAGGTTATAACAAGATCAGGGTAAGTCTGAGTCAAGGTGGAATTTTAATAGAATCTAAGCAACTTGTGGTGACTGAAGTCAGGCGGTGAAACTGAAGTAACATTTAACTGGCATCAAGTGTGGGAATGCCATTCATTTAATATTATGTTTACTCATCATACACGGTTTTAACAAGCCATTTAAATAACTAAACAATACAAAACAATATTAAGCATGGAACAGCCTTTAATTTTATATATAGTAACATTTGAAAATTTTATCCAGTGGAGAATTCTTCAGATATTTGATTACCTTTAAAACCAGAACTGATAAGGAATGACAGTAGAGTTGTGGTACGTACTTACTGTTTTAGAGCCATCATTGAAATTGCCGCAATAAATTGGTTTCAGGTACAGACGTAAATGCTAGAAGTATCAGTTACACGATCCATGGTTTGAATTCAGTTGGGATTAAAGGATGGTGTCGATCGGTTACCATACCACGTAGGTGTTTAGACACATCAGTAGGGTTACCCAGCGAAGATGTGCTCAACTCAGTACTAATTACGCCCTAACTTTACCGTACTACATGTACTTTAATTCAGTTGTTCTCGTTTAATGTCACATAACTGATACTACATGTAACTGGTGTGTACATCGTCAGTTTGTTAAAAAAAACCCACTTACTCCATGATAGACTTGTGTATCCTCCAAATAAATATTTTCCGACTTTTATTATTGTCACAGTTGGACCCTTGCCGTCACATTTGGCGTGAAATGTAGTGGAAGCCCAGCCGTCCACAGACGCACGCCAGCAGCGCTTCCAGTCAGAATGATCCTGTTGTTCCACGGGCGACAACCAATTATTTAAAGTAGTTACGAAGTTTTTGTTATTTCCAACAATGACGGAGTGTCCTAAACCTGAAGAAAAAATAATGGAAACAACATTGAGTTCATAATTCATGATTCATGGCAAAATGTACATTGTAAGTCAATTGCTTCGTAAGGGTTATCGGAGTTCCGAAAACACATACGCGCATCGGGCTAAAATCAAATATTCATAAAAGCGAACAAAGGAAATATAATGAATGAATTTTTTCTAATTCCCTTCATTAACTTCCCTTGTTTACCGTATTTACTCAATTAAACGCCCCCGGCGTTTATTTCAAACTTGGCCTGGTGGACCCGGCGTTTCTTTGAATCAGCAGTTTTTTCTCGCTCGCCATTTTTTAACAAAGGGTTATTGTTCGTTTTTCTTGGCAGCCGCGTACCTTGCCCTTAAATGTTAAGCTTATTATACCACAATAAATGTTTGAGGGGCTTACTTACAACTTCCTCTATTATACCCGGCGTTTACCCGGGGCCCGGCGTTTAAACGAGAAAATACGGTACTTTCAAGCTTATCTGGACGCGCGCCTTTATTTTCGGAACTCCGATAACGCTTATACCGACAACTACACCGATACTTTCATGATAATAGTATTGCATCAGGAGACCAAATAGGTCCAATACTGAACAAATGTATGAAACAACAAGAATGTACTATATGACTACATGCAGCGATTCTGGAGCATAACTAGCTCAACGCTCTAGATTTCAAGTTCTTCAGTGCATGTATTTAACAAACAGATTCCATTTTGCCTGGTATCTGTTAATTTGCAGATCACAGATTACGTCATGTGGTAAGAACAAAAAAGAGCCACAGGCGAGATCTCAGTGGTCACTGATGTTCTTACCACATTTTGATATTCGCTCATGTTTATGTCATTCCAGAGTGAAACCTTTAATTAATATGAGTACTATTAATTGAAACTCTCGCCTTGGTGCTCGTGGTTTGTCACTTGGACAGTTTCTGAAGAAATACCACTTATGCTTAAATCATTTGAAGTATATTTAGAAGTGCCTTGGAATCGGATCAGTAGGAAATTTCCAAACTTCACACTCGTGACATGATAAACATTAAATCTTTTTCATTTCCGGCATTAGCGAGCTTATTTATCACCTCATATGACCCTTTTGCCATTGCCGACCCAAGCTAGTAGTACACAGGACTCATGTCATATATTAACCTAGTATATGGTCTGGCTCGCCATGAGTTTCCTGTAGCTCAGTGGTAAGAGCATTCGACCGGGATGCTGACGGTCATAGGCTCGATTCTTGTCGGGGACTCAGATTGTTTTCTTTGTTCCACGTTCGTGACATGATGAACATTACATCCAACCGGTGTACGGAATAATCCGACCGATGTACGGAATCATCCGACCGGTGTACGGAATCATCCGACTGGTGTACGGAATCATCCGACCGGTGTGCGGAATCATCCGACCGGTGATCAGAATCATCCGACTGGTGTGCGGAATCATCCGACCGGTGTACGGAATCATCCGACCGGTGTACGGAATCATCCGACTGGTGTACGGAATCATCCGACAGGTGTACGGAATCATCCGACCGGTGTACGGAATCATCCGACTGGTGTACGGAATCATCCGACCGGTGTGCGGAATCATCCGACCGGTGATCAGAATCATCCGACTGGTGTGCGGAATCATCCGACCGGTGTACGGAATCATCCGACCGGTGTACGGAATCATCCGACTGGTGTACGGAATCATCCGACCGGTGTACGGAATCATCCGACCGGTGTGCGGAATCATCCGACCGGTGTTCACAATCATCCGACCGGTCTACGGAATCATCCGACCGGTCTACGGAATCATCCGACCGGTGTGCGGAATCATCCGACCGGTGTACGGAATCATCCGACCGGTGTTCGAATGGTCGGAAGGTTCGATTCTTGTCGGGGACTCAGATTGTTTTCTTTGTTCCACGTTCGTGAAATGATGAACATTACATCTTTCTTAATAATTAATAGTACAGTTACACAAAAAGAGAATAACAAAAGAAAAAAATAGTGAAATAAGGAATCGATTGAGCCGGTCTACAATCTATGAACTTTGAAAACATTCAAGGCTAATGTTTTGAGACGCTCGTACCGTGCCGAACAAATAAGACAAACCTGGTGCTCGTTGTACTGCCACGCTAATTCTGGTCTTCTTTGTTCCCATGCTGTTCGTTGCTATACAGTCGTACAACCCGTGGTCAACAAGACTCAAGTCCTTAATGGTGAGGGTACCGTCTTTTACTTCAGTCTTTCCGACAGGAAGAGGCATTCCTAATCTAGTCCAGTTTAACATGGGAGGTGGAAACCCTTCAGCTTGGCACACAACTCGAAAGGTAGAGAACTGCACTGGTGCGGCGAATGATGGGGGCACTTTTATGAAGATGGGAAGACCTGTGATTAAACAGAGCGGATATATAAAGTTATTATTCGAATGTGACGTCATTTTATCTTATAAGGAAAAGAGAATGATGGGAGCACTTTTATGAAGATGGGAAGACCTGTGATTAAACAGAGCGGATATATAAAGTTATTATTCGACTGTGACGTCATTTTATCTTATAAGGAAAAGAGAACACGCACAAAATATCCGAAAGAATATTACACAGTAGATTGTCGATTTACACCTTAGTGTCCGGTTTGAAGACACAGAAAGTATAATAAAAGGAATTGCAGACGAATAATCAAACCCTTATTCGATGGATTAGCAGATAATATATGCGGGCATTTTACTTGTTATTACTTTATTATTACAGTAGTCATTGGATGACGTCATTGAAGCTTAGTTGAATCTGAATAAAAATATTAACTTACACTTAACACGATTGATTGGTCATCCACTAATGACGTAACTGAAGCTTTATTGAATCTGAATATAAATATTAACTTACACTTAACACGATTGATTGGTCATCCACTAATTACGTAACTGAATACTGACAGTTCTACTACATTGCTTGCATATAATCACGACCTTATTTTATTTTACAGTTATTTTCCTTTCATCCAAGGCAGTTACAAAAGAAATTACGCTGCCTGACAATTGGTTTTTGTGACGTTTGATAAGCGCCTTGTTTTGGCTTTCATAAATTCTGAAATGATGTTTAATATGGAAGTGTTAATATCAAATGCACTGCCGTATATAAGTACTTTTACGTCGGAACCACGGTACAACGAGAAGTTGCCACTGCGATCAAGCCAGCGCATTTCTCTTTGCTTTACAAAAAAGAAAGAAAAGAAAAGGAAAGCGAGCAGCTAAGAGTAGGCACCAGGACGAATCTGCTCGTTCTCGCAGCTTTGTTATTGCGTAAATCCAGTCCACACGCAGATTATTAAACAATGGGGTCTCACAAATATTGCTTGAAAGTTCTTTGATCCACTTACCTCGAACAGACAAATTGCCAGAGACTTCAGACGATCCAAGAATATTTGTGGCAGCACAAGTGTACTGCCCAGCATCGCTGTAATTCAAATTTTTAATGGTCAACTTTCCTTCTGTTATCACGTGTTTTGCATCTGACAGAAGCTTCCTGCCCTTGAATCGCCATTCAACGCCATGAGAAGGATTTCCTCCAACCGTGCAATAAAAAGCCGTGTTTCCTCCTTCATCTCGAGTCTGTTCAGCAGGGTGATAACATCACGTGTGGGACAGATATTGATTTTCCAGGCGTACCAGGTGATCTAGGCGTTCCTATTGGTCCTGGCTCCCCCCTATCTCCCTTTTCTCCTCTCGGTCCAGTAGGTCCAGCCATTCCCGTTTTTCCCGATTTACCAGGTGGACCCATTCTGCCTTGAGTCCCTTTCTTTCCTTTTGTCCCTTTTTGCCCCCTCCTGCCACGTGGGCCTTTTGCCCCAGCAGGACCAGGATATCCGGGGGGCCCTGCAGGACATACCTTCTCATTTGACGTGCAGTACTTGATGGGCATGAGTTGTTCAAACTGCTTGGTGATTTCTTTACGCACGTCATGTATAGTGATAGTGACTGACATGTTGTTCAAAACTTGTGTCCAGTTTCTTGGTCTAAGGATTGTTGATGGCCCTTTTGACACATTTTTGACTGCAGTAAAAAAAATATATATATATATAATTTACGGTTCCTGTTCAGTTTATTTGCGGGGGGGGGGGGGGGGGGGGAGGGGAGAACGGCTATTTGATAAGCGACCGTAGACTCCAAAAAAGCCGAGCGCACGGGAAGATTGCTAGACTACGAGCAGTCTCTCTTTCCCAGCTTAGTCCGTCGAGCGAGACACGAAAAAACGTGAGCGAACGGATAATTGGCCCCCAGTTTCGCGCGGCCATTATCCGTTCGCTAATGTTTTTTTCGTTTCTCGCTCGACGGACTAAGACTGCTCGCAGTCTAGAAGATTGCAGAAAACCGAATAGTATTTGAAATTTCTCCCCCTAAAATCGCAGTGCGATTGCCGAGACGAGTTGATGTGATAGGAAATTTATGTGGCCTTATGGCTGTGGTATTTTTATGGCGATTCGGTCCGTCGCTTTGTGATGCGAGAGCGATTTGTGGGACGATGTCGCCGCGAGACACTGGCCTTGCTTCGCTTTATCAGTGGAAACGACAACCAACGACATCGCAAAAACTCGTAAGTCACAAAACCGTATAAAATTAACATAATTTGCGCCCAAATTGTATAAAAGACACAACGAAAACCCAATGTTGAGGTTAGTGAGTATGTCCTGGTTTTTCCTAAACAGGGTCTGAGTCTGTCCTAAACGGGGTATGGTTTCTGCTAGCGCTTGTGCTAGACAGGGTAATAAAATAGATGGTGTAATCCTAGACAAGGTAGGTAATTGTATTCTCTTTGTCTTAAACAGGGTCCAGGTTTCAGACCCTCATGCAGCGATCAGCGGCACCCCTATACCCAAACATTGGTCAAGTACCCCTCCCCCCCCCCCCCCCCCGGCAGTCCCTACAATTGATATATTCATTACCTCCCGGTTATGCTACATGGATTGGTCGCTCGGCGAGTTTTTCTTGTAGAAATATTTCAACAGAGCTATATTAAATTCTAAATACTTTCTAGTGATGTTTAAATTAACATCTGATGAGTTAAAATATAACCTTTCTTTATATTAAAGCGATAAAAATTGTAAAATAATTTGCGACTCGGGTACAAGACTCCATATGCCAGTTTAAAGGCGACACACGTCTCATCACATCTCTAACGTCTAAATGTACAGCACAGTGGAATCGCAATTCTTACCTGAGTTATAATCGAAATTGCTTGCAACAGATGTCTGAATCTTCTTTAAAATAAGTTCCACAGATTCTTCTGTTGGCTTAAGAGTCGTTCTTTCATGATTTTCAATCGAGCCACTCTTAACACGATCTTCTTTTGGAAACATGTTCACGCGATTTTCTAGCGCTACCAGTCGATCGTTGGTTGTTTCATTCTTCATCCAGAGACATCCGCAAGCGAAAACTAACATCAAAGAAAGAAACGATGGCCTTATTGAAGGGAGAAAATCACGAACTCGATAAGATTTCGAGGAGTTAGAAGAATCCATTTTTGCACTGATTTTACAATGTGGAAGCTTGCTAGTGAAATGTGATCCTTAAAAATCCAACTCAGATAAACATGGGTATTCATTACGTAGACCTATTTGTAACACGATCATAATCAAATACATTAAGGCTGGCCTTGAGGGTAGAGGGCTGTTTTACAACAGCCCTCTATTGCTAGCTTTAGGACCAAAAGGTATTTATCGATATTTACCACTGAAATGTAACGCAATTTTGTCTTGCTAAATGTTCAACTTCCCCGCAGACTGAAAAAGAAGGTTAATGTTTCTTTCTTCTTTGTTAAAATAAAAATGCCTTGTTTAGACCTGATCACCGCACGTTATTAAAGGGAGCTTATTATCTAAAACACCACGGTATTATTCTGTATTTTGTTCTTTGCTGAATGTTTTGTCTGTTAACTGCTTTAACCAAACCGTTTAGATGCAACTAAATCGTTCCTGCGTTAATTCACCTTTTCAAGTCAAAGTTATTCCCAGTGTCAATTATGCAGTTATGTATTGTGGTTCTAACTTTCGAGTCTCTGACGAAATCCAACGATGTGGCCGGCCATTCAAATGAAAACGCCCCCGGCACTACTTTTCCATGGTTCTGTTTTTTTGTGAGTATTTTTTCAACGAATTTTGGAATTTTTTATTGGGAGAGGAAGTGTTACCGGTAAATATCGGTTCATTCTGTGACTCTAAGGGCGCGTTTTTTTGGGACTTATTCTGATCATTCTAAAATCAGAATACGTTAACAAAACTATGTTGTCTGTCGTTTGTGATCGTCCGGGTTAGTGTAGTTCTGAAAAGAACTGTTGTTGTTGACATTGACTGACGTTTCGACAACCTGAGCGGAAGTCATCTTCACGACTCTGAAGATGACTTCCGCTCAGGTTGTCGAAACGTCAGTCAATGTCAACAACAACAGTTCTTTTCAGAACTACACTAACCCGGACGATCACAAACGACAGACTACTAATACTCCTGGGTTCAAACCATTTACAAAACTATGTTGTTTATATTCTCACAAACCAAAACTTTTTCCAGGTACACATAGTCAAAGTAGTGACTTCCTTCCATATTTTACGAGAGGAATAGGTGCAATGATTAGAGGTATTCTGTTCTTGGAATGGCCAGAATGTCCAAAAACAACGCACCCTAAGAATTAAGATATCGGTTAGTGTATGAGTTTGTATGGATTAGTTCTAACTTCCACGAGGTTTGAAATATTGTAATGACCAATTCTAGTGACCAACATTTTATTTCTCCTTACAATGTAAATACATTTCAGGTGATAAGACAAATAAAAACCATAAACTATGAAATACTGCGTTGATGTACAGGTAAAACAATTCATTGACAGACAGATGTGTCGGGAACGGGTATCCGACAAATAAGTCACACTGGTATTATAACTCTCGGTTCGTTTAATGGTCCTCTTCTAGCTTCTTTGGGTTACAGATTTTCTCAACACACTCGGGTCTCTCGCTATCTCATACAAAACTAAACACACTCCTCATATTTCAAAGTTTCACAATCATGTAAATCAAGAGTCCAATGCTCAAATAGATCATCTTTCACTTATTAACTTATCACTATGTCACGCCATGTCACGCTTCTCGACACTATTCTCCCCCTATTTGACACTTCGGTCACAGTGACAAATATGTATTAACTGAAACGATTACAAACTTTGATTATACTCAAATGACTTAATAAATTGTTCAGGTTACAAAATTCACTGTTCATTATTGATTCACTGGTCATCTTCTGCTATGCTCTGGATACGTGCCCGCGCAGCAACGGCGGCATCTCTTGTCGGCCTGAATGCTGGCGCCTCTACATTCAGTGGTGCTGTGGGTGTGTCTGCTGTCTTGTCACAAGACAGTTCCATCGGGTATAAATGCTGGATGGGCCTCTCTAGGGTAGACTTCCCAGCTCGTAGTCTGGCCCCCCTGGTTACTCCGTCTCTTCCGACGATCAGTTCCTCGACGATTCCGAGTCTCCACTGCCCGCGGTTTTTCTCGTCTCCTTTGATAATCATCACGTCTCCTTTGGCTATAGATTTCTTGGTTGGTTTGCATTTCAGGTTGTGTCGCTCGCGTAATCCTCTCAGGTACTCCGAGGTCCACCTTCCCCATAACGCGTCTTTGCATCTGCTGAGGTACCGAGCTCGTTTTCGCAGGTCAGGAGTGGGGAGGTGATGGCTCTGTGCTTCAGGCAACAGGTTTGGGCGGCCAAACTGCAGCAGGTTAGGCGTCAGTGTTGGCAGCTGGACATCATCTTCAACGTAGCTCAATGGTCGGTTATTCAATGTTACCTCGACGTCAAGCAGGACATCTTGTAGCTCGTCCCAAGTGAGCGTTCCGTTTCCCACTGTCTTGTAGAAGACTCGCTTCACGAGTCCCACAAGCCTCTCAAATTGTCCACCGCACCAGGGTGCTCTGGACAAGTTGAATTGCCACTTGACGTTCATCTTTGCGAGGAAGTCGTTCAGACGTTCATCTTTCGTCACAGTGCGCAGCCATTTTGCTGCCCCCACAAATGTTTTGCCGTTGTCGGAGTATATCTTCTCAGGGCGGCCTTTCCTGGCGATGAGACGCTTGAGGGTAGCAATAAACTCTTCTGTCTCCAAGGTTTTGGTCAGCTCGAGGTACACGGCGCGGGTCAAGCTGCAAGCGTACAGGAGGATGTACGCCTTCCCTTCTCTGTTCTTGCTTGTGCGATACTTAATGGGCCCCGCGTAATCCACTCCAACAACTTGGAAGGGTGTAGAACCTTCTGTTCTGTCCCGAGGTAGGTTTCCTGGCGGCGGATCAGTGAATGCTGTGGCTTGGAATCTCTTACATCCGTAGCAGCGCTTGATGACACGTTTTGTCATGCTTCTTAGGCGTGGTATCCAGTAGCCCTCTCTGACATTTGCCATAGTCAGTCCGACTCCCCCGTGCAGGGTCTGGATGTGGGAGTGCGTGACCAGTTTCTCAGCAAACACAGCATCATCGGGTAGATAAACCGGGTACTCTCCTTGAATGCGTCCTCGACACTCGAGTAATCCGTCTGCATTTTCTTGGAGGTTAAGCTGCAGTTGATCCTCCTCAAATTTGGTGGTGCCTTTACTTCTGACTTGTGATCTTCTTATCCAAAGCTGCAACTGGTTGGTTGTCTCTTCAGTAGTGATTGGTCCGGTGATCCTTTCCTGGGGTGTAGATCTGCAGTTTCTTGTAAACCGGACCACCCACGAGCAGATTCGGATAGCCTTCCATAGGTCGTACTTGTGCATCATCAGGTCTAGATCGTCATCCGTCTTCAAAGCAACGCCCAAGACTTCCTTTATGATCTTGACTTCGGCCCGTGATTCATTGGTAGGCATGGTAACAATATCTGTCGGCCAGCTCTCAGGGAAAGGTAACCACGTTGGCCCGTGCCACCACAGATCTGAGCAGTCAGCTATCCGCCCACCACGGCTACCCAAGTCAGCGGGGTTTTCCTTGGTACCGACGTGTCTCCACTGGATGTACTTCTTCTCTTGGATTTTCCTCACTCGATTACTGACAAATTGCTTGTAATCTCCGCCCCCTTTGATCCAGTGAAGGGCTACACTGCTGTCAAGCCAACAGTAGACACCTTCAACGGAGAATCCTTCTAGTGCTTCTTTCACGTTATCCACAAGATTGGCAGCCATGTGTCCTGACACTAGTTCGAGTCTTGGTATGGTAAGGCCTTTCTTCGCCAGTCTTGACTTTGCTGCCACGAGTCCTTGTGAGGCCCCTGTCGGCTGTTGCGTGACAGCGTATACTGCAGCTGACACGCCCTGGCTGCTTGCGTCACCAAAGGCGTGAAGACTGATGCTGGTGATCTCTTCTTGGTGCTCGGCTACACTCCTTCGTACTTTGACCTTATCAGTCAGGTTGTCCTCCCAGGTCTGCCAGCGGGTTTCAAGTCCCTGGGGTAGCTCTTGATCCCATGGGATTCGGGTGTCACACACTTCTCGGTAAAGCAGTTTCCCTTCCAAGGTAATCGGTGAGGCTAGACCGAGGGGATCGTAAATCTTGGCGACCTTTCCGAGGACTTCTCTCTTGGTTGCTTTCATGATCGGGGCAGGGAAGCTGATTTGTATTGTGTCCTCTTGTTTGTCCCATGGTACACCAAGCAGCTTCGTTTCTCCTTGCTTGACTCCTAGCTGATCCTTGGCGTAGCTCTGATTCTCGATTTGATGGCTGGTGGGTTGTTCCTCGATTGTTTCTTCTTGGGGTGTAGGCTGTTCCAGGGCTGGTACATTTGAATGCCATTTGTGCAGTTCAAATTTCCCTGCTCTGAAGATGGACTGTAATGCTTGTTTCAGGTGCTGTGCATCGGCCACGGTTTTGTCGCCGCTGATTAGGTTGTCAACGTAGAGACTTCGCTTGATTTCTTCTACTTCTCTTGGGTAGGCGTTCTGAATGTGTTTCAGGTGCTGGTCAATGACTCCTCCAAGCAAAAATGGCGAGGTGGAGAGGCCGAAAAGCGCTCGTGTGAAGCGTAGGGTTTCTACTTCTTTGGTGGCTAGGTCCTTGAGCCAGTGAAATCTCATCACGTCCCTGTCTTCGTTCCGAATTCTCACTTGGAGAAAGGCTTGCTTTAGGTCTCCTGCCAGGGCCACAGGATGGAACCGGTTTCTTACGAGTACGCTCCAAAGTTTGTTTTGCAATGGCGGGCCTGTCTCCAGACAGTCGTTGAGGGATGGTGCCTTGTCATACGCTCGAGCAGAGGCGTCATAAACAATCCGGATCTTCGTACTTTCCGCTGTTTCTCGCACCACAGGTTTGTGTGGGATGTAGAATTCTTTCCCAGTTGGTTCTTCTTCAACACGCTCGACAATTCCCTGGGTCAGCTGGTCTTGGATGATTGCGTCATACTTCTCTAGCATCTGCGGTTGTTTTTCTAGCTTTCTCACAAGGCTCTCGAGTCGCTTCAGACTTCCATGCTTATTGTTGGGTAAGGGTGGGTGATTGCCTTTCCAGAGTAGGCCGGTCTCGTACCATCCTTCCGGGTTTCTCGCTAGCTGCTCCTTGAATTCTTTATAGACGATATCCTGGTCGCCAGCTGGATGGTCTTGTAGTCCGAGCACATCGAGTCTGCAAAGGGCTTCATAGTCGGCTGAGGAGGTCTGGGTCAGGAACATATTTGTGAGGTCGGATTCACTCCCTGGTGACATGATGGTCCACCCCAGTCTTGTTAATTCGGCTATGGGCTCTCCAGGCTTCCCGATCTTGGGCGTGGTCTCAGTCTTGATCTGCGCGTATTCGTTCGTACCAAGGATAAGATGTACTGGAAGCTGCTCCTTTTCATCCACGTCGTCCATTGAAACTCCTTGTAGGTGATCGTACTGTTCTATCATAGGCTTGTACCGAGGGTTTTCCAAACTGAGAAGTGTGCCGCGATCAACCTTAGTTACTTCTGTTCGTAGCTGGAACTCTCCCGTCAGACTGCTGATGACAACATCGTGAATTTCGATCTCTCTGTTGCTTGCTTGCATCATCATCTCGATGCGTTTGTACTCTCTTCGAACTGGCTGTTTCCCCAGTCGGTGAAGCAAGGCGGCAGATGCGTAGGAGCTGCCAGCACCAGTGTCTAGCAACGCGCGGCAATGGATTCCGCCCACGCTCACCACGACCACAGGATAAGTAACGGCACCTTTCCCAGTAGCTACCAACATAGGTTCCGACGGCTGATGAGGTACCTTCTCGGGGCAAATTGACGTGTGATGTCTTCGGCTACAAACCTTGCAGCACGCAGTACAGCGACACTCTGGGGCTTTGTGATTTGCGCCGGTGCAGTTGAAGCACAGCTGTTTACGATTTAACTCCCTTCTGCGCTCTTGCAGTGTGGTCACTTTGTCGCAGTCGACGGACGGGTGGTTCGCGCTTGCGCAGTAGACACACGGCCTTCTTTTTGGGTCCTGTTGGCGTGTTTGGTAGCTTCTGTTCTTCGGTAAAACGGGTTTAAATGGCTTGTTAGGTGGCAACTTGTCTTGGCCTTGTCTCTCTTCAATGGGCTTGGGTGGGTTTCTGATTGTCCACTTTCGGAGCGCCTCTAACAGGAGTGGAAAATCCCACTCTTGCCAATTATCGTCAGTGCGCACTAAGTCGCCTCTAATGCCCTCCAATTTATCTAGCGTCATCCGGACATATCCATTTACCTCCCTTATCTTTCCCATGGTTTCTAATGCTTGCAGGTTCGGCAAAAGAGTTTCGTAGAAGTTCATAATTTTGGTAGGGTTGGCGCCGTGGATTACCGGAAGTGACATGATATTAGTGACGTGTGCGTTTATGATTTCGCTTTCCTTTCCATACTTTGTTGTTAAGATATTTTTAGCACGTAGGTAACCTTCTGAGTTGAACGGTAGGGCGTCAATTGATGACCTGACTTTTGGATCCACTAGTTCCTTAAGGTACGAGAACTTCGTGATTGGGGATACATCGGCCGAGTCAATTTCCGCTCTAAACTGGTTCCAAAATCGAAGCCAATCGGTGTGCGTGCCATTAAATTTCGTAATTACAAGTTTCGGTAGCTTGGCGTTGATTGATTTATCATTCTTGTTTTGATCTTTCCGGCTATCTTCTATTTGCTTTTCGTACTTTAGCCTTTGCTCCAATTTTTCCTTTTCAAATCGCAATTCGTCTTCGTATTTTCGTTCTCTAGTCTCGGCTAAGTGATCTTCTTCTGCTTTCTTTGCGGCTTCAGGCGACGCGCTCTTAGATTGCATAGCTCGGGCGTCAAGATCAACAATGGTAGTTTCAAATACGCCCACATCTGCATCTATTTTCGTGTTCCAAAGTTGGATTTCATCTGCTTTCTCCCCCGCTTCAAATTTTAATTCAAGTACGCTAACCTTAATCTCGTGGACTTCTTCTACCTTCTTAGCCAGGGTGCTTCGTAGCCTTTCCATCGCTGTAAGGTTTCCATCTGTAACTGCGGTGTCTGATTGCGAGCGTGTAAACTTCAATAGTTGTAGCTTCGCGTCGATCGTCTTGCAGAGCTGCTCGATTTTCTCTGCCATCTCGATTTGATTCACTCCCGTCGTGGTCGCCACTTTTGTCGGGAACGGGTATCCGACAAATAAGTCACACTGGTATTATAACTCTCGGTTCGTTTAATGGTCCTCTTCTAGCTTCTTTGGGTTACAGATTTTCTCAACACACTCGGGTCTCTCGCTATCTCATACAAAACTAAACACACTCCTCATATATTTCAAAGTTTCACAATCATGTAAATCAAGAGTCCAATGCTCAAATATCATCTTTCACTTATTAACTTATCACTATGTCACGCCATGTCACGCTTCTCGACAAGATGGACGATAAGAATAAAGAGCAACATCAACAGGGGGGAATATGGTACCACCAAACTGTAGTGATGAAAATCTCATTTCTCCCTCTAATAGTATCAATACATCGTCAAGATCAGAAGAGAAGTGACGAGCATGAAGAAAATAATCCTGCTAGGGGATATTGCGGTTAAACGAATGTGACCGAGCCATTCAATCTCGTACACTTTATTGCCGGGATTAAGGTTCTTTTTGTCATAAAAAAAAAATAACTAGCAATGTTTTAGAAGTAGGCCAGGAAACGAGGAAGTGAAATTAAACCAGGCTTTGATTGCGTTTTATTGGCGTGTTTTAATTTTGTGCTATATACTAAGTTAAAGTTAGGGCTTTATCTTCCCAGTATGGCCAACGAAATCGTGGCAACAGTTTAGCTTTTCCAGTATTAGGCGAAGAGTTAACGTAATTTATAATTTTTGACTTACAGGGCATGTTATATAATAAGTAAAACCAAGAGATGTTAGTATGCTATGTGCCATAGACCGTTTTCATGAAAGGCGGCCGATTGATTATTAACTAAGTTATTGCGAAAACCCTGGATAGATATGCTGAATGTGTGACATGCTATTCGGGAAATCCCCTCGTGACGGTCAAAGTCCATACCGTGTTCACGTGCGAAGCATGCCATTCTTTATCCGGCCAATCGCACATAAAAGTTATGGGGATGAAGTGCTCCCATACAGGTCATCCTTTGCGCCATAGACTCAAATATCTTTCTATTTTCGGAGCATTGTGCCGCCATGCAGCTTCAGATGACTTATATTCTATAGTAACTCGGTGAAAACTCTGAAAGGATAAGGTCCTCTCCCATGGGGTGAATTCTATCCCAGAGGCTGTGTTAAGGACCTCTCTTGTTGGGTTTTTCTGATCCCTATAGAGTGTTAGGGAGGATTACCATCCCCCTAAAACACATGGTAGGATAGGATAGTATGTGACTTGTGATTTACTGGAGCACTTTGAGAGTGTTAGGGAAGATTACCATCCCCCTGAAACACATGGTAGGATAGGATAGTATGTGACATGTGATTTACTGGAGCACTTTGAGAGTGTTAGGGAGGATTACCATCCCCCTGAAACACATGGTAGGATAGGATAGTATGTGACTTGTGATTTACTGGAGCACTTTGAGAGTGTTAGGGAAGATTACCATCCCCCTGAAACACATGGTAGGATAGAATAGTATATGACTTGTGATTTACTGGAGCACTTTGTCCCCCTACCCATTTATCCCACAAACTGCTGTTGTTGTCACCTTGTCTATGAGTCATGGGTTGGGAGCATTAGTGTGTAGGTTGATTAGCCCTACTAGCCTCATTTTACAGTAAAAATCCTTTTAAATTTTGCACATGCTAACGAGGCTAGTCAGGCTGATTAGCATGAATATAAAATAATAATTAATCGGCCGCCATTTATGAACGTCTACAATGCTGTGTTGAACATGAACCGTGATATCCAGCACCGATAACATACTAAAAAACAGTTATGAATCTAGCCTGCGTCGTAGCTGTTGTTTCCTTTTCCTAGAGCCACAGAGGCGCGCTCGTAAAAGGTCTAAAAGGAAAGGCAAAGAGGAGCAAAAACAAAAATGTTTTTCCTTCCTTTTCACACGCCCCGTTCCCTTAACCGCGCGTCTGTGTGGCTTTTGGAAAAGTTAACGACTGCTGTGCCGGCTATAATGACTATAATGACTCTCGTATATTACATCATACGATTTGAAATCACCGAAGTTAACTTATATTAACTAGCGTCCCCACAATTACGTCACGGAGGCAGCTCAATTTCTGGGTTACTGTGAATTCTCTAATAAAGACATCAAATTTAAAAAAAGAGGTCAGTGGCTGACCTTTCGTCGTTAACGCCTTCATGAGATTCATGTTATTACAAGTATCTTTACGAGTTTATTACTGCAAAACAAAATCAATAAGATGTGTACACTCCATTAACGTTAATTTCCCAAAATCATGAAAACTACAGTGAAACCTGTATTAAGCGGACCCCATAATAAGCGCACACCCTCTATTAGGCGTAAACGAACTGCTCATAGCTCCCAAAACTTTTGTTCCACATTTACTGTAAAACGAACCTGTATCCAACGGTCCCTGGTTAGGGTCCTGAGGGTGGTCCCTTAATACTGGTTTCCCTGAATCACCCTCCTGTATCACCCTCCATACAATGCTGGGGCTACAGTTACGCCTTATAGTTACGCCTTATTCTGTTCAGACTTAATAACACAGATACCCTTAAACACGAAGTTCCGGTGTAAAAGGAGCCTTGCCTGGCCATTCTCACCTCCAGTCGTCAATCTACCACTGAAGCATTAACAACTGACAAATAACATGCGTCATTACTAAGACCATTGCTAACACGATTTGGAAAAACTTTATGAAAGCTATGTCAGAAGTCTCTATGAACTTCTATTTCTTTTTTTGCTTAGGTAAAATCTTCGTTTGTTTGACTGTTGAAGCAAATTATATTAAAAGAACGCGCAAGTTAACCAAGTTTTGTGACGGAAAGACGCCTTAATTTGCATTTCACACCCAAAAGGTGTGAAATGGGAAGGAGCTAAGCCTTTTAAACCGGAACTTCGTGTTTAATATAATACTATGCTGGGGCTACACATCATGTTATAGTTACGCCTTATTCTGTTCAGAGTTAATAACACAGATACCCTGAATATAATACTATGCTGGGGCTACACATCATGTTATAGTTACGCCTTATTCTGTCCAGACTTAATAACACAGATACCCTTAATATAATACTATGCTGGGGCTACACATCATGTTATAGTTACGCCTTATTCTGTTCAGATAATAACACAGATACCCTTAATATAATACTATGCTGGGGCTACACGTCATGTTATAGTTACGCCTTATTCTGTTCAGACTTAATAACACAGATACCCTTAATATAATACTATGCTGGGGCTACACATCATGTTATATATAGTTACGCCTTATTCTGTTCAGGCTTAATAAGACAGATACCCTTAATATAATACTATGCTGGAGCTACACATCATGTTATAGTTACGCCTTATTCTGTTCAGGCTTAATAAGACAGATACCCTTAATATAATACTATGCTGGGGCTACACATCATGTTATAGTTACGCCTTATAATGTTCAGACTTAATAACACAAATACTCTTAATATAATACTATGCTGGGGCTACACATCATGTAATAGTTACGCCTTATAATGTTCAGAGTTAGTAACACAAATACCCTTAATATAATACTATGCTGGGGCTACACATCATGTAATAGTTACGCCTTATAATGTTCAGAGTTAGTAACACAGATACCCTTAATATAATACTATGCTGGGGGCTACACATCATGTAATAGTTACGCCTTATTCTGTTCAGACTTAATAACATAGATACCCTTAATATAATACTATGCTGGGGTTACACTTCATGTTATAACTACACCTTCTTCTTTTCAGACTTAATAACACAGATACCCTTAGCATAATACTATGCTGGGGCTACACATCATGTTATAGTTACGCCTTATTCTGTTCAGACTTAATAACACAGATACCCTTAATATAATACTATGCTAGGGGCTACACATCATCTTATAGTTACGCCTTATTCTGTTCAGACTTAATAACACAAACACCCTTAATATAATGCTATGCTGCCGTTACACATCATGTAATAGTTGTGCCTTATTTTGTTCAGACTTAATAACACAGATACCAAATTGCAAATAAAAGTAATAGTTGGATTTTGCTGAACTATAAAAGAATCAGAAATCTCATCAATCTTCATATATAATGTGAGTTTCACTTTTTCTTTAAGGAGCACGCCCTATAACCCGATTACGGCACAATTGATTTACTTTTTTCCGTGATATCTCCACTCGATTTTAGTTGACTGATCATCTCAGTTCACTAGATTCGAGTACTTTCAAATTATTTTAACGGCGCTAAGATGGGCGTTTAAAAGGTCAATTTACTTTTCTACCAAAATTGAAATATGCAGCGAGGATTTCTCAGCTGCGGAACATTTCCTGATACAAATCATTTTACCGAATATGTTTTGTCGGCCAAACAAAATCCGTTTTAGTTTACACAAATCCTCTCAGTCCTGGGCATGCGCGTAGTGTTATTAGTTAATACTACTGAAGCCAATTAAGTTATTATCCAGTCAGGTTCTATCACAGAAGTCACTTTACAAGTTTGTTAGTCAGAGAATATCATTCTACAGAATAACTTTGAAAGGTTTTATTTTATGTCTTATATTAGCTTCCTGTCTTTCATATAAAAATTCAAATTTTTACGGCATTTTCAAATTAACAAATCACAATTTTTACAGTAAAGAAATGCCAGCTGAGACAAGAGTCATCGCTGATATAATGTTTTTAAGTAGTTTCATAGAAAGTTTCTATTTCGTCTGGTGTAAACTTATACGATCCCGCCAGAAATGTTTTGGTGAAGTTGCTCCCATAGCTGTGTCCGCTCGGTGGACTGTAAGTGTGGCCAAGGTTTGTGACTGAAGAATCTCTGTTGGATGACGCTTGGTTGGGTATGTGAATGTCATGTCCTCCTCCGAACACGGGTCCATATGATGAGTGACTGTGTATGGAATGCGCCCTGTTAGAACTATACTGCCCTGTCTGTGGCAGTTTGACAGGTACCCATCCTGGTTTGTTCACAAAAGAAAACAAAAACGCTTTTGAATCGTATGGAGTCTCAGAACTGGAACCTGTTATGAAAAATAGGAAACGAAAAATATGTAACATTGTCGTGATGTTTACAGTGTGAATTTAGCCACCACGAACCGCTCAGTGAGTGATATGTGGTTAAATTTGTTGTCACTACACCAGTCTTACATAAAGTAACTTCTATCTCCATACGTAATTATTCTTGCCTGATGCATTTGGGTTATTATTGTGTTACAATATCTTTAAGTATTTTTTTTATTTTATTCCAGGCTTTCCAAGTATAAGAACAATACTAGAAAAATAAAATAGAATTAAGAAATATGTGTAAAAACATACTTAAAGAAATATATTATATCAAAATTATTGCCCTCGACCTTGGAGAACGCGTACTATTCGTGAAGTTTTTTCCCGCGGGTTTTTATGATGTACCACCTCGTTTGATCGACCGTCGAGAAAGTGGGATGTGGAAAACTTATAGCGGAGAAATCCTGTTTCGTGCAGAAAGCCACGTTTTTGAGAAGGCGGAGACTTTAAAAGCAGTGAAGATAAATTCCCGTGAATTGAAGCGATACGTTTCTCAGAATATTTGAAGCAATTCCTGGAACTCTACGGTAAACTAAATTCGATGTTTTATTGCAGATTCTTTGTTGTACTTATCTAATTGATAGAATGCTGCAGTTATTAACAGCTTTTTGTGGAAAATATGTGTCAAACTTTTATCAGCCGTCAGTTATCAGCCGTAATTTGGCGAGCGAAACTAGGATAACAGAGAATTCTTGGAAACTAAAAGGTTGTGTTAATCTGTTACCAAACCTATTTAGACACATCAATTTATTAAGGGTTATTACTTAACAAAAATCTGCTCAACTCGAATGCTAACTTTTCCGTACTCAGTTGTGTTCGTTTAGCTCCTGGTTTAGCTCCATATCACTAATACTAACTGGTGTGTAAATCATCTTTATGTAAAAATAGATTTCTTACCCCATGAAAGACTGGTGTATCCCCCAAATATGTATTTCCCGCCGACTCTTATTATTGTCACAGTTGGACCCTTTCCGTCACATTTGGCGTGAAATGTAGTTGAAGGCCAGCCGTCCACAGACGCACGCCAGCAACGCTTCCAGACAGAATTAACGCTTTGTGCCACTGGAGACAACCAGTTATTTAAATTGGTCAGGTAGGTTTTGTTCTTTCCAATTATTACAGAGACTGCTAATCCGTCGTCTGAAGAAAATTCGAAGTCCACAAATTAGTTGTCAGTATTTCAGTGCAATTGAACCTCAGTCTCTAATACGGACTACAAAGAGATGAAGCAAATTAGGCCTAGCTACAAATATCCGGATATTTTTTTTGATATTTAGAAGCTCCTGGATATTTAGAAAATTCCGAGATATTTAGAATAAAAATGATTAAATTTCGGATTTTGCTATGGTTTTATTACTTTTTTGAGTTCACGCATGTTTTTTCTTTGAAACTTGAGATAGAATCTACTTTGAGGCTCAATTAAGTGTCAGCAGTGGTCCTGTTCAGCGGTTTTCCACACGAATATTATATCCCACGAGTCTTAGTAAGTACACCCTGATCAGTAGCGATGTACTTAACGCGTTCACATTTACTTCTACGTCTAGTAGTCACTTTGTATAGACTGTGACGCATTCCCGTCTTGCCAATAAATGACGTTTTTGATTTTATAAAGTCGTTATTGTGATATTTATAGAAAAATATTAAGAAAATATTTGGGATATTTAGAATTTTTTCAAGATATTTAGGGGGAATTTCCGGAAAGATATTTAGGCGATTTTACATGAAATTTGTAGCTAGGCCTAGAGCAAATTGCCTATATTAGAGAGGTGTCCGTATCAAAGAGGTCATGGGTATAACGTCATTTTAAAGGCTCGGCGATACACCCAAACTACCAAAACTCGTGTTTAAGTAGACTTTCTCAAAGTCGTTCGTTTGCTTCGCGCTCCGAGCTCCTATAAGCTCGACTTTTGGGCAACTCTAGTTTTTAAGTTATTGTGGCGTTAATGTAAAGTTTGTTTTGCTTAACGCAAATTATATCATATCGCTCATAGTCCTCGTCATGATTCGGAGTTTATTGAGAATTATTCGAAAATTAAAATAAAAATTGTATGTTCTCTTTAGGAACTGTTGTGACTTAGATGTCACTTAGATGTTCAGTTCATAAATTATGAATCCACCCCTTCGTTCCCAGAAGACCGAAAAATGCCCAGTTCTAAACAGGATTAAAGCCTTTAAATAGTTTTTGGTCTTTCTTACAGCTTAACGCAAATTATATCATATCGCTCATAGTCCTCGTCATGATTCGGAGTCATTGAGAATTATTCTAAAATTAAAATAAAAATTGTATGTTCTCTTTAGGAACTGTTGTGACTTAGATGTGACTAAGATGTTTAGTTCGTAAATTATGGATCTACCCCTTCGTTCCCAGAAGACCGAAAAATGCCGAGTTCTAAACAGGATTAAAGCCTTTAAATAGTTTTTGGTCTTCCTTACAGCGGTTACCATTAACACGCGACCCAACGCGCTTCATCCCAGAAGGTCAAACTTGAGTTTGGTGGACGTCAATCAAAGTAAATCCGTTAACATTGTTTTTGAAATTCCGACTGGATTTCGAACAATTTTACCAAAAAGAAATAGTAAACATTTTAAAAAAGAAATAGTAAACATTTTAAAACTACCAAATTCAACATGATAACTGAACTGGCGCTGCGTGCAGCAGTGGCTTTATGATTGCGATCCGCAATCATCATGCATCACTGCGTTGCAAAGTATCACTTGCAGTGAATTTAAAAGTTTTATTCTAAAAATACGGTTTCTACAAACGGCAGCTTTTCTTTTGGCTTGGAAATCAATTTTGATTAAGTTTTACCTTCTCTCAGCGGGTAAAATTGTCGATCTTTTAGCTCTGTTTGCTTGAAATCCTGTCAGAATCCAAAATAATTTTAACGGCTTTTCTTTTGAACTCAGCTTTATCTGCCTGTTTTGAAGGCGGTTGGTCGCGTGTCAATGGTAACCGCTGTAAGATGTCTGCGGAAAAATTATCCTAAAATCGGTTAGGATTAACCCTACCTTCAACATTCATAACTATTTTTGATATGAAATTAAACGCCAACAAACTTCCTGACTTTTCCTAACATTTATCTGGCAACAATTTGTTTTGACATATTATTGATCACGTGACTTGATGTTTCCATGGCAGAAAGATTTTCACAGTCATGTTTTTGAAATTTGAAATTTTTTACCTTTAAAAAAAAACACGTTTATCTTTACAATTTTAACACTTTTTTGCACGTGTCATTTAAAGTTTCTTTATTGGTTTTGATTAATTTTGAGTAAATTTGGACGGTTTTATGACATTTTGGGAAATCCAAGATGGCGGATCCAAAATGGAGGCTGTGTAGAACTTATTACGCAATTCACACGTCATGAGAGGGCGGTAACTACCGAGAGAGTGGTAACAATTTCATGTACACACCTGATTTCTGATATTAACAGCCTTTTTACCATCCTCACCTGTGCAAGTTTTGCCATCACCAAAGAATCCGGACTTGCAAGTACAGCTATAAGAGCCACGGGTATTCTTGCAGTTCGCATTGACGTCACAGACGGAGGGAGAAGCAGTGCACTCGTCAACATCTAAACAAACAGAAACAGCGTAAAGAAAACCGACAAGGTTTTGAAACATTTTAGGCGGCAGCGCGGGAACTCGAGAGAGAGAGAGAGTGTTGATAAGGGTAATCGATCTCTCTCAAGGAATCTTGTCACACCAGCAGATTACAAACCCGTGCTCTGATGTCAGAAAATGTGCACCATGGTATCGGTGTATGAAAACGTACATACTACGGTGTGCTATTGGAGTTTTTATTTAGAGAGACAGATAGAGCGGTAACCGCCAAGACAGCAGAGGGGTAAAACTGTTATGTACACACCTGATTTCTGATATTAAACAACCACGTTTGTTGAATCCTTACCTCTGCAAGTTTTGCTATCACCAGAGAATCCGGGCTTGCAAATACAGTTATAAGAGCCACGGGTATTCTTGCAGTTCGCATTGACGTCACAGACGGAGGGAGAAGCAATGCACTCGTCAGCATCTAAACAAACAGAAACAGCATAAAGAAAACCGACAAAGTTTTGAAACTTTTTAGGCGGCTTCACAAGAACTCGAGAAAGATGGTGGTGGGAACCGGGAGAAAAGGAGAGTGGTAACAGCCGAGAGAGATAACGGTAACCATGCACCGAGAGAGAGGAGGAGGGGTGACCACCGAGAGAGGTAACGATAACCATGCACCAAGAGAGAGGGAGAGGGGTAACAGCCGAGAGAGATAACGGTAACCATGCACCGAGAGAGAGGAGGAGGGGTAACAGCCGAGAGAGGTAACGGTAACCTGGCACCGAGAGAGAGGAGGAGGGGTAACAGCCGAGAGAGGTAACGGTAACCTGGCACCGAGAGAGAGGAGGAGGGGTAACAGCCGAGAGAGGTAACGGTAACCTTGCACCGAGAGAGAGGAGGAGGGGTAACAGCCGAGAGAGGTAACGGTAACCTTGCACCGAGAGAGAGGAGGAGGGGTAACAGCCGAGAGAGGTAACGATAACCATGCACCGAGAGAGAGGAAGAGGGGTAACAGCTGAGAGAGGTAACGGTAACCATGCACCGAGAGAGAGGAGGAGGGGTGACAGCCGAGAGAGAGGGAGAGGGGTGACCACCGTGAGAGGGCTAACAATTTCATCTACATACCTGTTTTCTGATATTAAACAACCTGAAAGTTTGTTCTATCCTCACCTGTGCAAGTTTTGCCATCACCAGAGAATCCTTTCTTGCAAGTACAGCCATAAGAACCACGGGTATTCTTGCAGTTTGCATTGACGTCACAGACGGAGGGAGAAGAAGTGCACTCGTCAACATCTAAACAAACAGAAACAGCATAAAAAACCCGACAAGGTTTAGAAACATTTCAGACGGCAGAGCGGGAACTCGAGAGAGAAGGTGGAGGGAACCGGGAGAAAGAAATAGTGGTAACAGCCGAGAGAGAGAGGGAGAGCGGTAACAGCCGAGGGAGGGAGAGCGATAACAGCCGAGAGAGATCCTGGGGAGAGCAGTAACTGCCAAGAGAGCTAAACTTTCGAAAATTTAAGGTGTCTCTGAACCCCACCTACAGAATTTTCTTAAACTTTGCCAAAAGTTGCATCTTATCCTACTGATCAAAATTCGACAATAAAAAATGGGGTTCACCTGGTCATTTTTGAGTTATTAACACTTAAATCTAAAATTAAGGGTGTTTTCAGCACGTTATACTGTTGCTATAGTAACATATTGTGTCACAAAGATGATAACAACGTGTTCAGCAATCATTGGGCATTCGTTTGATATCGTGATTGTAGCATCAATTGATAAAGAGTAGTTATAATGACCCATCAAATTCTAAGTTTTGAAAAGTGCTGGAAACTGTTGGGAGCCACCTTAAAATGTAATGTACACACCTAATTTCTCATATTTAACAACCTTGTTTGTTGTATCCTTACCTCTGCAAATTCTGCCATCACCAGAGAATCCGGACTTGCAAGTACAGCGATAAGAGCCGCGGGTATTCGTGCAGTTGGCGTTGTCGTTACAGACGGCGGGAAAAGCAGTGCACTCGTCAATATCTAAACAAACAGAAACAACATGAAGAAAACCGACAAAGTTTTGAAACATTTGCGGAAGAAAGAACATAGGTTATCCTACGACAATCATAACAACTCGACGTGAATATAGATCCGTATGTCGCACTTTCTATGAAGTAATATGTATTTATTGTTATGTGTTTTGTAATAGCGGAGCTCTGGCGAGCCGAAGGCCCGCCGCGGAGCCCCATACTCATAGAACCTATGCCCGTCATTTTTCATGGTCATGGCTAGTGGAATGTTTCGCGGGCGCGTCGGTCCGTGTACCGCCCGCCGCCCGCCGTTGGCATGGGCAGGGCTAGCTCGCGGACGCGTATGACGTCGCAAAACATGCGCGTATGACGCCACACAACATCCGGGATCTTAGTCATTTTGGAGAATAGACCATTTTACAGTTGTGTGCTTAGTGCCCTGTGAAAGTGAAAGTGAGGCTGGATTTGACTTTGATTTGATACAAATCTTTTCATATGTAAATCATGTTAGTTTGCATAAGAACAACATGATTTACATATGAAAAGAAGGAAGGTTTCTATCAAGACAAGGCCAACCCCACCCTCATTTCCACACAATCCGATCACATTAGACAAACTAAACAAATTGGAACAACTGAAAAGTAGTTTCAAAGAGCTCGAATCATTTTTTCAAGTGACGTTTTCCTTGGCGTTGCCGTCGTCGTTGCTTAAACTCCCTCATGTATCATCAAGGACGCCATTCACAATAAACTTTTAGCTGAAAAAGTTTGCAGTATGCATCTTAAATGTCTAAACTATTGAACTTTTCGCCAATGTCAACTTTTTTACTCTGTTTCATAAATTTTAAAATGTTCATGTTGAAAGTTAAAATTCGAGTCACCAGGGTTGGAGTCAAAACAAATGATGTTTGTGATTTCGATCGACTGTGGTCAGAGACATGAACTCACCTTCTGTTTTCATATCGCAGTAGGCAAGCACAGGCACACCAGGTCGAATGGAAGAAAACCAGTATTTTTTGCTGAGCGCTTGTCCTCCTTTACTCGCTTTGATTTCTTTGCATGTTTCGGCTGGCAGCTCAGGGATGGATCCGAGGGGAACTGAAAACAAATTAAATAGCGATATTTTCCTTTTATTATAACGTACACTTAGTTTGCTATATCACCTTCTCGTCCTCCTAATCGAAAGATTTTATTAATTACCTCTGTTTTTGTCTCTTTTGAAATAAAATCTGTCTGGATTTGGAATGAAATCCTCTGGTCTGGCTTCCTTAGTTCGATTACTGAACTCGCACATAGAGAGGGAGATTACCCAATTGAAACTTTGACATCGATCGTCTTTACGACACGACAATACGCACGTATGTGGGAGGTCTGCTAACATCGTCTTGTAGACGTGTCCCTGTAACATCCAGCCTAAGATGGACTTCTCGGATCTAGCGCCAGTGCATTGCTGAGTCGCTGCTCTGAAGAACATTCGAGTCAGTAGAAGCAGAACAGAGATTTGGAAGAATTTTCGTGACATATCGCTGCCCTTTACAGGAAACAGGAATCTAAAGAAAAACAGTGAAAGGTATTTTAAGTCAGATGATAATTTATTAACATCTGTCTTATTTTTTGGATGTGTCCGCTAACTATTTTTGAATGATTAAAAGCTGAGTTTTCGCGTTTTTGTTGTTGACAATAACATCTCTAAAATATACTCGTCCGGAAAGTTATGCAACAGTCGCAGCTTAATAAACGAAAATCTACCAACTTGGACAAGAAGCGAAATCAAACAGACTTTATTAAACCACTACCTAACATAAGGTAGGTGGATCTGGGTAAAATCTTTCTCTTTGTGTTATCGTGCATTAGCGAGATCAGGAACTATATTTTGTTTTACCTTTCCGTCCATCAGACAAACCATGTAATGTTTCACTATAAGTGACGGACCATTGGAAAAGTTATGGGGGGGAGGGTGGGCAAAATGCCAAAAAAAAAAAATTCGTGCAAGGGAAAATGTAAAAAAAAAAAAATCCCTGCATCGATCCTTCAAATTAATACTCTTACCATCAGAAGCAATAAAAATTGCGCAGAAGATTTAACCTCCCCCCCCCCCCCCCCTTAAAAAAAATAAATAAAAATAAATAAATAAATAAAAATTCTGCACAGCCAATGGAGGAAGAAAACTATTCATGTAGCTAAAAAAATTCCTTCCCCCCATAACTTTTATAATGGTCCGTCCCTAACGCCTGTAACGCGTGGTTATTATTGCAATTTGCGGCTCATGTAGAGAAATACTGAAATTCGACCAGTGAAATGGAACCCGATTAACTTTCTGGGGTATTGTGATAGCATTACCACTGATGTTTTTTAGATATTATACAAGGCCGGTAATTGCGGATGCAAAGTTCTAAAAATTGATTTCTCAAACGAAACATACCGAGCAGTACTTTAAAAATAAGCTGTTTTCTTTTTTTCTAATTTTGAACTTGACCATAGGAGTGAATTTTTAAAAGTAAAGTCCGAAAGGATCCCATAACTTAAAAGACAGAGCTAATGTTAAAACTTAGAATATGGTTGCTTAGCATATGACTGCCGGTCAAAAAAACACAGAGAAGCATCTGTTTCGCAGTTCATTATTTAAGCTAGAATGAAAAACTGACCGTATGTTTAGGAGAATCCACCGAAAAAAGAAGTGTACAAAGATGAAATATGGCATACGCACGGGTCCGGCGCTTCGCGCCTCCCCTTGCGTGTAACGGCGTTTCGGACTTGCCCCTCGAGCCTTACCGTGAAAAATCGACTGTTCTGCAGTCTAGAGTTATTAACAGCGAAATCCGTTTTCAAAACTATAATTACTGTCGGAAAACGTAATGTGTACGGCCTTACTGTATATGGATCTTGGCTGAATATATTTTTTTTTTTGAGATGAACGTTATTTTCCAAACACATGAAAATAAAGCATGAACAAGCTCAGATATAAACAGCAACTTTATGTTAAAAAAAAAAATTGAGGACATTTCTTATCATTTTTGGCAGTAAATGCACTTCTTTTCGACCATGTGGCGCTAATGCACTTGCAATAGCAACAAATTGAAATAAAAAAAAAAAAACTATTTTAACCAGCAGACAAGCCAAAGTTAAAATAACACACCACATTTAAGCAAGTAAGGGAAAAGTTATCTTACCAAAATAGATTGTAAGACAGAATGCAAAAACGTTTTATCCTTTTCAGTTGAGCAGAAGTCTCTTTCCAAAGCCAATGATTACTTTAAGATGAATTTGTCCACAGTCATCCCAAATAAATACTGGGTTAGATTCCTCTAGCACTTTTCACAGTTAAAACTTATATCACGTTTCTAATCAATTATTTAAACTGAAAAACAATATCAGCTATTATTCCGTGCTTTTGTAGAAAGAGGAAGTTACGTTATTCAGTGCATTCGTATGTTTTCATTGTGAAATTGTTAAACTTGAACTGATAGATGCATGTGCCATTTAATTCAGACGTTGGTGTTTGTAATCCTAATATTGCTCAATACGCTAGAATAACTTGGTTCGCTATCTCAAATGAAACTCTTCATCGGTTTCTATACAAACAATTATTTAATTATTTACTTCATTCATTTTCTTTGCTATCTCTTGATGTGGTCATTTGCAAATGAAAATTAATGTAGGACAGCAAAATTATTAAGGGGACATGCAAGTTCGGTTAATGAATGCTAATTTAAAGTTACAGAGTACTAACAGATCGACCATTTTCATGAAATATGTTTGCGGGGTCAAAAATGAAAAACAAAAAGTGAAAATTGACGAAGAAATGCCGGTAGGACGATTTGACCGGAAAATTGTTTATGACGCGCGATAATTTTCCAAGCGCTGTTTTCTCAAGGTAAATGTTTGGCTTTTAGGGAACACTTTAAATAGCTGCAACTGAAAGTGTATTTGTTATAGATTTTTCTCAAATGTGGACAGTAGCTAGGTTAATCAATTAACATATATGTTATGGAGAATATTTTTAGTGCTGAAACTTATTCGTTTAGTGCGATTGTTTTTCGCCTTATGTCGAAAATGTTCTATATTGACTTTTCACTGAAATTAAATATGGGAAAACGGAGACACGTTACATTGTTTTAGTGCTTTGGGTCCGGAAACCCAAGAACATATCAAATCAATAAAATATTAAAATCGCTTCGAGTTGTATCTTTTAAAAGGTGATTTTAGAAATTGCGAGTTAAGGTATCTTATGAGTACGTAATCTCAATACGCTAGACCTGTTATACTGCAGACACCCCTAATATATACTGATGCTGTGTAAAATTTTTTTCCTTGTATTTTTATCTTTTTAACGTCTTTTTTTCTTCACGTAATTTTACTTCCATTTAGAACCTCACTGACACCCACGTTTATCCGTGACGCCAGCGCTTCCTCTTAAAAAAAATATATATATACACATGATTGAAGAAACGTTTTCGAGAAAAAAATATACGACACAATAGAATTCTGGGAACCAGACGAATAAGGCATGTTAACATTTAATTCGGTCGTATCGTTGATGGTTTACACTTGACACCTGACAATTTGGCATAACATGAAAGAAAGCATAAAGTTTTTACTGTAAGTACAGTTTCATGGGGAGATTTAATCTTTGTGGTCACCGAAGGTGATTTAATCTCATTAAATATGTCGTGCTACCGAAAGTTATGATGTCCCAGTAATCATGTCATCGTCAGTATTACGTGGATCAATTTCCATTGTATTAAATTTATGCACACTATTCATTTCGCGCCAGAATCAATTTATTTGCGCCAAACGGCTTCCAAACCAGGAGGAATGGAAAATATAGTCTCGTTTTCGCAACAACTTCTATTTCGTTCCTGTCGCACATATTCGGCAGCTAGCTGGACAGTTCTTTTCCAGGATTTCATCATTTGAAGTTCTAATAGCGCACATTTTAAAGAGAATCGAGAGGTGGTGTTACCGGAGATGTGATAACAAATGATGCATTGACTAGAAGGGAAGCTGAATTTGTCCGATTGTGTAGCGACCGTCTTCAGTTAAAGCAACTGCGGCTAAATTGCAACATTCTCGCACCAGAAATGGACGGTTTTAGTTGTTGTCGGCGTAAAGGGAACCTTTGTTGTTTCGCTTTGGTGCAATCGAAGAATGAATGCGTTCATACGCGATGGCCAGTTGTCCCAGTTCTTCCCGCCGTGTTAACTCTAAAATTTTCAGTTGAATTCGTCCTGGACTTTCGAGGATCATGAATCATTCACTGCCAATCACATTGAGGATGTCAGGTTAGTCCATTTACTTTTTCTACCCAGAGTTTTGCCATAAAGTGACCGCCTTTCACGCGTATGAAATCTTAGATTTTACCAAAAGTCAAATTACTGTGTTTTTAGATGAAAAGCTGGTGCCCGTATATTAAAAGTCCAATTATTATATACACTGACCCTGTATTTTATATTGTGAACGCGGGAAGTTCCGATTGTATGTATTTTGTTGGCTGCGCATAAATAATATTTGGTGCAATTTCGTGCACGCGCGCGCGAAATCTTATAACAAAGAGCTGGTGGCTATTGTCAATCGGAACGTGCTAATACTTGTATTTGTGAGTTTAAGGTTTCATAAATTTTGGATGTCTCTTGGGGTGCAAAGCTATCTTTGTTATAAAGGAGGAAAGGCTCGATTGAAAGAGCAACAGGCGATATAATTTTGTAAACGCGCGCGCGAGAAGCTCGCGGGCATCTTCCCGTACTCGGACAGTATGAATACAGTGTATATACAGCATGTATTCATCTACATCTACATGATTTACTTGCAAAATCCTAATGGACATAAAGCAAGTTTCAGTGCAAAGTGCGAAATGTAAACAATAGTGCAAACAAAAATAATGATAATGATTTTTGAGAACCCTAGAAATTTAGCCCTGAATTTTCTAGGATTTGTTCATGATTCGTAAGCCACTAAAGACCACAACGAAATGAGTGGGCTTAGCTTGCGGGATTATTCACTTTAGAGAGCAAATCAAGTTGCGGCGGCAGCTAACAAGCAGCAAAACCGCGAAAAGAAACTATTTCATAGATAGTCGAGCGGGTGATCACGCGAGCGCGAAAATCTCCTCCTATAAACATTACAGCTTTCTTACTTCACGACCAAGATTTAAAAATTTACAACCTTTCTTTCTTTGCTAAGTATCATAAATATACAGTGTTGGCAATATAATTCCAGGTTAATTGCATTGCATTCTGTGTGATTCTGACTGGCAGCCAACTTAATTACATTTTCAATGCATCCACCTGAGCTTAAAATATTCAAACACATTCAAGATTGTAGAGCAAGCATTTCTCCTGGAAAAACTGAAGACCTACACTGACTTGAACACTACAGTACTATAAACCACGCAGCCTTCTCGATGTAACATAAAAGTACTAATCATGCAGCCAGCTTACACTTAATCTAACTTAATATTATTGTCCATCTGAACTGGTGGCTGGCACATCGCATAAAGTTCAATACAACATAAAAGTACTAATTTGTGCAGCCATCTTACACTTATATTGTCCATCTGAACATTTACTGGCAAGTGGCACACCTCATACAGTTCAATGTAACATAAAAGAACTAATCATGCAGCCAGCTTTAATTAATATTATTGCCCATCTGAACTGGCCGGTGGCACACCTCATACAGTTCAATGTAACATAAAAGTACTAATCATGTACCTAGTTTGCACTTAATATTTTGGCTCATCTGAACTGGCCGGTGGCACACCTCATACAGTTCGATGTAACATAAAAGTACTAATCATACAGCCAGCTTACACTTAATATTATTGTCCATCTGAACTGGCCGGTGGCACACCTCATACAGTTCGATGTAACATAAAAGTACTAATCATACAGCCAGCTTACACTTAATATTATTGTCCATCTGAACTGGCCAGTGGCACACCTCATACAGTTCGATATAACATAAAAGTACTAATCATGCAGCTAGTTTGCACCTTATATTTTGGCCCATCTGAACGGAGCGGCACCCCTCATACAGTCGATTTAACATAAACGGAGTACTAATCATGTGCCCATCGCTATAAAAGGTGACAGCCCTTGCAATAATCCTGCTTGCGCAAAAAAAGTATTTAAGCCCGGCTTTATATACCCCTAGTACGTGCCAGAGAAATTTCTCAGAGCCAACTGTGTCAAAATGGACAACATTATTCTTTATTAATTTTCTTGAAAGGTATTATTTTACAAGTGTGTGAATAGCTATGCCTCGTATGAAAGGGTAATAAATAAACTTTCCAAAATATATGTTGCACTTAATTACCTCAGATTAGCAAAATTATCCCACAATTGCCTATAAATTTAACATAAACGGAGTACTAATCATGTGCCCATCGCTATAAAAGGTGACAGCCCTTGCAATAATCCTGCTTGCGCAAAAAAAGTATTTAAGCCCGGCTTTATATACCCCTAGTACGTGCCAGAGAAATTTCTCAGAGCCAACTGTGTCAAAATGGACAACATTATTCTTTATTAATTTTCTTGAAAGGTATTATTTTACAAGTGTGTGAATAGCTATGCCTCGTATGAAAGGGTAATAAATAAACTTTCCAAAATATATGTTGCACTTAATTACCTCAGATTAGCAAAATTATCCCACAATTGCCTATAAATTTAGCTCATATTATATCAGGATTATATTAGCTCATATAGTATATTAGCTCATATTGGTTCAAACTGATATGTAGTTCAATAAAAAGTTGAAAGCAAAAAGTTTCCTTGTTATATAGAGCACCAGGGTCTTCCCAGAGTAAATCCATGCAGAGGAATCGACTCGGGTACAAATAAAATTTTGTGCATGAAATTTGACCTAATTAATTATGCAAACATGATACGTGAAAAGATCTCGCGTCGCTTTTCGATTTTGGTTTCCTGTCGCAACAAAAAACACTTTATCCGCCAGACATCTTTCCAAAAGTAAGCCAAAACATTTATTCGAAGCAATGAGCAGATTTCAAAGGTAAATATCCCGTCTAAATATCATAATTGCCTTTTGAGTTACCTTACAGTATGGCAGAGTATGACCGGCCGTACGTATGTTTACATGCACACTCGACCAATTGTTCAACACCGCTCAACTTTCAAAGTCAATTACTTCGATTCTTCGTTAGAACTGATCAATTTCAGATTCTTTATCGCTTGACATTCATCCATTGTTGCTGTCTTCCATTATACAAACGCCAAAACATCGTTTGGGTGGAGGATTTGTGCGGCGAAGAAATCGGCTTTGTTTTTTTTTTTAAACCCCGTCATGTAGTTGAGTAGTGAGCTGTCCAGCTCAAACTCGCTCAGTGATTGGCTTAGAATATTGTCACGCTTCCCTCCCTCCTGAAAATCACGCAAACTTTTCCGAATTTCATAGTTCCTGAAGGAACGATTTATTTTTATGGCCGTCCTGCATGAACATTAAGCAGTACTTCCGTTGTTACACGTATGGCGGTACATGTATTGCATCCAGCATGAAATATTTGAGTCTCCATCATGACTGCAGTTTTGTAGAGAACGGCGGATGCAAGTGATTTTTGATATATTATTTAAGCAAGACTTGAGTTTCGATTCTTTGGTGGTTTCTCCCATGTGAAGCAGCCTGGAAGACACCACTTGCTCTAAAGGCACAAAAATTAACTAAGACTCAATTTTTGTATTTCGCGCGCATCTCAAACCGATTGAGACGTTTATACACACAGTTTACGGCCACGCTCCAAGCGTCAGGAAAGGTTTTATCAGGAAATACTTTTGTGCACAGTTGATCTTGTCAATGAACGTGTCAATATTTGTGAGTTAAAGGTTTCTATTTATGAATCTTGAACGTCTCATGGGGAGCAAAGCTGTCTTTGTAACAAAGGAGAGAAGGCTCGATTGTTGACGCAACAGGCGATATAATTTTTGTAAACGCGCGCGCGAGAACCTCGCGGGCACCACCTTCCCTTCCCTAGAAATTTTGCCCTGAATTTTCTGGAATTTGTCAGTGATTCGTAAGCCACTGAAGACCACAACGAAAGGAGTGTGATTAAACTTAAATAAGCCTGTTTAGCTTTCGGGATTATTGTTCTGGCGGTAGCGCTAAGACTGAGCGGTGAAACCGCAAAAAAAATATTTCATGGATAGTCGAGCGGGTGATTACGCGAGCGCGAAAGTCGCCTCTTGTGGACATTACATCTTTCTAATTTCTCACGACCAAACTTAAAATATACAATCTTTCTTTCTTTGTTACCATATAAATAATGTTGCCAGTTACATAAATATACAATGTCAGAAATATAATTCCAGGCAATATAATTCCAGTGATTTCTGACCGCCGGCTTACATTTTTATATGCGTCCAAATGAGTTTAAAAATACTCAAGACTCAAGTTTCGGTTCTTTGGTGAACCTGATCAGTTGCTCCCATGTGAAGCGATACTAGCTTTAAAGGCGAGAGATTTTTTACTTTATTTGACGTTTGCACGCATTTCAAAGCACACATTTCTATTCCTGCCGGCAGCATGCCACTCTCCAGGCGTCAGGAAAGGTTTTACTGTATCAGTTTTAGAAGGCGAAGCATTCATTCATTCTTAAAAAAAAATTGAGGCTGAAATATTAGAAATTCAGATCACCCTTCGCGTGTACGAGGCTATCAAGTTTAGAGCCCTCTCAGAATTTAGATTCACAGAGAGAAGTTAGCACTCCAACAATGCCTTTTGTCACACAGCGGAGTTCGCCATCTAGTTTATCAAAATTACTCCACGGATTACACTGTTTCTAAACTTTGATCTAATTTCACTACACGTTCGTACATTTTGGTTCAGATTATATTCACTTGGCGTTTTCTGGTTTGTTTCTGATTTAATTACATGCTCCGTGACATTGAAACAGATTATGACACCTTGCCGGTCTCAAAGGGGAAGAAACATGGTGCGTCTTAAGCTGAGGTATGTAAGGAATGCTAGGAAATTTTCCTAGCATTCCTTAGCGGTACTTACAGTAGAAGCCGTCTGCGTTCTCCCATGGAGCATAACGTCCTTGAATTTTTATGCAGACTCTGCAAATTATTTTTTTAACGGGGAACTTCCAGAATCTACAGTCGCAGTTTGTATTTACACACCACTGCGGTAAATTTAGCAGGCTAATGGAAACCATTATATTTGTCAATTATATGCAACCGCAACTTTCCAGTTGAAGTTCAGTTCATTGTCAGTAAGAAATTTAACTCCAATACTTTTAGCTCTTGTGAAAAATATTATTAAAGCAAACGAACGCAGATCTATTTCCAATTCTCAATCTCATTTTTTTTTAGGATATAAACTTTATAAATACACACGTGGAAAAATCATTCTTCGACTTTACCTAGGTAAATTTAGATTAAAAAAAAAGACTTAAATTAATCATATTAATTTTAAGGACATATACATTTTGCTAGAATGACTTGGTTAGCCACCTCAAATTAAACTCTACTTAATTCTCTACTTCGGTTTTTATACCCATGCATCATCATTTAAAATATGTTTTTTTTTTTTCATTTCCTGTCCTTTATAGGACGCAATTTCGCAATTTCGCGATGTTATATATCCTCAAATGTTGGCGCGCCAGGCGGTCCTTCATGAAAATCAGACCCTTCACTACGGTAATTTAAGCAGGCTAATAGAAATCGTTATATATGGCAATTATATGCAACCGCAACTTTTCCAGTTGAAGTTCAGTTCATTGTCAGTGAGAAATTTAACTCCAATATTTTTAGCTTTTGTGAAAAATATCATTCAAACCAAAGAAAGCAGATATATTTCCAATTCTCAATCTCATTTTTTTAAGTAAAAGTTTTTAAATTGACACGTGAAAAAAAAATCATTCTGCGTCTTTTCCTGGGTAATCGTGCTGGTTAACCATGTTCATTAGGTATCTTTACGAGTCAAAACAGAGGCTCCTTTTCTTCCCGCCTCAAACAACGGAAAATAAGACTCTGCTCTGACTCGCAACGTTGCCCATTGCAAATGATCACACGTTAGTGTTACTAAAGGTGATGTTACTGACGGGTTGATTTAGCGCAACATGTGTACGCGGACGATTTTCTTCGCAATTTTTGCGTTGCGAAGTTTTTTAATCTGCAGCTTCAAAAACTTACAACGTTAAAACATGAATTTTACTCAAGTTGTTTCGTGTAACACACCTGTCGTTAATTTTGCTGCGCTAAAAATCGTCGTTGCGAATCGTCCCGTGTAACATAACCTTAAGCGACCGAACACAGACGGGTCATGAATCGGAAAATGATTTAATTGAACTATCGGAAATGAAAATTCACTGTATTGTTCATAGAATATTCCGCTAAGAACATTTCTGATCAGAATACAAAATCATTTTTAAAGACTCACTACCGCGCACTGACTCATTTCGTTTTTCTCATCTGTATGGTTCGAATGAATCGTTTTAGTCAACGCAAGAGGCATAAGGATTCCAACGATTGTATTTATAACCATGAAATTATGGTAAACAAAGTACTCGTGAAAGGTTTTATTTTGTCAAAATTCACTGTTACAATGTTATATTACCATTTAGTAAGTAATGTTTACCGTAAATCCTCTGTTGAGCGCCTATCTCAAATAAAGCCCTCCCTTTTATTCGAGAAAAAAAAAATATTAACCCCCTCCCCCCTCCTTTTATCCCCTAAACCACTCCCCCACCTTTTTTCTTTCACTAAAAACATCAACGACAGCCAGTATTATACTGGTACGTTTTACCGCACCAATGCGGGCACCATGGCATAATGGGGGCACTGTATTATCATCATCTAGGGGAAATGTTGTTAAACGAATGTGGCCGAGCGATTTAATTTTGCGCACTACCATCGTCTAGGGGATATTTAATATTGTTAAAAGAATGTACCGAGCCATTCAATCTTGCGCACTACCATCATCTAGGGGATATTTAATATTGTTAAAAGAATGTACCGAGCCATTCAATCTTGCGCACTACCATCATCTAGGGGATATTTAATATTGTTAAAAGAATGTGGCCGAGCCATTCAATTTTGCGCACTATCATCATCTAGAGGATATTATTGTTAAACGAATGCGGCCGAGCCACGTAATCTAGGGGATATTGTTGTTTAATAATCGAATGTAGCCGAGCCAGTCAATCTTGCGCACTACCCGGGCGCACTATCATCATATCTAGGAGATATGGATGCCGTATTTGAAGATTTGACGCCATTTATCTCACATATCGCGTTCAGTGAGAGGAAAACAAAGATCGAACCGGAACGCATTTCGAGAATTGATAATGACTTTGTTCGTGGTGACTCTGTGATGACCAACTGTCCTTTTTTGTTCGCTTGCTTACACAGGGGCGTAGCCAGGACTTTTTTAGAGGTACGCACGATCACTGTTTTCAAACACTCTCCCTACCTCCTCCCCCTACCCTCAAGTCCCAAATCTTTCTTTTTTTTATTATTATTATTTTTCACTTTTTCAGGTACGCACGTGCGTACGTGCGTACAGGTAGCTACGCTCCTGTTACAGGAAGTTACTGCCAACAAAATGAGAAAATTTACTTGCCAAATTTTCTTCTGTTTCTGCAGTTGCGTGACCAGTGTTCACGATTCACGCACTCCTACTCCCCCCACACCACCCCCTACCCCCACGTCGCTTCCACCCGGGATACAATCATATGAATCATTATCATTACTTCCATTTAAATTAAAATTCGGCATTTCCTTTCCTTTATTTAATTAAGCTTTTATTACGGAATACACCATATTTGCTTCCATTAATTTCTTCGATTTTCAACAATCGGCAAATGAACTTTATCTTCCCTCCCCTCCCATGTTTCGTTCATTGGTTTAACAAGACCGCGAAGGAACCTGGGTATAAAATATCTGATACGTACAGGCGCCATTTTTGAAGACAACAACTTCGGTCATTTTGAACTCCGATGTTATGTGGTAAAGCGATGTAATCCGTTGTAGTTTTGTTGTCATTACTATTGATTGATGGAAACTGATCCAAATTACGAATACGAGGCTCCAAAATGGTTTGATTTTACATCCGATTTCGAGGACGAAGTCAACGAAAATTTGAGGTGAGCGCAGTGGTTTTAAGCTTACTTCAACAAAACTTTGTGAGCATAAAAGGCTTTCCTTCCCTTTGGTTTTGTCTATACGCGTTAATATAGCCTTTATTAATGTTAAAGTTTGAAGTAGCTTACATAAACCTAGAAAACAGCAAAATCTGAAAGCTTAAGTTGCGCATAATCCGATGTGGCCTCCGATGATCTGATGGTACTCAAGCAAAATCTTTGAAGCATTTATAGTAAACATTCAGTATCTGCTAGTACAGTGTAGATAGTCAAGCAGGCAAGCTTATTTTTAGTAAAAAAAAAATGTGAGCGGGGAAGATCGGCTATAGGCTGTACTATCCTCTACTACCCAAAGAATATTACATGTATAATACACTGTAATTAATATGAACATTGTATTCTTCTCTACATGTAGCTGGAAGCTTTCAATCCACTTTAAAACTACATGTAAAGTTTGGATCTATGCAAGTTTTGTACCTGCTGGCTATGTTATATGATCATATACATACATACACTATGGGTGTTAACTGTACATTTATTTTAATACAAATCACATGTCTACATAGTTAATAAATCTAGAGGCATTTTTATTATTTTTGCAGCCTCAATGATTCATGGTTTGAGAGAGTTCACCCTTTACATGAGCCAAGGGATGCTAGCTACCATGATGCTACCACTAAACCCTTGATTGCTGGTAACCAAGGAACCACAGCAGCACCTTCAAGGTCAAAACCTCAAACCAAGAATCCAATCAAGAAAAACTACAACAGCAAAAAGTCTTTAGGGATAAAGACAATCAGAACCAAAAGAGGTCAGCATGAGAATCCAAATCATAAAGAGGGTAGTTGTACAGGGCCAAAAAATGGGAAGCTTCATGCACAAAAAACTGCAACACAGACAACATTTAAAGGTGGGAAGAAAGACTCAAGAGGAAACAGTAAAGAGGATGGCCGAATCACCCCCGATGAAATGGCATACAGTTTCACACCACCATGGACAAATTCACCTATCATTAAACAAGGTATTTTTATTTCACCAGTTAAGATTGATTAATTTTGATTGAGTTTGATTTCTCAATTTTTTTTTCAAATTCAATTGTGTTTGATTACTCAACTTGCATTTCTTTCACTGACTACACCTCACAACAACTCAGACTTCAACAGCCACTCAGTTTGGATAAAAGTTTTAGACAGGTGCTTGTTTTAATGAGTGAATAGGTCAGAAGTAAGTACAAGCAGGTATATATTGTAGCCATTGCAATTAGTGGAGATTTACTGTAACAACATCACTTGATTAAAATATATACCGGTAACTACACTAATATAATACTTTTTTTGTTCAGATGAGACATCACATACAAATAAAAGGGAAGGGAGCAGCAGCAGTTTGGTTGAAGTGGCTACCTTTACACCACAACGTGTACCTGTTATTATTTCTCCACTCTCAACTGCCCGGGTCCAAAGCCTCAAGAGTTCTGTCTCATCTTCGTCACCTGATTCTCCAAAGACTTCCTTGTTGTCAAAGGCTGTGAGTGGGACTGTTAAGCAAGCTGGCAGGAAAAGAAGGTTGCTGCCTTCAATTCCTGATTCAAAACAGACACAAGTTGGAGCTGCTGGACAGTGTTCTAGCCAGTTAGAAGATCATGGAACTAACAAGAAATCAGTTGAAGCTTCTGAAATCTTATCATCTGCACAGCCAAATCTCTCTAAAAGATCTGAAAAGATGAATGAAAAATCCCAGCCTGTCAATGAGATGGGGTTTGCTGGTAGCAGCAAGCCATTACGCACAGCGGATCCATCTGTGAATATAGGAACTTCAAATAAATCTCAGCATTGTGATGATTTTTACAGACAAGAAAAGAATGCAGTCAGACAGAGGTCTCTTGAGGTAATACCTGAGAACTCCAGTAGTAAGGGAAAAGGTAGTGAGGCTTTTGCACCAACAGAAAGTACAAAACCAACATCATTGAAGTGTGCAAAAGAGGCGAGTCTTGAGGAATTGTTGAAGCAACATAACAAGAAAATTGCTGCAGCCAGAAACCAGTATGATGAAAATGGACGTAAAATCAGAACTGCAGAGCCCAGCTTTTGCCCTGCCCCCGTTAAGAAGTCATCTTCATTGTCATCGACAGCTTCTTGCAAGAGGCCTGCAATCTCAGTGGAGAAGCCCACTGATTCGTCAAAGCAAAAGCGGCGCTCTTGCATGGCCACTGTTAGCAATGTACAAAGTGAATCGACTAGATCAAGTGCTCGCTCAATGCCATCCAACACACATAAAAATGTTAACAAAAAGGGCAAGGACTCTTCAAACCAACAAACAGCCAAACAGAAGCGGCGTTCATGTATGGCATCTCTACAGAATGGTGGACAGGAAAATACTGCAGATAGAGAATTGCAAGACTTAATTGCACGGCATAATTCCAGAGTTCGAAGTGCAAAAATACCCTAAAATTTGAAGTGTGATAACTATATGTGATAGCTCTAATATATTGTATTGATATTTTAAAATTAAAGTACATTTGTATTAAAAGTAATGTCCTAGTACAATGTATGTAAAGGGTTAGACAAATAATATGTGTTTTGAACCCTGTATAATTATTCATACTAATTTATTTGTGCAGATGTATATTTGCAAAACAAACAACAAAAAAAGTTACATGCATATGTTGTGGTGCAATTTTATCCTTGGTGCATTTTTTTTCCCTTTGTTTAAAACTCATTTTGCATACATTTTCGTACATTACCAAACCCAAAAACAATAGAAAATAAAATTTGCACCAAGGACACAATAATTGCACCACAACATATATTTCTCACTGGTAAACTTTGTACTGTATTCAAATTAATCTCCTACTGTATGTACAGTATATGCTGACTGAATCATTAGATTTAAAATTTTATAGGTTAGCAGTAGATGTTACTGTTGCCAAATAATAATTATTGATTTGCCATTTATACCATAGGCCATGTACATGTATGTAATATGTAAGTTCAAGTTCATCAAGTTCATTGTATTTGCACTTAATTCATTATAGTAAAATCTTATAAAATTAAGAGGAAAATAAAGGAGAAAGAATAGCATACATAACAATAAATTATGAAACTACATTTAACAAAGGAGAAGTGCATAGTGGCCAAAGGAGCAAAAGCTTGATTACAATGTCGTTTTGTAAAAAAGTGTTGGGCGTTTTTATTTGTTCTCTTTATTTTCTTTTGTCTGCTATCATCATCATACTTACATCTAGAAATATTTTTAAAAACAAAACAACTTTCTTCATTTTATTTTTTTTTTCAAGACATGGTTTCAAGGAATTTTCCATGTTAGTTAGAACCTGAAAAAAATGCCCCTTTTGGCTTTATTAATTTCAGAGTTGGCGTGATTGGTGATTATCAAAGCCTCTCACAACACGCAATTTCCCATTGCTGTACAAACAAAATACATACAATAATGATGACAGATATATGATATAATTTATGTTCGTATACATCTACAAGCGTTCTATCACAAATTAATGCTGTTCTCTGATTGGCTACACTGCTTACTATCTATCCTGTTGTAGAAAGTGAGTGTGTGTGGTTATCAGTGTGCAGTTGTAATTTATATTTTTCAATAAAAACCTGAGCCTGTCTTGTTAAGTTTTGGGTGTCTAGTAGATTTATACTAACACAATAATACATGTAGATTATTCGCTGTCAATTTCTATATGTGATAGTTGATGAGGGAGAAATCATGCAATAGAAACCTCAAGCTCATAATCTATTGTTAAATATATGATCCCTATGGAATACAGACTGTGCAATAATGGGCGCAAGCTAATATTAGAATAAAAATTATTATCATGTGGCGGGTCTTTCTGCATGTACCGGTATCCATGAACCACTCACTGTCTTCTATTGTTTGTGAAGTATTGTATTTTTGGTCTTGCTTTGCATTTGTATTATTGTCATTCTTTGTTCCTTTTGTTTTACGTAATATGTGACCAGAATCTACCCATGTGGCACAGAGTTCTGTTCTCTCAGATCATTTTATTTTGCACTTAAACCCATTCGAATTAGGTGCCCGCAAGACCGCCAGTTCTGGTCAGTGGTTATAATCCGTTAGGACATTTGATGGTTGATACATGGAATACCCACCGTGTGGTAGCGAGGCTCCTTCCGCCATATTGAAAACAATTGCTGCAGAGAAATTAAAACTCTCAGCTGTTTAACTGGGAATGGCGCTTTTAAACAAGAAAAAGAAGTCCTTTATTGGAGTACCAGCACCTTTGGGTTATGTACCAGGCCTTGGAAGAGGGTATGTTTTATAATTTAGAACATAATGACTGGGATTTATAGAGCCATATCGTACGCGTGTTACATGTATTTACACTACGTACGGCACCAATCATTCCGCAAGTTCAAATATGCCTTATTTATATGTCTGTACCGCAACCTAGACCTACATAACCTACCCGGTAATAATAGATTTTGAGTGCATTCGAAACGGAGCAACACGGAAGGAATACTTTCCAAAGCTTGACAATAAATTCGATCAATCATGTGTTGTCAACGGGCTTTATAAAAGGCAGAGTGACCATTTGATGTAAGTGCTTTTACTTCACGCAACTGCATACAGTTATGGTTTACGTGCTTTAATGTCAACAGTACATGTATACAATTAAGCGATTGGGACAACTGGATGTAACAGTCATTTAAAATCTCTGTCACCTACCTCAGACATACAAAAATTAATGTAATGAGGAAAAAAATTATGGTGAAGTCCCCATCCCTAATATACAGACATTTTCAGCTTGCATTTTTTGTTGTTATCTTATTTCAGACCATGTGATTGTACTGAAGAGAATTGGTTCTTTAGATCTCATCAGAATCGTGTATATGAATTGTATAATAATATTACAGTGCTGGAAATAACAGTCGGTCATCGGACATTGTCTGAGCAAAATCCAAAAATGTCCGACCAATTTTAAATTATGCTCAGACATGGTGACCGAGCACAAAAATTACTAAGCTTTTGCCTTGAAAGTCTTGTTACATGTAACTCATCGCATTTGATTCCAAAAACATTATTATAAGAATTTACACTGTTTGTACGATTCATTTTGCTGTAAATGGCTCTCTTGATTCAAGAAAATTCAGAAAGGCCGTACAGAAATCGCCCTGCAATGCATTGCAAAACTTATACAGTAGCACGTCGTGTATGCTTACCGATTGTGTCTCAGGAAAAATCCAAAATAGCAGATGTCCGACCAATTTTGTAAAATGTCCGATCAAAAGGGAGGTTTGAAAGGACGTGCATGTCCTTCTAAGCAAGAAAAATTATTTCCAGCACTGATATTATTTTCAACAAGATAAAGGAGCAATTCTCTAGCGAGTGTCACAGTCATGGTCTGTAACGTAGACATCCCTGCTTGGCTGTCAGTGCCGATTTTAGAATTTTTTTAAAATTTTTTATTGAAGTTGGAATAACTCTTCTTTTTCATGTTTGATCTTTGTGTTTTGTAGTGCTACTGGATTTACAACTCGGTCAGATATTGGTCCTGCCAGAGATGCTACAGATATAAGTGATGAACGTCATGGAAAGCCAGGATTTGCAAATGAAAAGAAAGCAAAAGATGAAGAAGATGAAGAAGATTTGAATGAAACAAATTATGATGAGGTACACAATGTTTCAATTATTGATATTGTCATTTTTATGAATGGTCGGAAGTCAAGTCATGGTCTCGCAGCTTTTGTGTTACAGTACAATGTTTTTTCCTTAGATACTGAAAAAGCTCTGTCCCCTTCCCTTTCTAATTACATATACAGTAAACACCCGCATATAAGAACACATGATTTTGGAGGTTAGGCTGATCAGGTTCTTATTTATCGGGTGCTTAGTGTAAAATCAGCCTGAAGGTGTTCTTAAATTGTTCTTAAATTTTGTTGTTGGAATTCAGAACTATAACAATGCAAAAAAATGCTTGAGATTAAATTAGCATATTTAATGGAAAAGAAAATGTAGCACAGTACTGTATGTCTCCCTACAAGTAACTAGATCATTTGAAGGGAAAAAAGCTCAAAACAAATGCAAAACAGCATCACAGCTGATGAGCTGTAGATATTTGGCAGCAGGCCTTCTTTATGATCTGAAATTTTTTTAATGTCTTATCCATTTTATAAGAACATTTTATATTTCCAGGCTGATTTTGTTCTTATAAAAATGGTGCTTTATTTGCAAAATTTCAGCCTGATGTTCTTAATCCATGTGTTCTTATATGCGGGTGTTTACTGTATCATTTTGCTCCTTAGTTTGCAGGATATGGTGGAAGTTTATTCTCCAGTTGTCCGTATGAAAAAGATGACGAGGAAGCAGATGCAATTTATGATTCCATTGATAGAAGAATGGACGATAGAAGAAAAGAAAGACGGTGATTTGACACTATTATTACAATCGTCCAAATGAATTTTTTTTTAGTAGTCATTTGGCGACTGGCTCTTTAGTCTTAGATTTAGCTGCAAAGTTAGCAAATCTTCTTTAAATGAGGTCATCAGTGCCAGAAGTTTAGTCACCATGGTGTCTTTACATAAAATTAATGGTCACAATTTGGAGGGTTGTGCAACATCGTTTGACAAATATTCTGTTATTATTACATCAGTTTAATGTTATCCTTTCACACCGTGGGAGTGGTTCTGGGTTGGGATATGGGATCAAATATAATAAAAATTGGACTTTGTACAAAACATGTCAGGTGCCTTAAAGTGTACATGAAGTAAAATTTCACTACCATTTTGTTTTAGGATTTTAGGTTGTTTATATCATGTCGTTTAAGTTGTTTTCCTCTTTTGCGCAAAGAGAATTCACTATATTTAGCGGTTTGAAAACTGTGGCTGGGACCTGAAATTTGTGACAGTTTAAGTGCGACCACGTCATTCGTGTGTCACAACAAAACATGGAGGAGAAAAGGAAGAACCCAGGGCTAAAATATGCGTCGCTTTCGGCCATATTTAATCGAAATAATCAATATTTTAAATAAATACTGTTGACACCGAAAAGTCGTTTTTTATCATTTGTTTTTGTTTGTTTGTTTATGTCAATTACGGTAAATAAACCTTTCCTTACAGACACCTCTCTAATATGGAAACCTCTATTACAGACAGTTCTCTCGGTCCCGAAACCAAACACATAATAATCCTCTTTATAATTCAACGCATTGATACACTGCCCAAATATGGTCAAAAATTTATCAATATACGCTATGCCTACATGACGTATATCCAATGATGGAGGTAAATTTCGCATTTTAACAAGAGATGCAAAACTGACGGACAGGCATCCATATTTTTTCTTCAAACTGTGCTTTGTTAATATCAGTGTGTTGAATTATAAAACTATTATTGCGCTCAAGCTTGCGTGATATCGCCTAATTTTAGCCGACTCGGCCTATGGCGAGCTTTCTCACTATAATAGTTAAATCATAGTATTTCTATCTATCTATTTATCTAGACTATTAATGAGGTTTGACTGTTCTGTTATTCTGAATAATACATGAATGTTTCTTTTTTTTTATGTAACTTAGAGAACAACGATTTAAAGAAGAGATAGAGCAGTATCGACAGGAAAGGCCTAAAATCCAGCAACAGTTCTCAGACCTCAAGGTACATGTGTATTTATTTAAAATATTGTGGTTTTCAATTATTTACATTTATTTAACTGTATTTTTATAATTCCATGAATAACATAGGTTGGGGTTCAGTGGAGTTGGGGGGGGGGGGGGGGGGTGAGGATAACAGTTGGTGTAGTCACCTATAGCTGCTGTCTATTGGTCATTAGTACTCTATGTGATGGCTACTTACGACAGCCCTTAAAATAATTTTGGAAGACGATTCATTTTACTGTTGACATTTGCAATTATCATAATGATTATTTTGTTTTTATTAGCGTAAGTTGGGTGAAGTATCTGAAGATGACTGGCTGAACATTCCAGAGGTTGGAGATTACAGAAATAAAAAACAGCGTAATCCTAGGACAGAAAAGTAAGCTGTATTTATTCCATTACAGTGCAAATGTACATTATGGTGCACTTGATGATAGATGCTTGAGGGTTGCAAAGTTGTTTTTTAGCATTCAGTCTGTGGCTTGTCTGCATGAAATAAAGTGAAATCCATTTAGTAGCTCTTACATGTACTTCTGATCAGAATTTTTGTAATGTACCCAGAGAAAAATGCTCCTCCTCTACCACCCTCTCCCCCACACCCACCTCACCCCCTTTCCCCTCCACCCTTGTTTTAAGAAAAGGTCTTGGGGAATGTCATCATTAACAAGCCGGTTTTGACATTGATGTGTTCTACCAATAATTAAAATACATGTACATGATTGTGTGCAGCCTTTCCATCAAGTTACAATCATTATGTACCTTTTGGTGTGAATCAACCAGAATGGTTATGTACAGATAATGTTATTGTCAATGACTGTATTTTTTGCGTTTAAAAATCAGATTTACACCAGTACCCGACAGCGTCATTCACAGTGCGTTATTGAGTGGAGAGAAAATGACAACTCTTGATGCAAGACAACAGGTACATTTTATTTAAATTACTGATAATGGTACATGAAATTAATAACCCTTTCTATGCATGCAATGTACTCTATGCTACTTTAAAGCAAAAGATACAGTAGTGTTGTTTGATCACGGTCTTGCAACTAATGCATCAATTGAGTCTGAAGCAATTAGTCCATGAAACCCAAAAGGCTGAACTCTTAGAAAAATCACAGTCAGGGAACACAATTTAGGCTTTTTCAACTGTGAAATCTGGGTGCCCGGTACTGAGCTGTCAAAATTCTTTTGTTCGCTGATACGAAACAGAACTTGAAACGGAACCAGTGGTCACGTACACAAGAGCTATTGCTTGTTTTGATTTAAGTTCAACAATTTCATCGCTCTTTTCTCAAGCGAAACAAAATCAGAAAAATGTTAGCCGTACAATTTCAGAATTGGAAAAATAACCGGGCCAAAATCAAGACAAATAGATTATTCACATATGTGAAAAATCTGAGACCATTTGGTGAACACAGCACTGCAGGATTGAATGGATTCGACAATGATGGCGTAAACTTGAAAAACAGCCACCGGACGTTTTTCAAGATTGTAGCTTGCGCAACACCTCGCGACATAGCCCCTTTAACTGCTGGGCGCCCTAATTTTTTTATACATGTAGTTAGGCTCCCTGTGGTAACTCTTAGAGCACATCCTTGCACAGTCACACTCAAAACACTAAAACTTGATGTAAACATTGAGTGTTAACTGTCTAGTGTGATTGCAACCAATGACTTAAAGACAAAATGTGCATGTACAATTGTATCTTTTATTTTTTCTTTCAAGAAATTTGGTGGACTTCAAACGCCATTCCCTGGGGGTGTAACTCCGGGTGGGATGACAACAGGATTCTCGACACCCTCTGCTGATCTTGACTTGATCAAGATTGGAGAAGCTAGGAAATCTCTTGTTGGTGTCAAGCTGGATCAGGTAATGGAATTGCATTAAGACTAAGTTCTTTAATTCCTTAACTCTTTAACTCCCAAGAGTGCCAAAAATCAAAATAAAAAAAAAATGTAAAAAAAAATATCGAAAAACAAATGGTACACGTACATGTACCATGAAAAAGTACATGTAGTGCTGAATAAGTAACTTCATTTGAATGGTCACGCAATAGGGTTTCGCCCACTGATTCAAAAGTGACGACACAGTCATGTCTCCATAATGATTTATTATTGACTATGGGAGTGAAAGGGTTAAGGTCAGCAGTCTAGTTGCAGTGACAAGACTGCAGCTACAGTTATCTTTTTGTGTAAACTACCCACTTTTGTTGCGACTAGTCACATGAATTCTAACTGGTTTAAATTGAAGCGACTAGTCTTGGCGACTTGTCCCCACTGTTTCCTTATGTGTACTGCTTACAAGTGTGACTACTTCATCTTCATCATTGCTATTTTTTTGTGCTGCACATAGGGCACAAACAAAAGATCTCTATTCTCGCCTGCTTTTAGCTAACTGTATCTCAGCCCAACTCTTCCAACCAAATGCATTCCTTTCTTTTTCCGCCATTCTTTGCCGCGTGTCCTTCGGTCTGCCTCTTCTTCTTCTAGTGGTGTCCAACTTATTGCAGTTTTGATGTCATCCATTCCCATCTCCGTGCTCTTATTATGCTCGTGGCTGACACCACCTCTACTGTTCTATGAAGCTCCGCATCACTGATGATCTTAAGCCAGAAAATCGTGAATATCCTTCTCAAACATCTGTTATCAAAATTAATGCATTGATTCTGCATTGTATCTCCATCGCAAAAGTGTTACTAGTAACTGTGACCAAGATAATGGGCCCATAACTGCAGGAACATTTTACAGTAAAATTTAATAGTCTTTTTTTGTGTTCTAAAACTCACTCGGTCTTCTATATTATTTTCTGTCACCAGGCATCTGATTCAGTAAGTGGTCAGACCGTAGTGGATCCAAAAGGATATCTTACTGATTTACAAAGCTTAACACCTTCATCTGGTGGAGATATTGGGTAAGAGCAGTCAGCAATTACATTGTATACATTGTATACATTGTACATAGAAAATTATTAGGGGTGTAATGAACTATACATGTATCATCATGATAGTTGGTGCTGGAGGGGAGGGCACTTAATGAGATCATGTGGCATGCTAAAACAATCACATTGAACGAAAAAGTGGGTCTTTGTAAGTCTGATTTTTACATGTACTATCGCAATACTATCACAATACTGATCCAACTATTGCCATAATATCACAATAGTGCCCCCAACTATCGCAATGCTATTGCAATAGTAAAATTACATTAGTGAGTATAGATATGACATTTCTCTTCTTGATACATGTACATGCACATATATTTCCAAGTGAGCACAGTGAACGAGTGAGATGAGTTGAACGTGAGAAGGGAAATTTCATACCCCCAATCATCCATGCATTGTTTTGTTTATTAAGTAGACAACTCTAATTACAAAGCGTAAAGCAATTTTCTGGAGATTGCCAAAAATTCTCTGAGTACTGTCCGAAGGGTGTATGAATGTTTCAATTATTTTCTGAAATTTTCTGAAGATGTGCGGAGATTTCTGAGGAAGGTTAAAAAATGTTTTGATTGTAAACCAATAACATCTTCACTCTTCACAGTAAAAAATAAAATTCTGATATCTTCACATGTGTCAAGATTTGATTTTTCCGCTGAGAGAAATCTTCGTATTTTCACTGAAGTTTATAGTTAACAATGAAGGGTTAACAGTGAAATGACATGTACATGTACATGTACTCTAAGTGCAGAATTGGCCTTGAAATCCAAATTGCTCGAAATCAGCTGTGAGAAACTTGTCATACATTTTGTAAAATTGGAAATAATTTCATTTAAAATGAATTGCAAATCCGTTGTACTTTATGAATAAATAAACTATTATTGTATTGTGTATTTCTACAGTGACATAAAGAAAGCACGACTTCTGCTCAAATCTGTTATCACTACAAACCCACAACACGGCCCTGGTGAGTTGTCTTTGCAATAATACATGTATGCATGTGTACAGTACAGCATAAGTAAAATTGTCATTTTTCATTTTTATTATAAGTGCTGCGATACCACACTGTGGCCTGTACAGTGGTGAGAAGGGGGGGGGGGGGGTGGGGGGAGGGGAAAGGAGTTCGGAACTTCCCGCTTCTCGTACCATGTTCCCACTTTCCGTACCTTTTTCTCCTGACTCCCGCCCTTTTACGCCTTGCTCCTACCCCTTGTAAATCATTTTATCGTCCGCTTCCCGCCCTGTTAGAACTACTGATTCCTACTGTTTCCTCTCCTGCCTCCAGTACTCCTCCCGCCCCCTATTCTCCGGACCCCCTCCCCCACCTCCACTGTACTGTAACTAATAATTATTTCTGTTAAATAAAATCCTGGAATCTTTTTCCATTCAGGCTGGATTGCTGCTGCTCGTTTGGAAGAGGTGACAGGTCGCATGCAAGCTGCACGCAACACTATCGTGAAAGGAACTGAGGTCTGTTCTAAGAATGAAGATGTCTGGCTTGAAGCTATCCGTCTACAGGTCCGTATCACCAAAAAAAAGAAGGGTACAATCTTAACTGCCAGTGCCAGCAGATGCGATAACCCCTTCCTAGTTCAGATCTTCTTTCGTATCAATTTTGCAACATTTCAATTTATTAAAAAACTGTATATTCCTATTTATGTTCAACAAGCTATAAACAGTGCTGGAAATAACAGTCGGCCACAGTCGGTCATCGGACATTGTCCGACCAAAATCCAAAAATGTCCGACCAATTTTAAATTATGCTCGGACATGGTGACCAAGCACAAAAATTACTTACCGGTAGCTTTTGCCTTGAAAGTCTTGTTAACTCATCACATTTGATTCCAAAATCATTACAAAAAGAATATTCACTGTTTGTACGATTTATTTTGCTGTTAACGGCTTTCTTGATTCGAGAAAATTCAGAAAAGACCGTGTCATTTGAAATCGCCCTACAATGCATTGCAAAACTTCTTATAGCACGTCGTGTATGCTAACCGATTGTGTCTCAGCAAAAATCCAAAATGGCAGATGTCCGACCAATTTTGTAAAAATAAAAATGTCCATTCAAAAGGGAGGTTTGACAGGACACATGTCCTTCTAAGCAAGAAAAATTATTTCCAGCACTGTGAAAGCTATTGACATACTTAAAAAAAAAAACTTGACGTTTCACTTTCAGCTTGGTAGAACCAGAGGTGTCTGGCTGTTTTGTCTTTCCTTTTTTGGCATCTTTTGCAAAAGTTATTCCAGATGTTTAAAATCTATCAAAATGTTCAATTTGGATCAAACATGATCACCTGAGATGGATGTGCAGTAGTGATGGTTAGTGTGTTGGATTTTAGATCCAAAGGTCAGTGATTTTGGCCGTCGTGTTGTTTCCTCAGACAAAACTTTACTCCACATTGTCTCTAACCACCCAGATGTATAAACGGGTACCAGTGACACATATGTAATGCCCTGCGATGCAATACTCAGGAAGCAATACTCTACAGTGAAGGCTCTCTGAGTGGCCACTCTGCTAAGCAGACAGCTCCACTTTACTTATTGCCGCCTCGACAGATCCCTGTGTGAATCCTACTCTTATGAGAATCATTCCAGTAAGTCAGTTACGAAAACATCTTCTGCTTCCTAAGGGTGTCCGCTTATGGGAACTTCAACTGTGCATACAAGTCATTGTACATGTAGTTGCCTAATGCTACAGAAATCAGATTGTTGTTGTTGTTGTTGTTGTTGTTGTTGTTGTTGTTGTTGTTGTTGTAGCAGCTCTGGGTATGTGGGCCTTGTGTGGTTCGCCTGTGACTGTACCATACACTGTACCTTGCATGTTCGTTTGTAATAAGCACTGTTCATTGACTTCCCAGCCCCCAGAATCAGCTAAATCAGTTTGCGCTCAAGCAGTCGGTCAACTGCCGCAATCAGTACGACTGTGGATTAAGGCTGCGGCACTGGAAGATGAAATCAAAGCAAAGAAAAGAGTCTATAGAAAAGGTACAGTATGACTACTACATTTGAACCTCCTGATCAACCAACATGCGAAGCCAAGTAGTCGCTTATGGGAGGTCAGACCACATGGTGTCTTAACTGTAAATCATATGAACCTGAAGGAATTTCAATCTACAGAGAACCTATCAGCCGGTTGGGGGTGGGGGGGAAGGGGGCTTGACTCCCATATAAAAATGATGGGGGTGCTCGTCGGACATTCTTGATAAACTCCCTTGAAGGTACCCAGAATCTTGTTTGATGTGTGTAGCTCAAATTAATTTTTACCCATAAGAGGTACCAATTTTAAAATAAAACATGTCATATTCTGCCATTTTTTTTTTTTACGCTCAATACCCTAAAAGGTACCGCAATAATTCTAACGGTAGTCATTTTAGATTTTAGCACCCTAAACCGTACCAATTTGCAAATTTTGACCCCTAAAAGGTACAAGGAGCACCCTCGTCCTTTTTTTTTTATATGGGAGACCCCCCCCCCCCCCCCCCAAAAAAAAAAAAAAAAAAAAAAAAAAATCCCGGTGATAGGAATATTTCGACACAGAGAACTTACGCGTAGTGTTTCTTGTTGGTTACTCCCTTTAGCTTTGGAGCAAATTCCAAACTCTGTTAGGATTTGGAAAGCTGCCGTAGAGTTAGAAGGGCCCGAGGATGCACGGATCATGTTGAGCAGAGCAGTAGAATGCTGTCCTACGAGTGTGGAGGTAAATTGAAACACAATAATTTTACAAATAACTTAGAAAAGAATGGCACCAAACAAAAATACTGCTCATTAGCTTTCAGTCATTTGAATGGTGACACTTTAGGATTTCATACACGACTGAAAAGCTGAAACCACATTGTACAGCATAATAAACAGTACTTACCACAAGAAAGTACTGCTCAGTGGCTTTTATTTGAATGGTCAAACTTTAGGATCATCCAAAGACTCAAAATCTAGAACCACCTTTTATACAATATAGCAAGACAAACAGTACCACAGGAAGGTACATGTACTGCTCAATAAATGCGTTGTTTAAGTTTTCATTTGAATAGTCATGCTTTAGGATTTCATCCACAAATGCAACTGAAAGTTATAACCACCTTGTACAGCATAATAAACAGAACCACAGGAAAGTACTGCTCAGTAGCTTTCATTTGAATGGTCACACTTTAGGATTTCATCCACAGACTCAAAAGTTAGAACCACCTTGTACAGCATAATAAACAGTACCACAGGATTGTACTGCTCAATAGCTTTCATTTGAATGGTCACACTTTAGGATTTCATCCACAGACTCAAAAGTTAGAACCACCTTGTACAGCATAATAAACAGTACCACAGGATTGTACTGCTCAATAGCTTTCATTTGAATGGTCACACTTTAGGATTTCATTCACAGACTCAAAAGTTAGAACCACCTTGTACAGCATAATAAACAGCACCACAAGAAAGTACTGCTCAATAGCTTTCATTTGAATGGTCACACTTTAGGATTTCATTCACAGACTCAAAAGTTAGAACCACCTTGTACAGCATAATAAACAGCACCACAGGAAAGTACTGCTCAGTAGCTTTCATTTGAATGGTCACACTTTAGGATTTCATCCACAGACTCAAAAGTAAGAACCACCTTGTACAGAATAATAAACAGTACCACAGGAAAGTACTGCTCAGTAGCTTTCATTTGAATGGTCACACTTTAGGATTTCATCCACAGACTCAAAAGTTAGAACCACCTTGTACAGCATAATAAACAGCACCACAGGAAAGTACTGCTCAGTAGCTTTCATTTGAATGGTCACACTTTAGGATTTCATCCACAGACTCAAAAGTTTGAACCACCTTGTACAACATAATAAACAGTACCACAGGAAAGTACTGCTCAGTAGCTTTCATTTGAATGGTCACACTTTAGGATTTCATCCACAAACTCAAAAGTTAGAACCACCTTGTACAGCATAATAAACAACACCACAGGAAAGTACTGCTCAGTAGCTTTCATTTGAATGGTCACACTTTAGGATTTCCTCTACAGACTCAAATGTTGTTTAATGCTTGTTGACTCATTTGTTTTGTTAAATAATTATGCACTAGCCGTGTTACTGAAAGTGTCTGTCTTATTCCTTCCTAGCTTTGGCTTGCCCTTGCACGATTGGAAACTTATGAGAATGCAAGAAAGGTGAATATCTGGACATTCTGAAGCGATGCTTTTAAAAGTTACACTTTGTTCTTGTTCTTTGTTAAAGATTCATTTTTAAGTACGGTGTAATTGTGCTCTCGTATCTATGTTATTACTGTAGGTGTTGAATAAAGCTCGCGAAAATATACCAACTGACAGACAGATTTGGATAACTGCAGCTAAGTTAGAAGAAGCTAATGACAACCTTCCCATGGTGGAAAAAATCATTGACAGAGGTACAAATAATTATTATGTAAACTCTTTCATTTTCAAAGCAGTCAAGATCAAGGAAAATGTCAACATTTTGTAAAATACTGAGAAATAAACAGTACCATAGCAACGTACTGTTCAATAGCTTTCATTTGAATGGTCACAATTTAGGATTTCATCTACAGACTCAAAAGTTAGAAACATCTTGTACAGCATAATAAACAGCACCACAGGAAAGTACTGCTCAATAGCTTTCATTTAAATGGTCACACTTTAGGATCTCATCCACAGACTCAAAAGTTAGAACCACCTTGTACAGCATAATAAACAGCACCACAGAAAAGTACTGCTCAATAGCTTCATGTCTGCTTGTATTTGAATGGTCACATTTTAGGATTTCATCAACAGACTCAAAAGTTAGAACCACCTTGTACAGCATAATGAACAGCACCACAGAAAAGTACTGCTCAATAGCTTTCATCTGAATGGTCATACTTTAGGATTTCATTCACAGACTCAAAAGCTACAGTAGGACCACTTTGTACAGCATAATAAACAGTACCATGGCACTGAATAAACGCAGTTACTGTTAATCCTACAATGTATAGAAGTCATTGGCTTTTACTGTTAATGAACTTTTTTTGTTTTCCCTCTCTTTAGCTGTAACTTCATTAAAAGCAAACGGTGTGGAAATTAATCGAGATCAGTGGATTAAGGATGCGGAAGAAAGCGAAAAAGCAGGCAGTGTGGTGACATGTAGGGCTACAATGTAAGGATTGTATTTCTGGTGCAGCAACCAAAACCACTCTAGCCTCTCTCAGTCGGCTGGCCGGCCATGACAATTTCACCCGTAAAACCATTACTTAACATCAACCCGTTGTCAGGATAAAAATTTTGAGAACGAAAGATTAATATGTAAAAAAAAAAAGTAAGAAAAAGGACCTAGAATAAAAAAAGAGACAACTGTAGATGTTTACCTCGAGATGTCAAGGCTCTAAAACTTTTTTCCTAAATTTTCCTAGTTTTCCTGATTTGAGAAGTGCGGAAAAAGTTTCCCACTCCAGGCCCTCCCAATTTTCCATTTGTTTTTTTTAGAAGTCCCAGTCTCTCTCTTTGAATTGCCCGTGGACGAGGCAAGCGTTATTCTTGTTTTTCTTGTTTATTCAGTGATATCGTGATTGGTATTGGGGTGGAGGAAGAAGACAGAAAACACACATGGATGGATGATGCCGAGAGTGTAAGTACTTTCATGAAAACACACGATGACTACTGTAGTGAGTGTGGTAAAGGGTTTTTTCGTGATCCGTGAAAGGCCTTTTTTTCCCGTGAATTGTGAAATGGCTATTTTTTTTTTTCTCGTGAAACGTGATTTGGTTACGTACCCGTAAACCGTGAATCGACTTTTTTTCATGAGCACTGCAAAATGACTGTTGTTTTTTTCTCGTGAAATGCTACTGTAAACCGCGATTCTTTCTTCCTCCCAAAAAAAATTATCCAGTAAGCGTTTAACTACGCCGGTGGTAAATGCGTGATGAATGCATGACCGTGACTGATCGTCATTCTGGACCACAGGTTTCTTTACAGTTTTAGGTAATTTTACATAACATCAGCAAAACAAAGAACTCGGCTTTCTTTTTACATCAGAAAGAACGAGGAGTGGACGGTCGGTGAAGACAACAAACAAAGCTGTACTTTGGATGTAATTTAATTAGCAAAAAGAAGGGAATTTTTTTTTTCGTGAAATGGCCATTTTATTCTCCGCGAAACGTGAAATGACAATTTTATTTTTCGTGAAACGTGATCCTGACCCCCCCCCCCCCCCCCCCCACCCACCCCTTTACCACCCTCTTTAGTGTAGGCGGGATGGTACATATCTCCGTACTTCCTATCGCTAAGACTCAGGGAGTTTACGAATTACACCAATGTACAGGAACATTTCTATAACTAAGTTTAGACGGGGATGGTATCCGAGGGATAAAAAACCTTTCTGTGTATCCTCCCCTATCCCTGTATTTCCTACCGCTAAGACTCGGGCTGGACGGGGATGGTATCCGAGGGGTAACAAAAAAAGTATTTTCATATATTTCCTCCTAACCCCGTAGTTTCTACCGCTGATACTGAGAAAGTTTACCTATTGCACCAATGCACAGGAACATTTCTAAGACTACTTAAATGTGGACAGAGATGGTATCCAATGGTTAAAAATAAAATGTTTCCGCCTTTTCGAGCAAAGTGGAACACAACAAATCAATAATTAACTATCTAGAGTACTACTATGTTGCTCAAGTAAGGGAGTTAAACCAGCGCCTACTACGCGGGCTCCGAATCGAAACAATGCAACGTTTCTTGTTTGCGAGAATTTCAACCGTGGAGGGAAGCAGAGAGCCGAAATGGAATCGCATCCTTCAAATATTTGTCCTAAAAATTTGAAATGAGACTTAAAATGTTCTGTGTGCATGAAGCTTGCATTACTAGTAAGACGGCACAAGTAGGTTTGAATCTTTTTTTCTAAGTTTCTTCTCCTGATAGAATGGGGGCTATGCCAACAATCATCATTTTCAGTGGGAAAGGGGTGGTATATAAAGAGACCACCAGTCGTTTTGTAAAATGGTGGGTCCTGTCCGAGTACAATAGTTTGAACCATTTCCCTTATTCCCATAATTTAATCATGTGTCTGTTTAATTCCCAGTGTATTGCTAACAATGCTTATGAATGTGCACGAGCCATCTATGCCCATGCTCTGTCGGTGTTTCCCAGTAAGAAAAGCGTGTGGTTACGAGCTGCACATTTCGAAAAGAATCATGGGACAAGGTAGGTGAATTATATTGGGAGTCACATGTCCATATCCAAGTCATGTAATAAAAAAAATTAGCCAAAAAATACGTTTCATTTTTCATCGTTTCTTGTCAAGATGACTTCGAAACTTCGTATCTTTTCGTTAATTTTTGTTCTTAGTTGTATCTGAACTTTACAATTGAGAGTTTTAAATATTTGACATCTCCAGTGCTGTTTTGTAACCTTGTACTATCTGTCTCCTGAACAGAGAATCTTTAGAGGCCCTGCTCCAGAACGCAGTTAAGCACTGCCCTAAAGCTGAAGTCTTGTGGCTCATGGGCGCTAAATCCAAATGGATGGCTGTAAGTGTTATTAGAGTGCCAAAAATCAAAATTCAAGAAAAAAATCCAAAATTAATTTTGAAAAATACTGAAAAACAAATGGTACCATGTAAAAGTACTGCTGAAGAGGTTTCATTTGAATGGTCACACCATAGGATTTCGTCCACAGACTCAAAAGTTAGAACAAATGGTACCATGCAAAAGTACTGCTGAAGAGGTTTTATTTAAATGGTCACACCATAGGATTTCGTCCACAGACTCAAAAGTTAGAACAAATGGTACCATGCAAAAGTACTGCTGAAGAGGTTTCATTTAAATGGTCACAACATAGGATTTCGTCCACAGACTCAAAAGTTAGAACAAATGGTACCATGCAAAAGTACTGCTGAAGAGGTTTCATTTAAATGGTCACACCATAGGATTTTGTCGACAGACTCAAAAGTTAGAACTACACTACATGTCTCCATAAATTGACTCTGACAGTGAAAAGGTGACAATACCGGAATTCATATCAGACGGAAAACCCGTCCAATATGAATCCAATAAAGGACGAGTTTCCCGTTTAAAAAAATTATTATCCCCCCGTCTATTTTCATGCCTAAAATGACGGGAAAATCTGAAAGAATTTCATTGTTATCATTTTCACTCCTTGTTGTAGGGGGAGATTTTTCAAGCTCGTTCAATCCTGGCTTTGGCGTTTCAAGCGAATCCAAACAGTGAGGAGATTTGGTTGGCTGCCGTAAAACTGGAGAGCGAAAATAATGAAGATCAGAGAGCAAGGTGCAGAAGATTTAGTGTGTAAAGAAAACCAGAAATTGCTCTAGCCAATCACAACAGGCATAGAATCCAAGTAACGAATCCGAGCTCAAAGGAAATACATGTAGCCTACGCCAAGCGCGGGAAAATGCATGCGAACATGTTTCCGGTTATTTTGGTTTTACAATCACAAAGTGTATGAAAGCTCGATTAAAGCAATTGCGACATATATATTTTTGACAATCAAATAAAAATCGCGATATTTTTTAACAATGTTGTTTGTTTTTACAGAAAACTTCTACAGCGAGCAAGGTTGAACGCTTGTACACCAAGGGTAGGTAGAAACTCGATGTTTTCTATTAAATATGAAATATAATTTTGGCCACTCCTTTCTTGAGCTTACGATTCATGTTTGTTATCTTATCAAGTTTTTTTTTTTTTTTTTTATGTTTATTCCCATTTAAACACCATCCATGCAATAGAAACATCCATTCTTTTTCTGCCCTAAAGGAATCCCTTATTTTCCTATCGTTACAAGTTTCTCGTGCGCAATATTTTATTTTTCATTCGTAATTTAAATTTTGTATCCCTTAGGTGATGATGAAATCCATTAAGTTGGAGTGGGTATTAAAAAATCTTTCAGAGGTAAATCGGTTTGTTTGTTTGCCTTAATTTTGCAGCTTCTGCTTTGCTCTTGAACTGGGTAAAAAATGACCCAGCTTGCTCGCGCCAAACAGAGCACTCAGCACCAGTCGCATGTTTTCCGGCGCTCAGCACTTGCATGTTTAACTGATCTTACCCCAAGTTTTCCCGCGCTTTGCACCGATTGTATGTTTTCCCGCTCTTGGCATCGGTTGCATGTTTTCCCGCGCTTTGCACCGGTTGTATGTTTTCCCGCGCTTTGCACCGGTTGTATGTTTTCGGTGTATAGCACCTGTTGCATGTTTCCTGCGCGTGATACCGGTTGCATGTTTTTCTGTGTGTGACACCGGTTGCGTGTTTATGTTTTTCCCACGCGTGGTACCTGTTACACGTTTTCTCGCGCGTGGCACAACTTACGTATGTTTACAATGTTTTTTTTTTTCCCACGCGTGGCACCGGTTGGATGTTTTCCGGCGCGAGGCACCGGTTACATGTTTTCCCGTATGTGGCACCGGTTTTATGATTTCCCGCGCATGGCATCGGTCACATGTCTTCCCGCGCTTGGCACCGGTTACATGTTTTCCCGCGCTTGGGACCGGTTACACGTTTCCCGCGCTTGGAACCGGTTACATGTTTTCCCGCGCTTGGCACCGGTTACATGTTTTCCCGCGCCTGGCATCGGTTGCATGTTTTCCAGCGCGAGGCACCGGTTAGATGTTTTGCGGCGCGAGGCACCGGTTGCATGTTTTCCCGTGCGTGGCACCGGTTATATATGTTTTCCGGCGCGTGGCCCCGGTTTCATGTTTTCCCGCGCGTGGAACCCGTTTCCTGCTTCGTGTGCTTCGTGTGCATCTCTCTTTTTTTTTTTTTTTTTTTTTTTTGCTCTGCTCGGTCCGCCTTTGCTGTGATTTCCCAAGTTGGTAGAGCTACTTGCACCTTTTAGTGTGTGGTTTGAATTCTCGCTGTTTTATTTTTCAGGCAGAGAAATTATTAGATGAAGCCGTCCAAAAATATCCTGATTTTGCCAAGGTAAGAGGTGTACTGACTAAACAGAAACAAAGCCACATAAAAAACGAAACACTGACTTGCTGTCCTCTGTCATTACTCTTCTTTTCTGTCCTTCCTTTACTTTTCACACACGTCTGTAAAATTTTCAAACTTCACTGTCCTATGTCTTCGTTTCTAAATGTCTAAATGTCTTCAAAATGTAAGGCTCATATTTTAAGATCTTGTAACGTTTAAGTTGATATGTCCGAGTCGAAATTACAAAGCTAGAAAATCTGGGTTAATTTTTCGCATTCTTATATCTGAAGTTATGGATGATGAAAGGCCAGATACACCAAGAACTAAACAACGTTGAGACTGCAAGGGAGGCATACAAACAAGGGGTGAGTGTATGAGACATTCAGTCGCGAGTTGAATAATAGTTCTTTTTTAACGTACTTAGTGGAGGCGCAGTGGCGTAGTGCAGGCGCGGTGGTCTAGCGGTTAGCGTGTGAGACTTTCAACCTAAAGGTCGGTGGTTCAAGGCCTGGTCTCTGCCGTCGTGTTGTTTCCTTTGACAAGAAACTTTACTCCACGTTGTCTCTCTTTACCCAGGTGTATAGATGGGTACCGGCGACATAATGCTGGGAGGTAACCTTGCGATGGACCAGCATCCCATCCAGGGGGGAGTAGTAATACTCCTAGTCTCTTCATGCTACAGAAACCTGGTTAAGCTTCGTGAGCCATAAGGCTTGTGAAGACTTACCCTTTCATAACATACTTACTTTCCTTTCTTACAGACAAAAAAGTGTCCTCGTTCCATTCCAATCTGGCTTTTATTGGCCAGGCTTGAAGAAAAAACAGGTACTAAAATAATGAACTGTCAGCTGTGATTTAGATTGTTAAGGAAAATCAGTGAAACGGTTTTCCCTGGGCCAGAGTTTTTATGCCCCTTAAAACCTTTCAAGTATTTTTATTCCTTATTTTACGTTTTGCAGGCCAAACTACCAAAGCAAGATCGGTTTTGGAACAAGCACGCCAGAAAAATCCTAAATGCGCCGAATTATGGTAAGAGCTCATTTATTCTTATTTCATCGAAAGAACGTGTTGGTATGATGAGCACAATGCTTGAAATGATCTCTCTACTTATTATACAAAGAACTTTATTCTACTTACTTAACCTCTGCCATTTTCCCCGCGCTTGGCAGGGTTTGCTTTTTTCCCCCGCGCTTTTCACCGATTTCTTTTCTTTTCCGCGCTTGGCAGGGTTTGCCTTTTCCCATGCTAAATACCTTTTGCTCTTAAAATTTCCCAGCGCCTGGCAGCGTTTTTTTTTTTTCGTTCTTGGATTGACTTGGAAGTGTTTGCTTTTCCCCACCCTCAACACCGCTTTCTTTTTTCCCTCGCTTGTCATGTCTTTCTTTTTCCCGCGTTAAATACCGTTTGCTTTCAAAATTTTGCGTCAGCCATTATAAAACATTTACTACTCCGGCCAATTTTATGAAATGTAAATGTGTATTAAAAGGAAAAGCATGTGTTTGCTCATACCAGAGCAACTCTCACATGAGTGTCGTGAAGCCAATCACAACAAACGCAAGCATTCCAGTGAACCAATATAGAACCCGAACCGAATATCCGGCGCCAAGCGCGGGAAAACGCAAGCGAGCAAGTCACAATTGATTTTAGTTTTACTTCTCATTGGTTGAGAAAGTGGCGCGAGATTTTTTAGCCAATCACAAAGCGTAGCAGTGCAAAACCAAAGCAATCGCGAAAGAACTTTCGACACTCAATTGAAAACCGCTTTAAACTAACCTGATTTAATTTCGTTTGTCTTTGCTGTTTTTTTTTTTAGGCTTGAAGCAGTTCGAATAGAAACCAGAGGAGCACGGAAAGATTTTGCTCGAACTTTAATGGCAAAAGGTACTGTACAACAACAACAACAAGTATATGTATAGTATAGTAGCGTGTATAGTAAGCCGAGGACGTGAGTTCCAATTCTGCGTCGTTTGACTCTGTCGTGTTTTGTTTAAATCTACTAGAATTTTAATGACTTGAGTTTGAAATCTTTTCGCGTTTGTTTAACCGACAACTCCCGTGTCCTTTCATACAGTTTTAACTCTCGTTTGTTAACCCCCCGCCTTATGCGTACTTCAAACTAATCACGCAAAAACGCAGAGTCGCTTGCTCCTAATTTTAGCTCGGAATTCAAGTTACTTGCAAGTTATAGTGATAACTTAACACTATCCATTGTACAGCCACTCTCTCCCCTCCCTCCTGATTTTTTTTTAAGGGGGGGGGGGGGAGGTGGGGAGGATGTATGTGGACAGCACATCAACGGCTGCTAGCTCATCCCGTATCAAGACTGAAAATCAAATTTAAATGCCCTCTCGCTTCTAATTCCATCCAAATAGTTGACCATTCTTTTGCATTTGTGTTTCAGCCATGCAGGAATGCCCAGCTTCCGGTATTCTCTGGGCGGAAGCCATTTTTATGGAGAGCAGACCGCAACGAAAAACAAAAAGTGTGGATGCTCTTAAAAGATGCGAGCACGATCCCCATGTGCTTTTAGCAGTCGCCAGGTTAGAAATGACATTCTCATAACCATGAGTCCCCTCTTTCCCCAGGGATAATAGGCCTTTCCCGCATTCCACTCCAGTGAGCACACACAATAAAACGAGGTCGAGGTTTGGGTGGGCAATAGACCATTTTACAGTTGTCTTCTTAGTGTCCTGGCCTTTGAGTGGAAGCGAGGTTGAAGTTGACCTTGTTATGATACAGACCTTGGAGCTCTTCAGATGTAAATTTACCTAGTTAACATGAGAACAGCATTATTAACATATGAAAGGCAGAAAGGTTTGTATCAAATCAAGGTCACCTCCAGCCTCACTTCCACTCAAAAGCAACAGTATCGGTCACATTTGTTGGAACGGTGTCCGCTTTCTTCCCTTCTTTCCCCTTCAATGTTGATGTTCAAGATGCTAGAGTCAAATAAAATTTATGCGGACGCAACATTGTGGAGAGAGGAGCAACATTGGGGGGAGAGGAGAGGGCCCGCATGTGACTACATTTCTGTACTGACAAATCTGGACTTTTCGTGAAGTGTTCCAAGTAATTATGTCTTGTATTGTATTTGTTTTGATGAAGAGATCACTATGAGATAAACTACAAGCAGAACATTTTAAAAAATTGTTACGGTGATCTGTAGCGGTCATGTTTACTGTGCAAGCTACTAGATATATAATATATATTTAAAAGGTCAATAACAGCTTGAAAATCGTGTTATAGCTATAGTTAAACGATGTATGATTTAATAGCTGTTTGAGAATGAATAAGGAAAGTAAAAAATTCGAGTGCGTTATGTCGTGAAGGCAAATTTGTAGAGGTTGCTCACATTGCATAATTAGATTATGAACAGTCAGAAAAATTAAATCACATGAGAACATCTCGCTCAGTTACTGCATAAAGAGAGTGCAGCCTTGCGCTCGTTGCTTTAGCGAATTTAGTTTTGGACAGCCCTCATAATTTAATTACTTTCGGCTTTAGATAAGGTGACACGCGAGTCGCTCGTGTGTAACGATTCACCATGCAGCTGAGAAGTGATTTCATTGTTCCTATCTATTTTAGAAAGACAATTATTGAACTTTTCTTTTCTAATTTGATTGCATGTGTTATATTTCTTGTTAAACAGAGCATGTAAGAGATGTAGTGAATAATTCGTACATATTGAACACGGTTCACCATTGTGCCGCTGTTTATTTAAAGAAAATAGTTGTGTTTTCTTTTATAGTCACGATTCACCATGGTGAATCGTTAGGATCTTGTATTTTGTAATGTGCAATAAGGTATAATTTACGGTCAATGTTTCCTTGTGGTTTATTTGTATTATTTAGACAATGTTTTAGGGAAAGACATCGTTTAAAGGTGAGAGAATTATGAATTGTTTCATTCAGTCAACTTCACCATTGTGTTCAGACGTCATGTTTACTTAAGAAACAACTGATTGAACTGATGCAAATGAACTTAGTATTCAAAAATGTTACTCCAGAAACTGTACTATACATTTTTTAAAACAAAACAAATCTTTAATATAATCGTCTACATCAGTTTTTTTTTTATGTTCTGAGATCGCTACATGCACATTGTCACTACTCACGGAATAACATCAAACATCAGGCATCGACACGGCCACTAATAACATAATATGATAGGCTCACTCAAGTACAATTCCAAACACTATTTATTGAAAATGATTTTAAATCCCTCCTTTGCAATTCTAGAAATACTTGAGATTGAAATTTGGCATATTTCTGCCACTTTACGAACGGACAATCTTTTCACCCGGAATAAGTAATATGCATGCGCCCTTCTAACGCTATCAATGGGACACTTAAACACCATTGCTCTCCTCTTGTCTTTTATGTTCTAACAAATTGCAGTTTTCCGATTTTTCTTCTTTTCTTTATTTTAAAGTTACCCTGACATGAAGACTGACTTTTTATAGTCTTTAAACAACGCACACAAAGTCCCTTTAAGACTAGTGGTAACCTTCGGTTAAAAAGTGCGGGCGAGTAATGGTTGTAATAACAGTTTTGTGTTATTTTTTATAAATAAACTGGCTGTATGCTTGAATGAAGCAGATTACGGCTTCGCTGATCATTTCGAGGATACAGAATGCATCGAAGTGCATCAATTGCCGATGGAAAGATGTTCGTCTGTGGAAAGTGAAACTCAAGATATCTGTATGATTTCAACATGAAAGCACTCCAGCGAACCAATTTTATGAACCGAAACATGGCGATGCTTTGCAAATACACCTCCAAAATGTATACATGACCTTGTAATTGCTATAAAGATTGACTTACCAATGAAACTTGCAGTTGGACCCACAACAGCCACCTACCGCACATTCACCAGTCGCGATCACTCACGTGGAAGAACGTGGAAAGGATTTCCAACAGGTTTTACTGGTTCTGGACATCCGGGATATCTTATCACGCGGCTTGCGCATGAATCCTAATCACGTGGACCAATGACGTGATTGCATTCCATACATACCAGTTGGAAGACGAAAAATCCGGCCAACAGAAAAGCCTACGTACGTGCGGCGCACGCGCGGGATGTAAGTCCGCTGCTCGAAACGAAGATTAGTCTGCGGGCTCCTCCTTGTCGCCCGCAAAAACTGACGTGATATTCACCTGATAACGTACGTAGTTTATCCCCGTCAGTCAACGCCCAGTGACAAATACAGTATCGGTCACATTTGTTGGAACGGTGTCCGCTTTCTTCCCTTCTTTCCCCTTCAATGTTGATGTTCAAGATGCTAGAGTCAAATAAAATTTATGCGGACGCAACATTGTGGAGAGAGGAGCAACATTGGGGGGAGAGGAGAGGGCCCGCATGTGACTACATTTCTGTACTGACAAATCTGGACTTTTCGTGAAGTGTTCCAAGTAATTATGTCTTGTATTGAAGGTCACCAAGCACACAACTGTAAAATGGACTATTTCATACAAATCACTGTATTTTGTCCACCCTAGCCTCGAGTTGGTGCTTTTGTTCACAGGAATGCGGGAAAGGTCTATTGAGCGAGAAGCGTGCAGGGCTGTCGCGTGGAAAATTTGCCAGCTGTAATTTTGCGTTCGCTGGCCTTTCTCACTTGGCCATCATCTGAGCCGGAGAAAACGGCACTTCTCGTGGTCTAAAGCTTCGGCTCAACGTCCTGAGATAATTGGCTAACAGACAATTTACCGAACCATACAGAACTCGAAGCAAATTAATGTGACTGACCTAAGCGCGGAAAAACGCGTGCAAATGTGTCACGATTGGTTTTGGTTTTAATTATGATTGGTCGGGAAAGTGGCGCGAGATTTTGTAACCGAAGCGTAGCAGTTACTTTCGATCGCTTTTTGTGCTTTTTCTATAACGAAGAATACAAAAATTTCAAAAGGAATAATTTGCAAAAGGAAACGATCGGTTGGTAAATTTTTCAAAGTAAATTGTTTTATCTCATTTCTGAATTTTATTGTTGTGGATAACTTTTATATTTCTATTTTTGTTTAAGGTTGTTTTGGAGTGAACGAAAAATAAACAAAGCAAGAGAGTGGTTTAACAGGTAAAATTGCGCATTGTTCAACCCTTGCATTCTCAGAGTCAATTATGGAGACATGAAGTGTAGTTCTAATTGTTTTGTCTGTCAACAAAATTCTATGGTGTGACCATTCAAATGAAACCTCTTTGGCAGCACTTTTGAATGGTACCATTTGTTTTTCATTGTTTTACAAAATGAAATTTGGGATTTTTTTTTCTTGACTATTGTCTGTTGACTATTGTCTGTTGTAACAATGTTTAATTCCAACATCCTTATCCATGGCATCATCCATCATTTTTCTGTAATGAGTAGACGATGGTGGTGAGGGGGGTTATCATTTTCCCAGGGAGGCGACTAGATTAGACTGTTTCAAATATGTTCCCAAGGGGGGGGGGGGGGGAAATTTAATTGAAGAAAAAGCAGATACCACGCAGCTCTTTACAACCTCTAATTTCATTGGACCTGGATATCACGCAGCTCTATTGTTTTCAGGGCTAGGGTGCATTGTTGTGTTGTTTGTTCTATTGTTTTCTCAGCAAATCAGAGAAGACCTTGTAAGAGATGCGTACTGCCCCAGAAAAAAGGGGTTTGGCTAATTGAGGGACTCTTGTTATTCGAAGAAATTACAATAAGCCATGATGCCCAAATCTGTACTGTTTGTGACCTTGTGAAGATAGCCGTTTATGGATCGCGCTTTAAAATCAAGCCCAGTGTAATTCTGTGTCTCTAAAAGGGATGATGTAACATTTCTTGTAAGGTTTGACACCATTAGTTTGATACCAGAGAACAACACTATAAACAACAGAAACAATGGCCCTCTAACCCTAGTAACAAAAGCAGCTGGAAACAAGCTTCTACACCTAAAAACAATGGAGCTGCTACACTACTGGTAGAGGAACTTTGACCTGTACATCATGTAACAAGGCGATGATTTGTCTCCTTCGCAGGGCTGTTAAACTCGACCCAGATCTTGGCGATTCATGGGCCTGTTTCTACAGATTTGAACTGCAACATGGAACCGAGGTTAGTTCGTCAGTCAATGATCAAACATCCTCTTGACTGCTTGAAATAAGTAAGGGTTATTGACCTGGAGCGAGGGGATATGTGATATATTCCCCGGCAGGTTAAAGGCCCAGTTTTGTCCATTATGCTTCGCGCGCCCGTTACTGTTTTGGTCTGCACCGGACCGAGGCTTCTATTGTTCAGTACTGAGTTTGTTACTGGGTCTTTAGTTATGTAGGAAAATGATTGATGAAGTACTCTTTTTATGTAAAATTTAAATATTAACTCATTTTGGTGTGTTTTCTATGTTAAATTCTATGCTGTTTTTCTGTTGATGTTATTATATTATAAGAAGAATACGTGGAAGGGAATGTATTTCGTTGTTTCGCTATAGTTTCAGCCCTACACTGCCCTATTACAATCAAAGCTGCCACCAGCCTTTTCAGGCAGTTGATAATTGTCGTCAGGGGCTATTGAATATATATACCCGAAATGTATACAAAATTGCCTTTAACTGCACCAAGATATATGTTTTTGTTTAGGGATGAAACTTCGTTCTTGTTTTTGGAATTTGTGGTATACATATAAGAAAACTAGACGACCGTTCACGCTCAAATATGACCTAAAAACTTAAACACTTGGAACATTTGCAATGGAGGTTTTTTTTTTATTCAGCAAGCTTACATTCATTCGAATCGATTATTACATAAATAGATTCCATATTTCCCTATCACTGTTGTCGTCAAGAACTATTACAGCTTTATCAAGTCAAGCTCTTGCTAATCAGTCATGTCTGCAATGTACTATAGTTCATGAAACATTGTTGGACAAATTTCGAAAAAAAAAACCCTTCATTATCTTGCGTTTCAATGTCTTGATGGCCTTTTAAAACATTTTCGCAGTTTCCGAAGAACCTTGGGCAAATTTCAGTGCTAAGATTTACTTGTGCTGCGTGGTTCAACATTTATTGTATGTTAAAGTGTTGTTCGTATTTTCCAGCTTGTGAAAATTAATTCGTTATTTCTATTTAACACTATATTAATTTGTTGCCAATCATAGTTTGAGTTTGGGATTCTTGTTTCTTAACTGCATCACAGGACGGTTAGCATGCAGTCAAGGACAATCTAATGAGCGAACAGCTCTACTTACGGCTGTCCTGACAAAAACGTCTATTGAATTCTCCTCTTACGAGAATCATTTCCTTAAGCGGCCAACTCCGGTTACGGCACTTTTTCTGCTTCCCGAAAATGTCCCCTTGCGGAAGCTAAGCATGCGAAAACAACCGCTTTTCATCGCCTCCAACCGCTCCTGGCCGCTGGGGGCTTTCGCTTCAGCGGCCGGGAGCGATGAGAGGCGTCTGCCTCCTCTGTATTTGCCGTATTCGGGAGCTTCGACTTTAAAGTTAAACCTAAATCTTAATAAGCGGCGACTCCAGGCGGTCGTGTTTGCAAGTCACGTCTTGTTTGGACCGCAACTTGGCTGTATGCATGCCAAAGTAAACATGGTGGTGAATGTGGCTGCACGCGATGATGGATCTACCCACGCGTGACGCCCACGTTTTTCGCCTACGTGTCACGCCCACGATATCAGGCGGTCGTGTTTGCAAGTCACGTAAATTGGACCGCAACGTGGCTGAATGCAAGCCAAAGTAAACATGGTGGTGAGCGTGGCTACACGCAATGATGGATCTACTCACGCGTGACGCCCGCGTTTTTCGCCTACGTGATACGCCCACGATATCAGGAAAAAGGCGAATTTTTTTACCAAATCAATGCCAGCGTGAATTGCAATCGTAGTGTCTGAAAAACAACGGTTAGCATTCGATGCGATCCAACTAAACCATCTCAGACACTTAATGAGACTTATATAATGTAATGTCGACATTAAAAAATCTAAAATCCCCACTCAGGATTGAACCGGTGACCCCAGCTAGGCTTAGGCTTACATAGCCTACCGTACCAGAGTGCCACCTAGCTGCTCAGATTGTTCAAGCCTAAATTAAACTATATGAACTGCTAACCCCAACCTTACTGAAAGCTAACCAGTTAATCCGTTATATAAGTCTCAATAAGGTGTCCAAGGTGGTTAAGGTGGATTGTATCTAATGCTAAAAGGGGCAGTATCACGAGGTTCCACGCGCGACACTGTTCACTATTCTTGCACCGGAATTTTGGACATATCACTGTTAAAAATGATTTTTTTTCTTTCTTCCGGCTATCAAAACGGATTTTTTGATTCAACAAATACCTCCACTTCTCGACGGCCTTTTTGAATTTGCGGAATCATGCAGATACTTCGCCCTCATGATACTGCCCCTTAAAGAATAGGCGAATATCTACTGATGTCATTATTTACATTTTGACTCATTAGCATACGAATTAACGTTTAATAGGAATCGTGCTAAATACGAATTGACTTCAAAATTTGAAAGAGTTTTTGAACTTAGTTATCTACCCAGTTTTTAGCTCTTTGTTAGTAATATTTAAGAAAATATCAGCTGTCCAAAACTGCAAAATTGTTGGGTGGCAAAAGCGCTAATGAGCCATACGTTATTTGAAAAATGTCGATTTTGAAAACAGCGATGCGCAAAGAGAATCTAGTTTATCGGATTCAAATTTCCAGAGAAATGTGCTATGTCCTTTCAATATTCAGAGTTGATCTTTTTTTGTAGCTCGATTACAAATGAGGCGCGTAAATGCCGAGGCAAAAATTACCGCGCAAAATATTAAACGTGATTTCATCGGCATTTCTTGCTCTTTCGATGTTCTTATATGTTGACAACAACTGAACGAAGAGTCGTTGAAAATAAGGTTTGAGAATTTCCGCTTGAGAGAAAAACGAAAAAGAAACGATATCAAAGAAAAGCACTGTTCGCCGTTCAGTCGCAATTTGTACCTTGTACAGCATGTTTAACAACACCATGGGAAAGTACTGCTCAGAAGCTTTCATTTGAATGGTCACACTTTAGGATTTCATCCACAGACTCAAAAGTTAGAACCACCTTGTACAGCATAATAAACAGTACTACAGGAAAGTACTGCTCAGAAGCTTTCATTTGAATGGTCACACTTTAGGATTTCATCCACAGACTCAAATGTTAGAACCACCTTGTACAGCATAATAAACAGTACCACAGGGAAGTACTGCTCAATAACTTTCATTTGAATGGTCACACTTTAGGATTTCATCCACAGACTAAAAAGTTAGAACCACCTTGTACAGCATAGTAAACAGTACCACAGGGAAGTACTGCTCAGTATCTTACATTTGAATGGCACACTTTAGGATTTCATCCACAAACTCAAAACGTAAAACCACCTTGCTCAATAGCTTCTATTAACATTTCTACGCCTTAGGATTCCATCCACAGACTCGAAAGTTATATTTAAAGAAATAAAAGAGTTTAAAATTTAGAAAGGAAAGGACAAGGTAAGTGACCCATGTTTTTCATGCAATAGAAACGATCTAAACGTTATTTCGGTCCGTATTGTCGTATATTATTATTATCTCTCTTTAATGAAAATTACTTTCCTTAGAATTTACAAATTATGGTTAAGACACGATTAATATTTGATGATTTTTAATTCCCCTTCATTAACAAAATAACATATTCAGCAGATTCGAGATTTCTCGGGTTGAACCTTAAAAAAAATTAAAACACCTTTCTAATTATGAATTTCATTATCTTTTTTTAAACTTTAATTTTCAATATTAGGCCAAATCTGAATGCCTGGTACGCAAAGGGGGTGACATCATTTTAGATTTATAAGAAATGAATAGAAAACTTATAATCGTCAGCCTGCATGAGTTTTTGATTACACGCTGTGTTAGTGTTAACAGTTAAAAATAATAGAAAAATACAACAAGACTAACACAACCATGCACAAGAATACCGCCAAGCATTCTTTATTTGAATTGTCACACTGTTTCATCTGTAGACTCAAAAGTTAAAACTACCTTGCACAGCAAAATAAACAGCACCACAGGAAAGTATTGCTCAATAGCTTTCATTTGAATGGTCACACTTTAGGATTTCATCCAGACTCAAAAGTTAGAACAACCTTGAACAGCATAATAAACAGTACAACAGGAAAGTTCTGCTCAGTAGCTTTCATTTGAATGGTCATACTGTAGGATTTCATTTACAGACTCAAAAGTCAGAACCACCTTGTATTGCATAATAAACAGTACCACAGGAAAGTACTGCTCAATAGCTTTCATTTGAATGGTCCCTCTTTAGGATTTCATCCACAGACTCAAAAGTTAGAACCACCTTGAACCGCATTATAAACAGTACCACCGGAAAGCACTGCTCAGTAGTTTTCATTTGAATGGTCATATTGTAGGATTTGATTTACAGCCTTAAAAGTAAAATCACCTTATGCGGAAAAATAAGCAGCACCGCAGGTGAGTTTTGCTCAGTGGCTTTCATTTAAAAGGTCACACTGTAGGATTTCCTCAACAGACTCAACATAAACGCTAAAGTTTTCAAAACCTTCTTAGCAGGCAACCAACTCTGACGCACGTTAGTTGCACAACTTTTGTTTTCAATTCATTTGCTATGTCTATTAACACAAGACAATTTAATTAAAGGATTTCAAAGGTTTTAAATTGAAAGTTCAAGCTCAAGAAAATTATTTTCTTTTAACCTCAATATTTTTTCCAGGCTTCGAACTTTAACTTTGTACATAGCATTACAAATTTTAACGGAGCGTACGCTTGATGCGGTAATGTGTCCCCAAAAACTCAGGAAAAAAAGAGTAAAACATTTTCACTGGTAGCCACTTCGACAGTAAATGTTGGTTTACAGTTAAAGTTCGTCCATCCCGCGGCCGTGTCCGACGGTTTAAACTTTTAAGCGTTGACCTTTCCCTAAAAAACATTGCAACCATTGCAACAATTTGCGGGAACTATTTTTTGCGATTGGGAAAGACCGTTTTTTTTTCTTGCTGGGAAAAAATTTTTGCGATTCGCAGGAAGCCGTGTTTTTAAAGCCGTGTTTTTTAATTTTTAAAATTGAAATTGGAATTGGCCTTCATCACGCCCCGCCATTTTGTATAAAAAACAAAAGATTTAAGGTGGCTGAACACAGTTTCACTGTACCTATGCGTCATTCATTGTCATTTTAAAACTACTAACGTCTGGGCGCCCAAAATTGGTCAGGCATACGATTAAGCAACAAGCTATATATTTTGATATTTTTGTTGAGCTTTTAGGGTGTTGCCATGGCAACACGGTGGATTGTAAATCAGCCTGCAATATTTGGTTTCGTTTATTTTCAGAAAATCTAGTCGTTAGATTTTGTCCATCATTTGTCTCCAGTAAACTCGTAAAAATATTCGCATGTTAACACTGGTCTCATGTAATTTTAACAGAGGGATCTTCCGTAATTTGTGGTTTAATATGTTTGCGTTTTGTAAAAATCGCCTCTGTTAGATTTCAAATTTCTATGGCAGGTGAGTTCGGCATATTCGGAACTATTATTGTGCCGAATTTCGTGAAATTCTAACGAGTGGTTCCGTTGAAATCAGCACATTTCTGAGGAAAGTCGCTAAAATATCCAGTCACAATTTTTTGGTCAACTGCGCATGCGTTGCATTTGAAACGACCAAAAGGGCAGTGTATTTCTTCAATGGTTCAATACAAATTCAATATAAATTGTCTATATAAATTGTCTATTGATTCAACAAACATTTTAACGAACAAACTTTCGGAGCTGTACGGTATGATTCAAAGCCTCGGCTTTAGAAGGAAAGGCTTACAAGATGTTATAGACTTCATTCATAAATGGTGGCCGATTTATTTTTCTTTTATATGTATGTTCATTACAGTGGAACCTCGATTTAACGAACCTCTATTTAACGGCCAAAGTTACAGTAAAATGTATGGAATAGAACCTCGATATAACGAATTCCTCGATATAACGAACATAATCCGGAAGCCCAAACGTAAAGTCTACCTCGATATAACGAATCGCTACACTGAAGGTGTCGTTTTTTGGTAAACAAAAGCTGCGCGTCTGCTCAAAAGGGAAAATAATTGCTACTGAAAACCACCATGCTTAATGAATTGCATCTCAAAACGCGGCACTTCTGGGCGACGAAAATTGCATTGAATTGCGTGACAGAAGTCACCTGTGTTACAAATCAATCATTAACTATGACCTCGATATAACGAACATTTTGGTCGTTTCCCCTCAAGTTCGTTATATCGAGGTTTTCGATATAACGAACCCTCGATTTAACGAACAAATTTGGCCCGTCCCCTGCGACTTCGTTAAATCGAGGTTCCACTGTAGTCCCCTTGGCCTCATTAGTACTCTAAAATGAGGCTGAGGGAGTGGAGGCTAATTAATATAAATATAAAAAAATTATAAATCGGCCGCCATTTTTGAATAGGGTCTATAGGAGGGTCAAGCCGAAATCATACCGTCCAGAAGGACATCGGACACCTTATTGAGACTTATATAACGGAATAACTGGTCAGCTTTCAGTTGAGGTTAGGGGTAGCAGTTTATATAGTTAAAGTTAGGACTAAGCAACCCGAGAAGCTAGGTGGTACAGTGGTACGGTAGGCTATGTAAGCCGACATTACGTTATATAAGCCTCAGTAAGGTGTCCGACGTCCTTCTGGACAGTATGATTTAGGCACAACCCTATAGGAGAGAAACTCTATTTTTTTAAAAAATATATATTTTTATTCCTCTCCAGGCCCAACAAGAAAGCGTCATGCAACGGTGCGTTCTGGCCGAGCCGCATCATGGGGAGAACTGGTGCGCAGTATCCAAAGCCATTCCAAACTGGAGACTTCGAACCAAGGACATTCTTCCCATAGTGGCGAAGTCTTTAAAACCCATTGAAAAGGAGTAGGCAATGAAGACAGAAGTGTTACTCTGGCAACAACCTTACGCGATTGGTATTATTTTCATACCACACACCACCGGACGCCACCTGTTAAATACTCAGAGACCTCTGCAAAGGCTTAAACATTGACGCGCGCGACCTGCGCGGTTGTTTCGCGCTTATTAATATTACGCGCATTCCACTTGCGTGTCAGATGTAAAAGGAATAGCAGGGCGACTTATACAATTCTTGAAGAAATGCGTTTTGGCCGTGTAGACAAATAGAATTAAACTAATAATTTATTTTGTTACTATTTCGTTTCGTGCTTTCAGTCATTGTAAACTCGAAGGAAAGAAAAATAGTAAAACAGAACAACAACGAAAAAGATCTGCTAGTTAAATTATTAATGTAATTTTTTGTGAATTGTACTCAAGCAAGAAGCGATATATCATCCATTCGTTGTTGAGATTTTCTTTCCTTATTATTATTATTCTTTTTTCCTTCTTTACTTGTTTTGTTTTGTGTTTTCCTTTGTTAAGTTTCCAATAAAAGGGGTTTTAATGTTAAAATTCCTTTCTTTTCTTGCCATTTTTCAATAAAAAAAGCATATAGCTGAAGCCAATAGTGGATAATAGTAATGAACGGATGTTACATACAGGAAACCTGGATTAAGCGGACCCCATATAAAGCGGACATCCTCTATTAAGCGGATTCCAGCTGCTTTGGTCTCTGAATTTTCTTCCCATATTTACTGTAAAACGAACCTTATTAAGCGAACCCCTTTATTAAGCAGACACCCTCTATTAAGCGGAAACCAGCTACTTGGGTCCCTAAATTTTCTTCCAATATTTACTGTAAAACGAACCTGTATTCAGTGGATCCCTCTCTTAAGCAGACACAAGCGAGGGTCGGGTGTCCGCTTAATACAAGTTAAACGTGTTTGCAAAAAAAAAAAAACAAAAAAAAAAGCATGTTTTCCATTTGCGAGTGAGTGTAAGTGTTGCGTGTTTTAAAAGGCCGATTCCTTTGTATGTAGCACAGTGCTGTGATGTTTATTTTATACTGTATATTTATTTCCTTCACACAGTACACAACACTGTTTATCTAAAGCCCTTGGACATAATGTTGTTTACTTTTTTCAGATGTTTCGTTCGAAAAAGAATTAAGTGAAGCACAATAGAATCACAAATCCCATATTCTAATTAACCACAAGATAAGGAAAAGAGAACTTTTGTTTTACCCTTACAAATAATACAATTTTTCTTTATCACAGGGGCAGACAACAAGAACAGTTTTAGAAAAACGCCGCTCGGCATGGCATTGAACTGTTTTTTTTTTTTCTTTCCTCTATCATTTTAGAGCCTTTAAAGGAAGCTAAGTGAAAGCTCATAGAATGAGATCTTTTCGGTTCTTTTAGTGGAATATCTCAGTTGCAGAAAATATTAGGCCGAGGAATCTTATTCCCGAATTTATAAGCTACTTTGAACTTTCGAAAATCCTAATGGTGTGACCATTTAAATGAAACCTCTTCAGCAGTACTTTTGCATGGTACCATTTGTTCTAACTTTTGAGTCTGTTGATGAAATCCTATGGTGTGACCATTCAAATGAAACCTCTTCAGCAGTACTTTTGCATGGTACCATTTGTTCTAACTTTAGAATCCGTCAACGAAATCCTATGGTGTGACCATTCAAATGTAACCTCTTCGCCAGAACTTTTTCATGGTACCATTTGTTTTTCAATATTTTACAAGATGAAATTTTGGATTTTATATCGGGATTTTCATCTTGGGCACTCTTGGAGATTAAGGGATTATATTCAAATAGTTTCTTTTTTATCTTTTCGCTTTGTATGCACAGCCTCCAATGTTATATATATTTACGGTTTTAGTGGTGGCGGTTTGCAAAATTAGGTGCAATTTTTTCATTCCAATGAGAGTTGATCTCACTGCAGATGATTTTAATTACCGGGAGTAAAAGAAAATCGTATTAAAAATTGTTCCTAATAGCATGTGGTTTTAAAACTTGCGAGCGTCGCTTTCTGTGGTTAAGATCTCGTGTTCCTCAAGCAAACAAATTTGGAAAATTGTCACTTGCAGAATTCTATGGAAATAAAAAAGTTGTTTCAAAAACTTGTTTTTCAGTTTGGTGACCGTGTGACTATTTTATATTAGGATTTGTTTGGTATTCGCTATAGAGTACCATATATATCCATTCTTGTTGTTTTCAACAGCTGCTAACTTTGGGGCCTTACGAGTAAAACGCTTTGTTCTTGGTATCTGTTTTGTATCAGTAATATTTGGGATTTATAAACTTTTGGTCGAGCTCAAAAATTTTGAATCTCTATTTTCTACATACTCTAAGCACGACTAGTGCATATCATACCCCGCGCTTCTTTTTCGCTGACGAAAATAAAAAAAAAATGCTTTTCTTTGTAGTTTCAATATGGTTTTAGCATACCCCGATACTAAACCACGATAAATAATATCATTACACATTTCTGATGATTCTTAGCTAACCACATATTTGGTCAAATATAGGATGGCATTTCTGGTTAATTCGTTTTTCTACTTGTTGGCTTTTCTGTGAGTTATTTTGCATAGCACAAGGCCTTATCACAACCTCGTTCCCAGGTTTTTTCCCTTTTAAACGAGGTTGGGGCTTATTATACATCGCGCTTCATATTCTTTGCAAATCAAAAACCGGACAAACACGCCGATTTGCTTTTTATTGTATACGTGTTTTTTTTTTTTTGTAGCTTGTTATGATCACGTGTTATATCGATCTAATAGTGTAACTCCGCAAAACTTTTACGTTAAGAAACAACAATTTTGTCCATGATTGTTCAAAGCGGTCACATATGCCTGCATGTGTGCATAATTTCCTAAAACAAAGATAAGTATTGCTTAATAGCTTTGATTTGAAAGGTCACACTTTAGAATTTCATCCAAAGATTCAAAATTTAGAACCACCCTATGCAGCATAATAAACAGCATCACGGCAAAGTACTGCTCGGCAGCTTTTATTTGGATTGTCACACTTTAGGATTTCATCCACAGACTCGAATATTAGAACCACCTTGAACAGTAATAAACAGTACCACAGCAAAGTACTGCTCAATAGCTTTCATTTGAATGGTCACGCCAAAGGACTTCATCCAGAAAATCAAAAGGCAATATATATAGATAGGCTGAGCCTAACAGCGTCGCTCTCTGAACAGAAAGCCGATGGTAAACTTAACTGAGGCGAAAGGTCGGGAGCACAAGAATTAAGATAGACGACCGGGCTATTTTTCAATTTTAGCAATTCTCAAAAACAGAATTACGAGACCGTCTGCACAGTACATTTAGACCGTACAAAAGTTCACAAAACAACTTTTTCTCGATCCGTCTAGAATAACTAGTATGACTACTTTCCGAATAAAATACATCTGGCCCGGGTTGTTGAAAAGGTGGATAGCGCTATCCACTGGATAAATCACTATCCAGTGGATAAATATTAACAAAACCAATTGCGTTATCCACTGGACAGTGATTTATCCGGTGGATAGCGCTATCCACCTTTTCAACAACCGGGGCCTGTTGCTTATCAAAACTTGCCCGAGAAATTGATTTGGAAATCAAAATTGCAAAAAATACACAAACATATTTGCATAAGGCCACGCGAGCGAAGTTAGAACTATAAAATCCAAGTCTTGTTTTGTTTGCATAAAATCGCTTTTAAACCTATGTAATGAATGAACAAACACACAAAAATGGACAACACAATCTTCTTTCGAAAAATTTTATTCAAATCTCCATTAGTTTATGTTTAAAAGCAGAACGCGAACCATTTATAGCGCATCGAGGCCGAGCTGTCTTCGATGAAAGAAATCATGAAACGACCGAATTTGAGCACGTTTTCTAAACAATAATTCTCCAAAACTAACAAGACACAAACCAAAAGTCAATCACAGATTGATATCAACATAAATTCCCATCGAAAAATGCAATTTGTTTTATCTTTAAGAAATTTTTTTACATCTTCGTTTCTTCAGTGAGAAACATCTCTCCGCATTGCTCCCGCATTGATCAAAACGTATGAAGTTCCTCGAAGCACGATTTTATCCCTGAAAGCTCTTCTTTTTTCCGCTATAGCGGCTTCTGAATATTCCTTAATTAGTATCCCTGTCTTGAGTAGCAAACCGCGAAAAAATGCAGGGAAATAACGACTTTAATTTGGAACGGTTTTCTCCACTAAACACAGCTCCAAAGTGTTTACCGAGCAGATGTGACATTGGCCATGTATAGCCGCGCGAAAAACAAAACTCGCACGGACACTCACACACTCGCACGGACACACATGTTACAGACGCCGCCCGCGAAACATTATGCTAGCCATGACCATGAAAAATGACGGGCATAGGTTCTATTGAGTATGGGGCTCCGCAGTTGGCCTTCGGCCCGCGAGAGTTCCGCTAGAAACAGCTTGTACAGCAATTGAAAGGAAGAACCCATCGTATTGTTGTATTCCGAGTTCGCTTGTACCCAGACGTATGTGTTCGTCTTCAAGTCGTATCTAGTCGCGTATGCTCGTCTATAGTTTGTATCCAGTCGCGTGCGCTCGTGTTTAATTCGGATATGATGCAGTCGCTTGAGGACGTATGCACTTCGTATACATGTTGATTGTGGTCGGGTTCAATTTGTATCCAGCCGTGCGTGCTCGTGTTGTATTCGTATCTAACCGTGCGCGCTCGTGTTTTATTCATGTCCAGTCATGCTGTGTTGAATTCGTATCCTGTCGTTCGTGTTCGTGTTGAATTCGTTTCCAGTCGTGCTAGCTCATGTTTAATTCGTATACTCGGTGAGTTGGTTCAGTTCAATTCGTATCCAGTCGTGTGTGCTCGTATTAATTCCGTATCCTTTCGTGTACCTTCGTGCTCAATCCGTATCCAGTCGTGAAAACAACCATTTCAATTTTACACCGCTCATATTTTCCATCGCACTTGAAAATTTCTTAATCAAATAGTGAAACACTGTCTTTCATTGCCAAGAGCGATTTTTAGTTCTTGCATCTTGGCACAGATTTTATGGCAGAAAAATTGCATTGGCAGCTACAGTCTTCAAAGTCATTGCGGTATTGAGTCGTTCGTTTTCGCCGCGGTCTAGCAGATCGAAGTCGAACTTGCTAGGAGCTATGTGTTTATTAGATCTGAAATGATAATCTGTTGAGTATAGAGGCAAGAATAAACGAAAACAGTCTAGTTTACAAGATTTAGAGGGGGCGAAATGTGGCGAGGAAGAAAAACAAAACATTGAGTGGCGGTCACAGCGGGAAAATCCCTAACTTTGCTCGCGGTGCTAAACATTTGAAATTGCTTCAACCACACGGTCACGTCCTACGGATTTGTGTATCTAAAATAATAAGTGATCTAAAATTCGAATGAAGACTATTTCAATATCGCTTGTAATATTAATGTCAACTATATGGTTAACGATGAAATTTATTATATGCAAAGCAGTGATATACAATGAGTTTCAAGCGCTTTATTTTTGAATTTATCTTTAAATGACGCATTAGCTTGGGTTTATGAAGCGACAATGAGTGAAAATCATTGCACGGGTTCAAAATTATAGGCAAGATTTTAAAGAAAGCGGTTTTTTGTTATTTTATAAAAGTCGCTTAATTTAAACCGCCGCGAAACATGTCGGGTTCCATGGTAACGGATGTGTTCAACACAAATGTAAAATTCAATTAGATCTTATTCAGATCTATTCAGAGTTGTTTTGAATGCCGCGCATCACATCTCCCACAGCGACAAGCGGACAGCGAATTATCGGCTACGGCCTTGCTGGATTACAAATATCGTTGATTAGAAACTGTTTTTGGTGGAATAATCAACGTGTGCTTTACTAAAGACCACATGTACAAGTCAGCTTGTCTGAAGGCGTGGTCAAGAGTGTTTGACATCATTGCTGGCATCTGGTTCGGTTGCTGGCTTGGATGCGTTTGAATACAACACAATACGCTTCAAATTTGTAATTGCTTCAAATTAGTTCTTAAGGACAACCAATCAGAACGCACTTAAGAGAAATAGTGAGTAGGACTTGGCGGGCACAAACACAGTCTCTACGTCTACGGAGAAAAAACATACGCGCCGACGATATTCATTCATTCAAGTGATTTGTTGCTGGTAAATATGAGCGAACGGCCGAGATGAAGACGCAAAATTTACGCACGATCTTGTTAACGATATGTTGCCTGGCTTACCTTCTCGTGGGAGCGGCGATTTTTAGCGCGCTCGAGTTCGATTATGATCAAGAAATGCGCCAGAACATGACTAGAATCCATGACATGCTAGTCAAGAAATATAACATTAGCAAGGAGGATGTGAAAAAATGGCTCAAATACCTGGACAGTAAGGCGAATATCGATGCGGATCTTTATCAGTGGAGTTTCGCTGGTTCGGTTTATTTTGCCACGACGGTAATTACTACTATAGGTAAGGCAAAGGTGCCTATCACGCTCACATGAGCTAGATTTAATCCTCGCGAGAAATTAGCTTGATTGGACGAAATACTCAAAAGCTAGATAGCAATTAGTACTGCGTTATGAAGCAGTCTCTTAAACTGAGCTCGATTTCGGCACCTGTTATGTTACCTGTTAGTGACTCGATATTAAAACGAGAGCTTTTATTTCAGCTAAGAAGCGCTAAGTCAAACGTCTGCGCTTGTGAAAGAACGAAAGGAAGCCCGCTTTCTAAAGCCCTAGAGAAAAAAACTTGCAGTTGTAATACGGTAAGCCCGCATCTTCGCTGAAACATCTTCCACGCACTTCCTCAAGCAATTTCCGTGCAATATTATTAAAATACGATACATCGACCAGGGAGATTTCCTTTTGTAAAATTTGTTTCCCATAACAAACAAACGCCCGCGAGATTGTCGAAGTCTAGGAGCTTTGTTAAAAAAAAATATCGTACATGTACATGTTTAAATTGACACTAACTCGAAGTTCTCTTCATTTCTAGGGTATGGTCACACCGTTCCTAAAACAGACCGTGGTAAAATATTTTGCATGATTTACGCGGCAGTGGGGATTCCACTGGCATTGACAATGTTTCAGTCCATAGGCGAACGCCTCAACACTTTTCTAGCACACATGTTTCGTCGGGTGAAGAAGAAGTTTGGCATGAAAAATACCGAGGTTTCAAACACAGCAAACATGGTTGTGCTGTTTGGATTGCTTTCAATGGTTGTCACAGTTTGCTCTGGAGCGTTCATCTTTTCGTACTACGAGAAGTGGACGTATTTTCAATCGCTTTATTACTGCTTTATAACAGTAACAACAATTGGCTTTGGAGATTATGTCGCTTTACAAGACTCTCACGAGCACAGATTTAATGATACTTACGTGGGCATATCACTACTTTTTATCTTTTTTGGTCTGACCATTGTAGGTTCTGTTATGAATCAGTTAGCATTAAGACTGTTAACGGCCAGCCAAACCAAAGAACCTACCGAGCAACTGATTCACGAAGGACCTAGATGCGATAAATGCGCGTCATTTCGCTCGATTCACGATTTCGAGCAATTCGAACAGTCCTCCGACTATACAACGACATTGCTTAAGAACTTCGAAGAAGAAATTTCTTTTACAACTTATAAAGGTTTGCATAGAAAACGGGCGTCGATTTGATGCCGCTTTCATATGCAAGGCACGCGGTGGATTAAAACAATATTCGTCTAGATCTATTGAAACGGTAAGCGAATTTTACAAGATATAGGATATTTTTCGACATTGTAAATATAAATATATTTCTTAGTGTGATTAGTTTGTACACAGAGAATTTTTCTCTCACTTTCCCAGACGATTTTAAGGGAACGTGCATTTATGAGCGTTATCGATTTAAGGCGCTCGTTTCTTGGCATATAAATGTTAAAAGCGGGTTTAGGATGTAAACTCGATGTGATAAACCCAAACAACCGCAATTCTAATTGGCAGATTCTTGGTTGTTATCGACACGTTTAAGACTGAATGTCGCTTTCATTTTGGCACAAGACACGGGCTAATCATTTGAAAAGGCAAAGATGCGATTTAAGATACTTTAAAAAGTGAAAATCGCTCAGACAATGTGATTCATAACGCTTTTAGATGTCTCGTTTGCCACCTGTTATAGCCACGATATGAAAGTTTAATTAATGAAATTCATTTGTACTTGGGCAAATATATCTCACGCCAGAAGAAAAAATACCGTGCGAAACGGCTTTTGAAAGAAAAAACGGAACGGGTTTTTAGACTTCAAAAATGCCTAGCTAACAAAGTAGCATTTGGGGGAGGTTAAAGACCTTTTAAATACGAAGCCAATTTGCCGTGAGGCACGCCCGATGAGAGAGAAATCGGGAGAAAGTTTTGTGAATATTTTATGACTAATTTTTTTTTTTTTACACGAACGTTTTCTTGGTTTCTTTGTATCTTTTCTACCGAAGAAATAAATAGTTGTTATCACAATTTATAAGAAAGATCTTAAAAACTACAAGGAGATTTTTTCATTTGTATGTATACAAAAAAGTTTATCGCTCAGCGCATGTTTGTAAAGAATATTTTTTATAGTATACAGAGAAAGCGTTCTTTAATGTTTGTCACAAATAATCGAGGCTTGGATATTTGAACTAGGAATCGTATATTCATTGCAAAACTAGCTAAACTTCGCGTAAAATATAACTGCACACCTGTACAAAAAAAAAACAGGGAAAATAATGTAAAATTAAACATTTTTACAAAACAAAGATTTTGCCAGGTTTCGTCATCTCATCGCCTTTGTTAGTATTCAGTTGTGTTACCGGTCTGCGCTAATGTAAATACGGCAAATCCCCCGCTAAGCCTTTCAAATCACGCGGCCAAATGCATGTTTTTTAAATTTAACATCAGCTTTACTTTCATTTTACGCGCTCACAGTTTGCCTGCGAGATTCGCAAGGCAGAAATTCGACTTTAAATACACGCTGTTTTATCTCCAATATTGAAACGTAAGATAAAAACATACATAATATTTGATCGAACTCCCATGTTAATTGTGTCGCACAATTCTTGCCAGAATATTTAGGCTAAAGGCCAAAAATCGACACTTCCCTTATTTTAAAAGATTTGAAATCCTTTCCAAGCCATTTTTTTTTTCATGCAATGCACACAAATCAATCGGGGTAGGACGTGTGTTTCGACAATTTTGTACGTCGTAAATTACTCACTTGGACAGTGTTCTTTGCGTTAATACTGAAAACGTTAATTATGCCGCGTATTTTGGCGAAAATCCCGTTGCTGTGGTTACTTAATGTGCATTGCTAACAAAAGCCAGAAGCAAAATTCATTATTTGATTGAGTAGGAACATCCCCAAAGTTTTAAATGTCCATATAAACGAAAACGATATCAAAATAGGCCGTTTTTAGTGAAATTAAGAACGACAGGTCATAAGCACTTTTCGATCTTTAAGTACAAGCTAACAAAACTAATTCTCATCTAAGACTATTTTTCATTGCCTAACTCATAATAAATGTTATTCGATGTTTGGCATTGTACAAAACTAATGACGGTAATGCATTCATTCGTACAAGCTGTGAATGTGAAACCATGCATGCTTTCTCTTGTTGAGATGGTGTTGCATCGAATATGTGCCTCGTAGTTTCAAGTATACGGAAAAATAAAAAGACTGACAGCTCTCTGACAGCGTAATTTAATGAGTTCTTATTTTTCTATGAACGTTTTATTTCTGAGCAATGTTATTTACTATTTTCAGCATCAATTATTCATCGTTCTATTTGGAAGGTCCCTGTGTTTTTACATGAAAAAGCCAAACGTGTAAATACAGTGCACTTTCAACACAATTTTAATTGCAAATACGATGTTCACCAATTCTCCGGTGCTTTGTTCCGAATATAAAAGCGATGGATCTTTTGTAATAGGGGTCAGGCTGGTTTGTAATAACGAATTAAAAACCGCTCTTTTAAAGGAACATGCTAAAACACATGAATTTATTCAAAGAGCGCACTTGGTCAATATTGCATAAGTTCTGTTAAAACAACCCCGCAAATTTACATTGCTACGGTCCTCAAAATACGCCGCTTGAAAACCGAAATAAGAAAATGCTGGGTAAACTTAACGATCATTCTTGCTTAAAAAAGTGCGCGTTCGATTTATTGCTTCAAAGTGAGCAGATATTTGGCACAGTAGGAATCTATAACCAGATGAAAATTAATATTACTATTGCTATTCATTTCTGCTCATCCCAATATTAACTAAATCCTTTGTTCTTTTCCTTTGGCTTTCTTCGCCTTAATTCTGCAACGGGTCAATATTCCATTTAACATTCCCACCGTGAATAAAAATATCGCAACAGTTTGTAATCTTTAAGGACCGCCCTTGTCAAATAATTTCTCATGAAAACTGATTTTGCCATAAAAAAACTATTGAACTATGTCTTTTTTCTTGATTTTACATAACTGCTGCCACAGACGAAAGGTACACTGACAGAAACGACCAAAATCCAAATTAAACATTTTAATTCAATAAAACACTCGTAATAAACAGCAATTAACATAGAAAAGTACTGCTCAATAACTTTCATTTGAATGGTCACACTTCATCCACAGACCCAAAAGTTAGAACCACGTTGTACAGTATAATAAACAGCACCACAGGAAAGTACTGCTCAGTAGCTTTCATTTAAATGGTGACACTTCATACACCTGTAGACACTTAGAACGCATTACACAGCTATACATCTCTCAAATTAACCTGCGATCAGGCGCTCTTTTGATCGCAGGTTACTCTCAAATTGAAGCAACAAAATCGTTTCTAGCTTGCTATCTTTAGTTTACAGACCGAGAATAATTCAAATATCGAGATAAAAAGAAAATATTTGACATTGGATTCCAATTATTGTACGAACGCTTGTTTGCAATAAGTTTGTCGCCACATATTTAGCAAAAGAATTTCCCAGCCTCCTTCGTAGGCAGGCAAATCCGGAGTCTGGGACAAAACGACAAAAGTAGAATAAGGAGGAGTGCGTGGGGAGCCGAGGAAAAAGACAAACGGAACACAACTCTACTGCATTTTTTCTCCTCCCGCCCCCTCCCTGCACAGTCGAACTTTTTTCTTCTTTACCAATCTAATATCAGACTCGCAGAATTTGTTTTCGCTGTACGGTAGCAGCTTTATTGTTTAAGGCGTTGCGGCTGCTTCTGTTTTTATTTTATTTATTGTTTCTGTTATTTGTTGTATTGTCCTCTCGAAGGGTATCGAACCACTGGTGTTAAACCGTACCAGAGCTGCTACGTCGCCCTTTTTTCGCTCGCACTTGTTCGCTTTTAAAATGGCAGCAAAAAAGTGATTGAACGATGAGGAAAAATTAAGTATAACATAAAACTCGAAAAATAATGTCTCAGATAAGGGAAAATAATTATAAGAATAAGAGATGAAGCAGTTGAAAGAACAATTACAGGCTTGCTAATTTTAGTACGGTATTTTCTCGAAAAACAGCTGCTATCCACCGGATAAATCACTATCCAGTGGATAAGTATTAACAAAACCAATTATGTTATCCGCTGGATAGTGATTTATCCGGTGGATAGCGCTATCCACCTTTTGAACAACCGGGGCCAGGTTTATTTAAGCGATTTAACTGCAGTCGAACCTCCATATTGCTAGCACCACAAGGACAGACTATTAAAGTGTCCGAATTATAGAGATGTCCGTATTATGAAGTAGGGGTTGTATGTATATTCGTATCTTCGGGACCAAGTGGCAAACAACAGCAAACAACAAATGATATATGACAACGTTGAAATGGTGGGTTCGTTATAATTACAATTTATACACTTGATGTGTTTTGATTGTCAAAGCTGACCTATTTTGCCTTTTTGGTTGTGCGAATTATGGTCTTTCTACATAATAATTTTACCAGTTTTTCTCTTCCTAACCAGTATAAAAGTTTCCACTTCAGTTTACTATCGGTTTCTCTAGTTCTTATAGAGAATTTCCTCAGTTGATGAGTTTCTTTATTCTCGTCACCATCGCCTTTACAATGTATCTTAATTACCCGTCATCAGTGACGGATCTCGGACCTTCTCCGCGACCCGTCATCAGTGACGGATCTCGGACCTTCTCCGCACCTTTAAGAGGTTGACACATTATGCTCCTAAAATCGAGTATTATGCTTTTTGGCATTGCCCTCAAAACGGACTATTATGCTCCAAATTATACTCGACTGTTGCTATTATGCTCGTAATTATGCCGTAGAAAAAAATTCTCGGATCCCCATGAAGCGCCTTAGGAGCCTGGCATAGTTATAGTAACCAGGCCTAAAGAGCTAAACCCGCTTGAGGATGAACTGGCAACAAGCCTACAGTGCTCAATAATAACGGAAACCACCTAGAACAATAAATAGCTTGAAATTTTGTAGTTTTTACTTGATAAACGGACAATAGTAGCTCTAAAAAAAAAAGAAATAACTGTTACGTCGCAAAATAGCACTATTATGCCGGCATTATGCTCGATGCTCCACCTATAGTATTATGCTCGAAATTATGCCGGCATAATGTGTCAACCGCTACCGACCTTATATGAAATAAGATCAAATGATCAAGCAGGCAACCGTGGGAGACAATCCAGCTGGTGTACGTTGGATCAAATTAATGATCTGATCGGTTTAAACAAGTGAAAATAAACTGTAGACGCAGACTGACCGATGTAAAGAAGATTTAGGTTTTTTGAGTATTATATTTCGGCTGGCCAAACCAGGTACAATAACAAAAAGTTACTTTGGTATACGTGTTATAGAGTTCTAGCTTTTGCGCAATGACGGAAATGGGAAAGACAGATGACAAAGATTGACATCAGTAAACTAGAATAAAAAAAAAACAATAAAAAAGGAAACTAAATATCTAATATTTTTCTTCTCGGATGTTAGGCCATAAGGTTTAAGTGTTCGGTCCTTTGAGACTCAATAAGTAAGGCCAGGGAAGCTTTAAGTAAAAAAAAAAAAAAATCAGCTACCTGTCCCTTATCACCCTATCAATATTGTTCTAGAACTAAGGCACGTACACGTTCATCAGGGGTCGAGTTTATAGGAACAGTTCAGACAAAAAGTTAAAATAATCAGTTAACTTCTCAGTTTTCGCCTGTCGGTTTTTACATTAAGGACAATATTATTTTATCATAGTATATATGAGAAAGCAGATATCCAATGATAAATATATATATATATATATATATAAACACGAGACTCGCTGTAACGTTACCATAATCCACTCGTGATTAAGTAGCATCTATTTTTTAGTAAATTCGTCCGAGTGCAAAATTTGCCAAGAAACCATATGCGGGTAAATTTTTCTGTCATATTTGATGTGTTGTTTGCCAAAACCGACAAAAGGATAAAGCTTTTAGTTCTTCAACAGAAGAATTCAGTAGATTTCACGGACTTTTTGAATGCCGAATTCGACTGCTTTTACTATCTTAACCAACTTAATGATTGCCTCTTGCAAATACAGTTCCAGACAAAAATTTTGCAACAATTCTATCTCTCCATCCTTTGCCATATTACCTGTAGCAATCAGTTTATGCGGGTTCTTCTTTTTAAATTTAAAAAAAAATCGAAATTGGAAATTACAATTAAACGCGACTTCCTGTACATCGCAAAATTAATTCACAGAAAGGAAAAACAGTATTTCCAAACCGCATAAATCGGTTCCCGCAAAACACAAAAGCTCGCCCGTGCGTAAAATTAAACTCCTGCAAAAATTAGTGCAAAACGGTATTTTGAGAGGCTTAACTGGAGAGAAACAAATATATCGACTAGTTTTAGCCCGCGTTTTTGCTCACCTATTTTCACCTATTTTGAATTGTTTAAGGACAATATGGAATAGGCTAACAATGTTTCTTGCGAAAACTCTGTGATAAAGTTAATATATTACTATCACGTATAGGTATTGTATGAAAGAGGAAATTAAACATACATGTATCCTCGTTCAGGCAAATATTGTTCTCAATCTTGAAAGTTATAGAAATACCCAGGAACCCATGATGGGCTCCTGTAAGAACGTATAGTTTAAAGACATAACATAATTATATATAATTTGAACAGTACATGCTTTTCGAAGAAATCTTTTCTTTATCTGTAACTGAATTTCCTGAGTGGTAAACGAAGCATTGAACACAGCTTGAACTCGTGGCGTCTTTAACCCATTGCGGTATTGATTTCCGAGTGTTTTGAGTGCTTTTACGGTGAGACAGAAAACCATGTCTGAAAAGTAAGACCACGGGTGCTTTCCATTTGAATGAAAAAACCGAGTAGAATTTCCTGTTAAAAGGAACAGGACAAATTGTCCTCAATCAAAACGGAACGGGAAGAGCGTGTTCCTTTTGCACGGAGATGCTCTTTCTTCCTTGAGGAGACTGGGTACTAACGATTTACAATAAAAAACATGGTCTTTAATTCATCAAGGAGCATGCCACTAGTGCGACGCTGCAGATGGTACAGGATTTTCTTATCATTTCGGCAAAAACGAGAAAAGGGGCCTACCACTGAAGGTATTCCTTTTTTCCCGAAAAGTTTCCAGTGGAAGAGTCTATACCATTTGATTTACCACCGGAACAACCGGATTTTTCATGCAAAAGGAAAGCGCCCCACGTTTTATTCACTAGATTCAGTAGCCGACACATGAAACCACGATCGCTAAATGAAATGGCAAGTTATATAAGACACAAAATTTGGCGGAACAAAAATCCCACAGCAATAAGCGGCGAACACAATATCAAACGGTCCTATCCATCCATGAACAAAAATCCCACAGCAATAAGCGGCGAACACAATATCAAACAGTCCTATCCATCCATGAACATGCTTTGTCTTGAAAACATGTATGCTGTAATTCTTCATTTGCTGCTCAAGTCAACACACGGAAAGATTTTTCCGTCATCTTGAAATCAAGAGCGAGAACACGAGGTCGCGTGTCAACCAATCTGACCAGTGAAACTGAAATATACGTGCATACATTTGCACGCACTAATGTGCCGGAATGTATGTCGGAAATTGAACCAACCTAATAAACTCAAAAAACTTGAACTAGTCCTGTGACGAAATGACGGTGTAACCTGCATGAAGTTCCTGTTGGAACTTGAAAAATAATTGGACCGAAAGAGACATCATATTTGAACAGCTATTTGTTTTGATGAACGAACCTGGATTAGGGACCACAATGATGAAATGAAGCCATATTTTGTTGGAAAACACGAACATAAACTGAAAAGCCTAATACGCTGTCGCTGTTATATCTTCGTTTATTCATGTTATGGCCTTAAGTGTTAACATATTGCTATTGCGTATAGGTATTGTATTAAGGAGAAAATTGAACATGTCCCCTGTAAAGGTAAATATTGTGGACAATCTTAAAAATTAAAGTAAGAACATATCATTTCAACAGTGCATATTTGGGAAGAAATGCTTTCTTTATTCGCTACTAAATTTCCTGAGTGGTAAATGGAACAAGAACTGGGTCTATTTACCAATATTCAAATCCGGCGATTAGGAGAAGTGTCTTAGGGATCAGAAACGAACGAAGACACTAAAGAACTACAAATTTTAACTTTACTTCCCATAGTCTCATCCTATTCCACTTTCCTCAATCTTCGTATACAACGGAACAGTAGTTTGCACAAATGGCGTTTTTGCGGTGCGCGAGGCGTGTCTCATACGCACTCGCATTGATCGCCAAGCGCCTGTTATGCAGGTTAATGTACGAGGGAAGGGATAAAAGACGGCTGTTTTAGCTCGGCTCTTGTTGAAATTGTCTAATTAATTATGAGTGAAATTACTTAACAACAATATTGAACTGGTTATAACTGACTAATCGTGCTGAAATATTTTCCTATCAACGTAGCGTTCACACATGCCCTCGATGTATAATGATAGAGGTTGCCCTTACAGGGCTAACAACTAAAGGACCTTCCCGTCAATTGTAGGTCTATTAATAACTGAGTGCTTCAGCTTAATGTGTCGGAAATTGTACCAACCCAATATAACTCAAAAAACTTGAACTAATCCTGTAACGAAATGACGGTTTAACTTGCATGATGCATAAAGTTCCTGTTGGGACTTGAAAGATATAATTGGACAGAAAGAGATATCATATTTGAACAGCTATTTGTTTAGATAAATGAGCCTTGATTAGGGTCAATTTTAATTAAAGGAGCTATGTCACGGTGTCCCAAATAAAAACTAATTACCTTTGTCGTACACTAAATTCTGAAAGCACACTAGGAAGAAGATATCAAGTGTATTCTCGAAGAGAGAATGAACCATAATCAGAGTTTTAGCTAGTTTTCCAAGAAACAAGGCGATAAACATGAAGGTTTCGTAGGGAACAGAAGCGAACGAACACACTAACGAACTACAAATTATAACTTTACTTCCTGTTAATCTCGCCCTATTCCACTTTCTTCAATCTTGGTATACAACGTAGAGTAGCTTGCACAAATGGCGCTTTTGCAGTGCGCGAGGCGCGACTCGTTCGCACTCGCATCGCTAAAGCACCTGTTGTACAGGCAAATCACGAGGAAAGGAATAAAAGATGGCTAGGCTCTTGTTCAAATTGTCTAACTAATTATGAGTGAAATTACTCAAGAACAATATTGAAACGGCTATAAATGACTAATCGTGCTGGAATTTTTTCCTTTTAATGTAGCGTTCACGCATGCCCTCGATGTACAATGGAAATTGTACCAACCCATTATAACACAAAAAAACTTGAACTAGTCCTCAGACAAAATGACGGTTTAACTTGCATAAAGTTCCTGTGATAAATGAGTCTTGATTAGGAACAGTATTGATTAAATTAAACCATTTTCCTACGAAGACACAAAAGTAAACTGAAAAGCCAGATAGCTGTAAGTTATATCTTCGCTTATTTTATGGCCTCAAGTGTTTACATCGAACTATCGCGTTTAGGCATTGTATAAAATTGAACATGTCCTCTGTCACGGTAAATATTGTTGACACTCTTGAAAATTAAAGTACATATCATTTCAACAGCACATGTTTTAGAAGAAAAGCTTTCTTTATCCACAAAAAAATTTCAATATTTTTACTCGCGTATAGGTATATATAGGTAAGGAGAAAATTATTGTTGATAATCTTAAAAATTAAAGTAAGAACATATCATATCATATTTATAAACGAACACACTAAAGATCACTAAAGAACTACAAATTTTAACTTTATTTCCTGTTAGTCTTCCCCTATTCCACTTTCTTCAATTTTGGCCTACAACTTACGAGTTTCCTGCACAAATGGCGCTTTTGTGGTACGCGAGGCGTGCTCGTTCGCCCTCGCATCGCAAAGCACTTGTTGTGCAGGCAAATGGATGAGGGAAGGAACAAAAGATGGCTGTACGTTTGTAGCCAGGCTCTTGGTCAAATTTCTAACTAATTATGAGTGAAACTACTCAACAACAATACTGAAATAGCTATAAGTTACTAATCGTGCTGGAATGTTTTCCGTTTAACGTAACGTTCACATGCCCTTGAAGAACAATATGATAGCGTTAGCACGTAAAGGGCGTAAACTAAAGAACATTTTCCTCAATATGCCATTGAAAACTAAGTGTTTCACTCAACTAAAAGTCTCGGAAATTGTACCAACCCAATATAACTAAAAAACGTGAGCTAGTCCTGTGACGAATGGTGGTTCGACTTGTATAAAGTCCACTGCTTTCACTTCCTTTGTGCCATTGCTTCAAGTTCTAGTTGGTGCGAGGATCAGAGTTAGAGAGATTCTGAGTCTCACACGATGGCTCGTTTCATGCTGTTGCTGTTTGTTGTAATGCCGATGATTTCCATTTCTCGCGCAGGATTTATCCAAGAGGTATGTCCACCATTTACTTACGGTTAACCCTCGACGTACACGCAAACTTATACCCCCCTCCCTTGGGTTTTCACCTCCAGTAGATAGCCTGTGATGTACTCTACGAGTAAAGGTAAATATTATGGGTTATTGGCGCTGCTTGGTCTCCGTTATTGCCTCCATCTTGGATTTTACTAAAATTTCAAATTTATCGGAAAAATAAGTTTTGAATTTCCGGGTAGGGGAATTGAAATTGAGTTGTGGATTCTTAACACTCCACAGAGCTCCTCTTCAGACTACCAAATGAACACATTTGAAGAATACGATATGGACCTGACTGATGCAAAAGAAACAAATGACGACGAAGATGTTGAAAAAGACGAAATACGTGGAAAAGGTACCGTAATACAGTAATGCCCTCCTTATGGGGCGTCCCCTGCCTCTCCACTACATCAATTCGCCTCCATGATTTTCTTATAGCTCACAGTTCAAAGGTAACGCGCTATCACTAAGTCTATTGATGACGGAACTAACGCTTATTTATGCCCTTGAAATAAAAAAACGCCTTTTTGTTATAGACTTTCAGGTATATATTGTTTTTTAATTTTTGTTTGCGTTTTGAGAACAGTTTTACACCAGGTTTGGATTTTTTCAGGCATTCATCGAAAGAGTAATTATCTTTGTTGCTTCGTTAAAAAATGTAGGTAAACTTTCGCCCTTTATCACCCCACACGCTCTATCTTTTTCAACTCTACGCCACCTCCTTTCTTTCCTTTCACTCCTCGCCTTACTAAATTCATGTTTTACCCAAAACCTAAAATGCGCATTTTATTCCTAAAGGGATCTCCTATCAGGTTGGCAAAGTCAACGTTTCAAATACATGGCAAGAATGTACTTTGCCACGTTGTACGGACGTGATTTTTCCTCAGGCATTTGGTGGATCGGGGAACGTAAGTGTACTCTTGTAAATTATGATGTGCTTCAGTGATTCCAATGAATTGGTTGCGTTTAAAGTGCCTATCACCCCTGGAAAGTTATTTTCAGAATCACCTTTATGTACATTGAATAGTTGAATGGTAAAATATTTCTTGTTTTGAACGTTGCGTTTGTGAGTTATAGAGATTTGAATTTTCAAAATGCTAATTAGATGCGTCAAGCCGGAAAAATTTTCCATTATTTCTACGCTAATTTACAATGCGCAGTTTACAGCTTGACGATAATTAATTTGATAAGTACTAAAAATAAACTGTGGCTAGTCAATTGATTCGAAAAAAAATATTATTTGGAGGTGTAAACAAGTAGTTGTATAATAAATGATTCCCGGGTTGACGTCATCTAATTAGCATTTTGAAAATTCCAATCTCTATAACTCACAAACGCAACGTTCAAAACAAGAAATATTTTACCATTCAACTATTCAATGTACATAGAGTTGATTCTGAAAATAACTTTTTAGGGGTGATAGGCACCTTAATAGCCCTATACGGGAAACGTGACTTCCGTTATAAATCCTATGGATATTAACAGACATCACTACAACAGGGAATATGCAGACGTAGATTGCTATCCTTAGGAACATAGTTGCCTTAGCCAGAGATAGCAAGCGCTACGAGAAATAACAAAATGCTAAGCCAAATTATTTGAATTAGAAGCAATTTTATGAAAGGAATACTTCAATGCACGACAGTTTGATGTCTGTGTCAATTTGAGGTCTATAATTTCCTGGGATCTGACTTGCTTACAAAGCACGCAAAATTGTAACGAAACACTATCACAGGCAAACGAATATAACTCTGCATCTGGCTATGATCCCGCTGCACTGGTGGCCTGCAGTTTTCCACTATGTCTGTTGCCCTATGAAGTGTTCAAGGGCAGGGGAGAGATGTTTCAGAGCTGCCTCGGGTACTCACAGTCGCTGCAGGAATTTAATGATACAGAGAGCTACAATCACAAGTGGGTAGTTGATGCCTTAGTAAATTCGGTCACAACTATCTAACGTTAATTATTTTAAAATATGCTATTATAATAATGATGCATAAACGAAAAAAAAAGATCTTAGGGTCAATTAATCTCGTAGATCTGGGTAGGAGATTAAGGGTGGATCGATCCAACACACGATTGGGAGATGAGGTGATCAGTAGCTATGAACGGAAGTATTTGGAGAGGTCTGCCATTGGCTTATCTCCCGCACAAGAAAGACAACATACTTTTGAGTTTTACTGATCGATAGATGTTTCTACTCGATGCATTTCAGGTTCACGTCTTTGCGTCATTGAGTCACGAGGGAAAGTTTGCTGGCGTTCATTCACCCTCAGCCATATGGGCAGAGTCGATTAATACAGTTGGATTTAAGTTGTGTTCACGTACAACAGGTATCACAAATGACACTGGAATAATCAACTGGCTGGCGTTCCAGGACCAACCAAGAATAACGCATGGGAGCCTTAATTTTAGTGAAATATGGACAACAGAAACAAAGTGTGAAAAAGTGACCTTTTCTCAGGTTAGACAATGCAATTAGTCACAATAACTGTTTTACTACTATGAGTACTGCTTGAATCCACTGTTTTTAGACTTAAACAATCAAATTAGTTGTTTTTGGCAGGGGCTATATATTTATGTGGTCGCACTTAAAGACAAATCACTTACATTTGTGTTGCAGAGGTTTAGTTCCACACCTTACGTCTTTGTCTCTGCTAAATACAGTCGTAGTACAAAACCAAGTGACGCTGTATATGTATGGTTGGAAAACGTGAATTCTGGAGGTTTCGAGGTGTGTATAAGGGAATTCTTGCCCTTTGACGGAAAACACCAAGATACAATGGTGGTAAGTAAAAGAAAAAATAGAGCAAACAAGCGTCAATGAAAAACCATGCAAGGCAACAAATTGATGTTCATTTATCGAAAAGCTTCCATTATTTTACGTTGAGAATGTACCAAGTTGCGTGTTTGATGTCGTAGGTTACAAACAGCATTTGTCATTCGTAGTTTGAAATAATTCGTGTGCAAATGCCACACTGCACCACACCACTAACTACAAACAAAGCACAACCCAGGAAATCTAATCTCCAATCTCCAATCTCCAATCTCCAATCTCTAATCTCCAATCCCCAATCTCTAATCTCCAATCCCCAATCTCCAATCTCCAATTCCCAATCCCCAATCCCCAATACCGAATACCAAATACCAAATACCGATTACCCAAATCCCAATCCTCTTTCAACAATACCCAATCCCAGTCCCAATCCTGAATCCCCAATCTCCAATCTTCAATCCCCAATCCCCAGTCTTTAATCTCCAATTTCCAATCTCCAATCCCCAATCCCTAATACCGAATACCGAATACCAATTACCCAAATATTGTTTGCAGGACTGGTTCGCATTCCTTGGCGATCAATTCAATTTCACTATTACTGGAGAAAAGATCTTTCCAAACAAGGGAAACCCGACAGCTGAGGATAACTACGGCTTCTGCATGGTAAGTACTACTTTTAATGACAAAGACATGCATGCTCTAAGCGAATTTCATAGCATTATCAAACAGACGGGCTATGGGTTAAAGGACTTAATTACGCAAGTACTTCCTCCCTTACTTGCTTGCTTGTTTACTTATTTACTTACTGATTCTACTCACTCGCTAATCTATTTACAGGAAGTGCCTTTCAATACGACATTCTACAAGGCACCAGTTGTCCTGGTTGCCATCAATCATGGATATAATCGAAAGATGAAGGGTCAAATTTTTCCCGAAAATAACATACTATCGGCTTGGGTGGAGGTAGGATTGTACTTTCATCTTCGATATGTACGGTCACGTGCGTTACGTTCGCAAATGCGTTTTCGAACGTAGTTTTACACTAAAGGCCCGTACAAACGAACGCAAATGTTGGCACATTGTGTTGGGCGCGACATTTCGTGATCGTTTGTACACCATGTTGGGCGATGTTGCACGATGTTGGCACATGTTGCGTAAAGTTTGAAATCGGTCAAACTTTCGCCCAACATCTGCCAACATTTCTTCTGTTCTCGTGGTCAGTGAAGCACATCGCAACAGGTTGCGCCATATTGGACGCATACGGACGCATGCGCAAAGGCTTTAAGTTAAATATTGATCCCAGACCCCTTGCGGTATAAAGGTTTACGCAACACTGCCTAACATGTTGCGATCGTTTGAACACTCTCGGCCAACATCGCACAAAATTACTCAACAAATGTTGGGTGATGTTGTGCCAACATGCTGCATTCGTTTGTACAGGCCTTAAGTGATTTTCTAGTCAACTTTCATATTTTTTCGCTTATTTACAGGCAACTAATTTCAAAATCCTCTAAATGGCCAAGTAAAAGAATTTTATTCTTGTTTCAATATATAATTATTATTTGACAAGTAGCTTCTAATATTAACTAACGGCCGCGCGATTTGTCCTAACCAAAAGGGAGCTATCAAAAAACTTGAAAATAAAATTGTTTCATACTTCTTTCAAGCTAAGTGAGTGTTAATATTAATACTTTCTGTAGGAAATTGGTTTGGAATCCATGAGGATATGTGCTAAAGATTTGAGTGGATCAGGACCTAATCATGATCCGTTCACTGTCAGCTATGCTGTGACTGGAGGTTGGTCATTTATTTGATTTTGTCAAACTGAAGTTTGAACAAAGAAGATCATAAGCCAGACTGTGGATCCGTATTTAAATATATAGATTTTTGGCTATTTTATTCCTTCGTTTTCCCTGTAATTAATGATCAGTTCGAGAAGCTATGTCAGCACTCGAGTGTTTCGTCAAGCATCCAAACACCTAAAAGTTGGTTAAAATATTTCCGCTGCGCCTCGCTTTTTCATCCCACTTTTGGAAATACTGTTCTGGAACTTATTAATAATTCATGAAGAAAATACAAAGGAAATTAATGTTTAATGAATGTTTGGAAATCAGATGAAACACTCCTCATTTTTGCATCCTTAATTTCTCCTTCTAAAATCATTTTGTTTGAGAAGTAATATCAAACATTCGACACAGTATTTCATCGGCAAGATCAAACACCTCGAAGTTCCTCAAAAATACTGCGCTGCCCGTCGTATTTTCAACTCTCTTCTCAGTGTTTGATCTTGTGATGAAACACTGTGTCTCATGTTTGATATATTACTTGAAACTTTCTCTCTCGTGTTTCAAAAAAGGAAATGATTTGAACATGTTTACACGTTTGGTGGTTTAATGATTTGGTTTCAACACAAGATATTTAATCAGGTTACACAATGTTCGCCTTTACACAGCGGCTTTTTACCCCATTAATGCGACTATTTTATTATTTGCACAGATTTGAGTCCTTGCCTTGATGTGAATTGTCCACCGCTTAAAGTTTGCAAGACCTACAGTGCGCATGTCGCTCGCTGCGAGTGCAACGACCAATGTCCCTCATATCAAGAACCATTGTGCACTGCGAGCGGTACAACATACGACAACAAATGTTGGCAAGAGTTAAGCTACTGCAAAGGACTTGATAATAACACTGTGTACCATCAAGGAAGTTGTGAAGGTAAGATACCATGTAAGAACAGTGCGGTAAAGCCGCAGCATTAGCTGTTAGGACTCTCTCTTTGCGTTATTGGTAGCTTGAGCGAGAGTGAATTTAGTATATGGTTGTTAGGTTTGGCAAAACGTCGGGGGCAAGAAGGAGGATAAGCCTTCCAGCCCGACTACCACACCCTTGGTCGCCTCGTTGACTCGCCTCACTCTGCAATCGTTCACCCCACCCCCAACCCCCCTCCCCCTCTCTCAAATACGTTATTGTTATCCAGCCGCTGGAGCAGATATCTTACTATGTTAGACAGGATGTGAAAACTTAAGTTCAACATAGAAGAGCTACCAAAACAACTGTACGCGATGAAAGATTCTCACTATTCCCAGCACAAAGTCGTGCATGATCTCTTGCGAAGGAATCTTGATTAGCCTAATCGAATTAGACACCAATCACCCTCCCCTATTTTTTATCGCCTGACATGAAGGCTTTATAGATTACTTTAGGTTTACGTGTTTAATTTATTAAACAGGTTTCCCGATTGTGCGGGGCCGAGTAGAACTTCTCCGTGTTCCAAAATGGTCTGATTCGAGCTGTCAGACAGTCGCATTCCCGCCATACCGCTTCTATCCGGATAAACAGGTTCATGTCCAGATAACTGTCAATCATATGAAACTAAACGACTCTGTGACAGTCCACGACGCTGTTACTTCCTGGACAGAAAACATCAACACTAAGAACTTCACAGTTTGCGCCATGCAATCCGGGAGGAAAGGAAAAAACTTTAACCCATTTGCCACTCTTGATTGGGTGGCTTACCAAGGAGCACCGCCTCAAGCATTGACGGGAAATATTATGTTGCAGAAATGGTGGTCTGGGACAAATTGCGCAAATGTGACGTTTCCCAAGGTATAATGCGAAAATGTATACCGTAAAATCTCGGTTAGAAGCCCTTGGCCTATACGACTTAACGAACTGTGGCGTGGTTATATACGGAGGGATACAACCGGAATAATGTTTCGTTGCCTGATTGGCCCATAATCGGCGGGGGGGGGGGGGGGGGGGGAGGGGGGGGCAGGCTTTTAAGCGAGGAGGGGTGAGGGGGCTTATAACTGGCATTTTACGGTATACCAAATGACTTTATTCCTATTTGATAACTAGAGGCGAACACTGCCCCGTCGGTATAACGTAATTTTGCTATCTTAGTTTCCATGTTATATCACCATATCACCAAATACCATAAAATGAACAACTAACAGTTTGGAGATAAAAGGCAGGATTGCAAGAATGGTAGTGAACTACAGTTCATCAGATTTGATTTCGTGACACTGGCGGTCAAACATTTAAAATTGCCATCCTTGTGGAATTTGGAGCCTTTTAAACGTTATTTTATCTCCTTAGTTAACATTTCGTCGCTTTCATTGCTTTGGGCGATTTTTTCTTTATATTTCAAGACGATAACGCAAGCTTACATATAAAGCAAGCTCCTTTCAATGATAATGAAAACACGATATATCAACCGGGACAATTTCCCTTTAAAGTTGAAACAAAAGTTAACTTTATTTCTGCTTCTTGTATTGCGGTCACGATAAATTTCACTTTACGTACATTGCTACAGGACAAGTTTGATGAGGCTCCAGTAGTCCTTGTGACTTCAGAACACCTAAGGTCTGGCAAAGAGTATGATGCGGCTCTTATCTGGACCGAGGATGTCAGTAAGGGCTCATTTCAAGTCTGTCTTCGAGAAATGCAGAATTTTGACGGGAAACATGAGAATATAAGTGCGGTATGTACCAAATGTACCTGTAAACTATACGAACTATAGCGTCATTGTTATTAAATATGTAAGTGATGTGTCTAAAGACTACAGTTCTTACAGTTGTACATGACTATAAATGGACACGATCGCATCTCTAAGAATGATTAGGGTTCTTTAATTCCTCCGCGGAAAAAAAATAATCGATATCTAACATCCTGTTTGCAGAAAAGTTAAGATTGTTCAAACAGTGTTTTTGAAAAATCGGTGCTTTCAAAGCAATTTCTTTGCGCAGATGGTAAGATATTATCTCTAATTTGCTTTGTATTCTTGTTGACAGAACTGGTTCGCTTTTTCTAAATTGCACAAGCCGCTCTTTTCGGAACACGGTGCCATAAAGTTTCCAAATACAAACCCACCATTGGACGATATGAATAACGCTTATTGCGAGGTGAGAATAAAAATCTTAAAAATTTCGCTTTCTTGGTAAAAATCATGCTGAAAATAGACGTCTCTGCAAAGTATGCTGAGCATGGTGTCCTGTGACACATAGTATACTTAATAAATGGAGTCATGTGCATGGCACAATATGTTGAGTATGGTGACCTGTGACGTAGTATCGACACTTGAATCCTTTGGTAAAGGGTTCTAATGTGGAGATCCTGTGACATGGTATCGATACTAGAATCTTTTTTTGGCAAAGGATTCTAGTGTGGAGACCTGGAACAGAGTATACTATGTATATAGTCAAGTGGCGCAATATGCTGAGTATGTAGACCTGTGACTTAGTATCGACACTAGAATCCTTTGGCAAAGGGTTCTAGTGTAGAAATCCTGTGACACAGTGTCGATACTAGAATCCTTTGGCAAAGGGTTCTAGTGTGGAAATCCTGTGGCATAGTGACACTTTGGCAAAGGATTCTAGTGTGGAGTCTTGTGACACTGTATGCATCATCCAAAACATACAATGGAGTTTGTGGTATTGGATGCAAGCACGGTGTATTGGTATGCAAACCCATTTAGCTCTAGCCTTGATGAGTAGTATAAAAAATGCAGTCGGGTAACTTAAGGAATGGTTCACTGGCTTTTTTTGGCATAGTTGAACTATTTTGACTTTTGAGTTGCAAGAAAACCTAACTTGGATATACATGGTAGACAGGAAACATAAGTAATCTATAAACTGTTGGTAATCAGTTTCCTTCAGTATTAAAACGGCAAAGATCACATTTTAGACTTAATCTTAGTCAATAAACAGTTAAATAAGCAGTCCAACTGAACTATTTCTTGTATTTTGCAGTTTGTTTTATTCCAGAGAAGTTATAACACGACCCCGACAGTGCTCATCTCCGCCAATCATAGGACAACGGCTTCTGGGAACTCCGCACCCATCCACAACGGAATCACCACGTGGATCGAGGTGAAATATTTTTTTAGGGCTTCTCTATTTAGTTGGAGCTCTCGTCAAATCATATTTTTACAAAATATTTTTATTAACATATTTTTAGTAACGTACCTTATCGTAATTAGTAATCAGATGCAGAGCCCCTTTGGACACCAGCCTTTGAGCTGAAAGGGCCGCCCCGTTTAAATAACGTTTTACTTAATTTACCAAAACTGTTGAGAAAGAAGAAAAAACATAATCTGACAAAATGGGTTTAGGTTTTCTTCAATTTAACTTTATCGTTCGCTTTAAGTTGTGTACGTTATGTCGATCTGTCATCTGTATATCTTTTCCGATTTAAAATCGAAACAAAAAAAAAATCAGCCGCAGTTTATATAGTATATAAAGGCTTAAAGCATGAATGCAGTATACAGTCTTAAAGCCCACTTGCGTTTTTGTGAAACATTGCCTATTAATCATCCACCATTCATGTTGTGTTAATTCAAAGATCAGGCCAGGCTAGATAGGTAGTCAATAAGCATTATTTGCCACTTGTCCTAATCTTTCGCCGTTTTGTGGACCTCGCTCTATGAAAGATCCATATTTTCCAGTTCACTTATCATGGCTCTAATATTAAAGTAACTCACTGTATGTTTTTAGAACATGAATGTTTCTGGATTCAGAGCCTGTGTCAAGGAGTTGTACGAGACCAGATATGATCCCTTGTCAGTGAGTTATGTGGTGCTCACAGGTCAGTAATTAATGCATTTATCTACGTGGTAGTTTCCAATAAAAGGTAAACAAATATACAATTATTCAGGAAATCGTTTCAAAACTGAGTCCAAAGCTGAGACTTGTTTCTCAGTCTTTTAGACTTGTTTGTAACAAAAACCCACCCAATAGCTGTGGAGTTCGTATAGTAATTGAACTTATGTTCTCACTTCCATACAACTGCTGATATTACCCACGAGATATAGTCAAGTATTTGAACATTAACTTGTATGAATCGTACTGAAAGTGTTTGTATACTTATTTATATTTCTACATTGTTTCATAATATTTTGTAGATATCTGTGATCCTGGCTGGAGCTATTTTAATGGGTTTTGTTACTTCACGAGTGACACGTGCACAAACTGGACCACTGCACTGGCTAAATGTCGGCAAGAAAATTCAGTGCTTGTTGATGTCAACAGTAACGAGGAAAACGTATATTTACAACATGTCCACAATGGGGCAAAATCCTGGCTAGGGTTGAATGACATCTCCTCAGAGGGCAACTTTACTTGGGCGGATCGCGGAGCTGGGAACTTTACAGCTTGGGCCAAACATCAGCCAAATAATTTTGGGGGAGAAGACTGTGTGCATGCACTCGGTGTTGAACGCAATTACGAATGGAATGACGTGAAATGTAGTGACTGTCACCAGTTTACTTGTAAGAAAGGTAACAAATCAAACGTGTTTTTCTAGATGAACAAATCTTAGAATTATATATGGAATAAACGAAATCAAAGAACACCTGGAACAAAGAAAAAATTAATACCTAAATGAATGAGTAACTGATTGATTGACTGATTGACTGATTGACTGACTGACTGACTGACTGACTGACTGACTGACGGAATCACTAAATTACTAAACGGATTAATTACTGAACGAGCGAACGAACGAATGAATGAACGGATGGGTCAGTAAATAACTGTATAGATGGATTCGTCGAAGGATTTCGAAATATATATGGAACAAAATCCATATATACTATCCAAATAATGTCTTTTATCGTTTAAAACTATTTTGCTTCCTCAACAGATTTAAATGAATGCAGCCCGGACAAATATTACTGCCATAAGTTGGCTAGCTGTGCAAATTATCGTGGTTCGTTCACGTGTACCTGCCCCCGGGACTACTCTGGAGATGGCTTTGAGTGCAATTCCAATTATGCAAGTACGTTCTTCATCAAGGGAATAAATTCTTCATAGATAAATAAATATGTCAGTCGTAGGGAAGGGAAAAGGTATACCGGTAACCACTTTATTTAAAGCGAAGCTCCTCTATTTATAGCGGAGCATCATACCCATAAACGGGTGCATATCTATGCGATCCGTTTTGGATGCTCAAAGATAATTATATTTCGGTTGATACTGATAAAATGATAAAATGCGGTTAAATGCTGGAAAAATAACAACGATAAAACTAAATATAAAGCACGCAGGTGCTGTTACAATGGACATGTCGACCTAAATGTTGAGTTTTTTAATATAAACATAGTTTCATCAACTTATTTGCTAGTTTTTCTTTTATAGTTTATTTTAGCAGCCATTCATAGATTTCCATTAGTTTTGGATCAGATGGGTTGATTTTCTGGAAATAACAACAGTCCAATATAGCAGGTCCAATATGGTGGCTGTATAAACGAATGACGTAATATTGTGTATTATCAACACGTGACCACCTTACAAGCTGGGCTATCTGTTGAAGATAAAACAGTGTTGAATTATTGTAACCCAGCAAAAAATCCAAAAATGGTTCAAAGATACAGCAAGAAATCAGCTCATTGTACTATGTATATGTTTTGTAGTTTTAAAATGCTTTAGACGAGAGTTGAAACTAAATAGACGTTATGTACTTCTTAACTTCTGTTTTATTTTTCTCTAGGGGGATTGACAAACTCCGCTATTGTGGGAAATAACACAAAATACTTAAAATATTTTAGTACCTGGCTCAAACCAGTCGCACTGAGCAAATCTTCACATTGGAAGCACTGCTGGCGTGCGTCCGTAGACGGCTGGGCTGCCAGTACATTTCACGCCAAATGTGACGGCAAGGGTCCAACTGTGACAATAATAAGAGTTGGGAAATATATATTTGGAGGATACACCAGTCGCTCATGGGGTAAGTGATTTTGTTTAAATACGGGTGATTTAATAAATATCCACTCCAAACGTTTGTAACAAAGTAAGATATTGTTAAAGGAACGAGATAAAATCTTGCTGGCAGGATATTGAGATTTTTGTTGCCTTTACCCTATTTTGCCTGGGCTTTTTGTGAGTTCCTGAGCCTTGGGGGGGGGGGAGGCATTTTGGTCCCCCCCCCCCCTGCCTCCCCCGTAACTTCAAGAACATCAAGGCTGTGACAATGAACGTAGCGCATAGTACATAGTACGTCCGAAACTGTCTCCTTTGTGGTCCACACAATGAAACGATGAGGTCTTAGGTAATTAGTTATGCAGCCGCCATCTTGGATTACTGAAATTTTTCAAAACCTCATAAAAACCGTCCAAATTGATTTAAAATTAATCAAAACCAATAAAGAAACGCTAAATGACGTAAAAATGTAAAAGTTATACCGATAAACATGCAAATTGCTGTCTTGTTGCCATGGTCACGTTACCAATAAAATGTCATATCAAACTCAAATTGTTGCCAGATATATTTTAGGAAAAGTGACAATGTTTGATGGCGTTGGAATGCAAATTAAAAAAGTTATGAATGTTGAACGTTAGCTAGCTTGGGCACTTTGCCTCATTCTAGATAGTTCGTTAAATTAAAGAAGCTTTAAAGTAGTTACTATAAAATAAGTTAGTAAGTATCTAACCTTGCATCGCACACAAAGTGTACGTGACGTCTGAATTCGTATTGTAAGTATAAGGACGATGTGACATGTTTTCCGTCCCCTGTTTTCCCAGGAAACTACGGTTACTATGGGTCGTACCAATACGATTCAAAAGCGTTTTTGTTCTCTTTGGTGAACAAGCCAGGATGGGCACCTGTCAAACTGCCACAGACAGGGCGGTATAGTCGTAAAATCAGATACTCCATATACCGGGGAAGAACTTATGGACCCACATTCGGAGGAGGACATGATATTTTCATTAGGAGCTACGCGTCATCCAATAGAGGATCTTACACAAACCTTGGTCACACTTACAGCCCACCTAGCGGATACAGTTATGGGAGCACCTTCTCCCAAACATTCCTGGCAGGATTCTATTCGTTTACACCAAACGAAGTAGAAACATTTTACGAAACAACCTAAGAAATAAAAGGCGCCTTTTAGAATTTAGTCCAGCTATCATATAAAAGACAGTAAGCGAAAACACAACGCAAAACAGTAGTTTAAATAAGTAACAATTGGGAAAAATCAAGGTAAAATAAGGCCATGCGGCACCTTTTTTTAATCAGCAATTAACATTTTTGCCGATTTAGTGTAATCAATGACAAACAGATACCTGTTAGGCTCAAGAGATGGGATGCACTTAATTGAAAAGAACAGCGTGTCAAAGAACAGCTCGTTAGCATGGCATCGATAGGGACTGAACCGTAGCAGCATTCTGTTAAGCACATGTAGCGTTCAAGTTTTGTCTCAAAAGGTGTTTTTCAATTGAAACTTAGCAAAACAGTTTTTCTTTCAACCTAGCACCCAGGCTTTCTCTTTCTACCAACGGTTAAATGTGTATGACGTCCAAAACTGTTTTTCTTTTTCTCGAATAAAATTAGGGGCCGATTTCCTTGAAGAGTCGGGCTAGCTCGGTTCATGTACTCATGTTAAGTTGAGGTTTTGTAATCGTGCAATCTCAGTGCATGCCATCTCCTTCAATCGATGCTTTCTTTATAGTGACCAACAAGCGACGAATTGGACTGAAAAAAAAAACAGTTGTTAACCTTTAAGCTCAATGAAATAATTTCAGCTTACTATAAAACATATCAGTTTGGAATCAAGTTTCTTTATTGTAACTCATAAACAATCGGTGTTATTTGGGAGTCACCGTTTTTTTTTTTTTTGTACGTTATGTTAAAGCTGTCAGGGGTCACTTCTCTGAAAGAAACTTTATGATTACATATCATAGACGCGATGTATTGGCTTTGTTACCTTTTCGAGATTCTAGTTTTTTTTTTGCCAGAGTTGACCATCAGTTTCACTTGCAATTGGGCATCTTTATTATTTTCATTATGATCCAATTATCAGAATATGACAGCCACTATAGCTTACACTATAGTTTGGCATGGTAATCTTGGTAAACAGTACATCATGATGCAGTAAGGACTTCATGATTTTTCTTGATTGATTTTTGTTGGGATGTTGAGACTATCTTCCATAATAAGAAACTTCGCAGTAACGTAGTAATTGTGCTGAGTTGCGTAACGTAATCACGCGTGGTGAACATTATTTAACCCAATATTAAGACCGGGCTTTTTATTGTCTTTTCAGACCGGTGGGGGCGGATTCCGCCCCTCCTCTCCCCCTCCATTTCTCCGAGATTATTAAGGCTCGACCAACGAATCTTTGAGGGTGTAAAGTACTTCCAGAAATGTCATATTTCGCAGATATTGCGTCACGACTTCCCATGGCCGCCATCTTAGATCCGCCATCTTGGATTTGCTGATTCTTCCAAACGTCGGAAAACCACTAAAACCGTATCAAAAGTAATCAAAACAAAACAAATACTTAAATGATCAAAAAGGTTGAAACTTATTGCGAGAAAGTTATTTTCTTGATGAGAAAACACGAAAATTCCGAATTTGGAAATACATGCCTGGAAAAATGTGGTTGCCATGGTAACGTCATGCTATATCTGCTAAAACTTGCGCATCAAAATATTTCTAAATTTTTTTTAGCGAAATACGTAGCCCGCCCCCCCCCCCCCCCCCTCCAATCCCCCCCCCCCCTCCCCCCACGGTCAAAATAGGGTTAATGCGAGGTTTAAATTAAGATTGACTCGAATTTATCAGAGAAATATGGGATTTATGTTTAGATTTATAATCACATTATAATGCAATGTAAGGGGTTTATGATTTTTCTTGTTTTATTTTTGTTGGGATTGTGGTTATCTTTACAATAACCATCACAAGAAACTAAGCAGTAACTTAGTAATTGTGCAGCGTTCCGTTAGTAATCATCCTGAATGTACATTGATTTAAGTAACAATGCGTATTAGAACTAGGCAATGCTCTATTGTTCCGCGGCATTTCGCTTTCCCCACATAAAATTGTTTAGGTGTTTCTTACTGAGAATACATCAACCTATGGACAACATGTTTTTGAAATAAAATGTACTGGAACTTTATTTTAATGTGATGTTTCTTTTGTGCTACAAGATTTCATCCAATCGTGAAACTCCAAAACAATGGCCAAGAAAGGCTTCTAATTTTACATGTTTCCCACATAGAATTTTGGTTGCATTAAAACTCAGAATAGTTTTCACTAAAAGGGAATCAATTAGTAAACTAGAGAGAAATAAATGCACTACCTGGTTAAGTTATGGCAGATTTTCACGTTTAAGCCAATGAGGTGGACGGTTTCAACAATATCCGGCAATTAAAACCTTTTTGCATAATCAGACGTATTATTTTGGAGGAGTGGAATCTGAATATGAATCTGGAGTTTGATTTCACGATGATTTCAAGGCATGATTAACTTCCTTAATTTGAAATTTATACCGAGAACGTCTAATCACATCATGATGCAATGTACGAGTGTCATGAATTTTATTCTTTTTGGTATGGTGGTTAAACGAATGTAATTTATCGACTATACTTGCTGTTGGGTAATGCGGTACTGATCTCCGATCGTCGCAGAAATCTGGGACGCGTCGGGAAAATAGAAACGATAGCAATTTTTTTTTTCCGATTTGCCCCTGACCATCCCATATGATCGAGGATGTCTATGGTTTCGTTTTTTTATAAGTCAGCAAAACTCACCTTCATGGGATGGTCAGTAACAGCGAAATCCCCCATCGTTTGGGATTTTCCCGACATATGAAAGCGGGCAAGACAAAACAATGCATGTGCGTTTTATATTTTGCCACATTTTTGCCGTTCCCTGCAAAACAACAACGTCAAATAATAAGTTTTGTGGAGAACGACGGTTAATGTTCCTTTCTCTATTCGAACTTGGGAGTTGTCCCCACGAATTCAGCTCTTGGTCAATTCAGTCACCTTGGACAAACTGAATAGATTTTAAAGCAGTAGTTAAAGAGCGGTATTTCTTTTTTCAAGAAGTGAAAGTTCCCAATATATATCTCATGGCTGATGTTTTTTTTAAGATATATTTATATTACTTATCTGCTTGACGAGTCATAAGAACACTACATACCCTCTCATGTTTTATCTGTCTTATGGTTTTTGTCTTTGTTTAATTTGCATGAGCAACTTTCAATTTTTAGCTTTCCTGCTAAAGACCCCCAATACGTACTTATACGTTTGGCTGATTTTTGGAATTTGATGATGTATATCAACCAACATGGTTTAATTTTTTTTTTCATCGCCTTTGTCCAGGAATTTCTGAAAGGGGAGGGGGGGGGGGGGGGGGGGGTCCCCGGAAATTTTTTCCGATTTTACCCTCTAAAACGCCATTTCCAGCATTCCTGAGAGTCGAAAAGCGTTTGTTAAGTCAAGAACTTGACAATCAGTCAATTGGTGGAAGTAAACAACTACGTATAAAACAATTTTATTCTAATATTTTTATGAACCACATGGGAGACACAGGTCTGTAAGGGGGGGGGGGGGGGGAGGGGAGGAGGGGGGGGGGGTCCAGATTGACATAGATTGACAGTAGTAAAATAAAATAAATAAAATAATACAATAAAAAAGGAAAATAAATATCTAATATATTTATTCTCGGATTTTAAGGCCAAAAGGTTTATAAGTGTTCGGTCTTTTCAGACTGAGGTCCAAGGAAGATTTAAGCGCAAAAAATGTCGGCTACCAGTTCCTTATCACCCTATCAATATTGCCTCTTGAACGAAGGCAAGTAAGGTCAAGTTTATAGGAACAGGATCAGAAAAAAGTGAAAATAACGTTCTCAGTTTTCGCCAGTCGATTTTCACATTACGAACAATATTATTCCATCATAGTATAAATAAGAAAACAGATATCCAATGATAAATATAAAAAACGCACGAAACTCACTGTAACGTAACTATAATCCACTGGTGATTAAGTAGCATACATTTTTCGTTTCTTTATACACTGCTAATTGTAAAGTTTCCACTAAGTATCAGGTCGCAATATCGCAGCGCCATGTAACAAAACACGAGGGCGATTTTTAACGCGAGAATTTGAACAGAATTACAGAATTACAGAACTACAAAACTACAAGAACTACAGAACTACCAAAACTACAGAACAACAGAACAACAGAACTACGAGAACTACAGAAACTACAAGAACTAGGAGAACATCGGGAACCACCAGAACTTAGCTTAGAAAGTTTAGTGATATGATTCCGATAGAGTGTGCGCGCTCACGTGACCTTTGAATTACCGTCCGCCACTTTGATGGGTTTTCCCTGTGTTTACTTTCTAGAGAGCGGGCAGTGCGAGCACTTTTGAAATCATAACTCGTGTTTCCTTTAACGTTGTGAATTAAAATCGAAAAGCTAAGGTAGCTGATGTACAGTGCTTTTTTGTCATTTGTGCTAATTTAAATCCAAAAACCCCCTTTTTTCGATATATAGGGCCGTATTTGTTTCGATCAATTCAATTTGCCGATTTGGCAGCCCGATTTTTTTAAACCTTGAAAACATTATCACAGAGTAGAAAATCAGCCACACTTATGAAATCGGTTTTACGTCAACAATATTTCTTATAAAATGGAATCATTTTCATTGTCGCGACAAATCGTAGAACCAGTCTTGACGCTAGCGCGTCTCTTTAGCTAGTTCATTGGTTCCTTGATTGCACGCTGCAATTTGTTTGCACGAAATTTTGTTTCGAAGTCAGTTTTCTTTTGCATGTAATGTGTTAATTGGACTTGTTAGCGGTGTGTGAAATTCCAAAGAATATTTACTCTAAATTATATAAGGCCAATTTCTTAAACTTTCTCCTCTTATTTAAAAATAAAAATAAAAGTTGTTTTCCGGGATTCTACTGAGGTTGAAAGCGATTTCAAATCGACGTTTGGCCCGAGTTTAACTAGCCTTCTTCAGGAAATTAAGAAAATAGTCACGTATGGTGGACTTATGATATTTTTACTTTGTATCCGCACAAAACAGCCTTTCGAATCTAAAATGTTCATGAAATTGTAGACAGTTTAAGATCAACTACACATCTTGCAAAAGTTTGAAGCTCCAGAGGATTTGGTTCAAGAGTTATAGGTTTGCATGTACGCCCGATGTCCGAGGGAGACATATCATGACACTTACGTAAAATGTCAAATAGTAAAATGCGCGGGAAAAATACACTTTAGAGACATACGGGAATATTACATGAATGCGATATGGATATCGCTGTTAATATATGAGGCCAGTAAAACTAATTAACATAGATATATTTGGTAAAAGAAATACTAAATCGGCTGTCATTTACGAATGAGGTGTATTGAAATTAGGGACAACTCCGAATCAAGGATGCAGTGGTATTACAAGGCTTCTCTACTTCAGGTATAAAATTCAGCTCTTTATTCAACATCCCACACTACGAGAGCAGAAACAAAAGTAGCCAGAAAAGAGGGATTTATAGGCAGAGCACTTTCTTTTTAGCCTGGACAGATCAGGACTAGGTCAGCTATTTAAAAATATCGAAACATATCCCAAGTAAGGGTACAAACAACAAAGAAGGAACTGGCGTTCAGTCGTAAGGAGTATGAATTGCAATCTCCGATCAGGATTAAAAAGGTTTTGCAACGGTATTAGTTTCACTTGCAATTGGGTATCTTTATTATTTTCATTATGATCCAATTATTAGAATAGACCGTCTATCCAAGGCAAACAAAATCAATCAAAAATTGGTAAACCATCTCTGCATGCGTTAGCTAAGACTGTTTACTAAGATTACCATACCAAACTAATATAGTAAACTAGGCTAGTTTACTATATTAGTTTGGTATGGTAATCTTGGTAAACAGTCTTAGCTAACGCATGCAGAGATGGTTTATCAATTTTTGATTGATTTTGTTTGGATATAATTTCTAAAAGTAGCTTTGTAGTCAAATCATGATGCAATATAACGGCTTCATGATTTTTTCTTGTTTGATTTTTGTTGGGATAGTGGGACCATCTTTGTTATTTTAACCATCATAAGAAACTTAGCAGTGACGTAATTATTGCACTGAGTTCCGTAACGTAATCGTGGTGAATATACATTAATTTAAAGGTAATTAAACCTAATATTTTGAAGGAGTGGAATCTGAATCTGGAATCTGATTCCACGATGATTTCAAGTCATGGTTTATCTCGTAACAGTGAAATTTATACCGAGAACTTATAATCACATCAGAGATGCAATGTACGAGCGTCATGAACTGAAGTTTTCTCTTTTTGGTATGTTGGTTAAAATGAATACATTTATCGACTATACTTGGTGTTGGGTATTGCGGTATCATATCGATTTTATGCAGCTGTTAAACACAGTATTGTAAAAGTGTAAATGAATAAAATAAAGGGTTAAATGAAAAATTTTATAAGCTTTGCAATGAAAATAATGATTTTAACCTAGACGGTCATTCTTGTCACTCCTAGCCAATAATTCATGGCAAAAAATTGGATGACATTTACCTCTGATATTTTAACTCGTCCCCAGACCCCCAATTTGACCCTTAGAACCACAGCGAAATCGCCATTTTTTGGACGGAAAATCAAAATTTCGCCCATTTATCAATTACTTTTCGGAAATCCACACTCGGAGTCCAGTAATTTGGTTATTAATCAATCTGTAAACGTTAAAATATTTTAATAACTTCAAAAATAAGTCCCATCATTTTGAACGTGAAGTGACCAATGTCACGTAAAGGCTTGTATGGAGTTCAACCGCGCGGTCATCGCTTTCAGCGGTATAACTCATTTTAATAGGCGTAATGTCAACATCCACACTCGGTTTTGAAGAGACTGTGATCTAGTGAACAGTTTGGTGGGAAATATGATTTAGTTGGAGCGAAAAAAATCTCGTCATTTTGCTGTTTTTTAAGTGCAGTATGCTTCGACTGAGCCCATTGGCTTCTATTGGTGACTTGCGCGGACTAGCACCCAGGCCGTTCCAGCTCAACTGCGCATGTGCAATAGTTCATTTTTAGTTTCAAAAGCGCTTTAATAACATTTTTATTAAAACATATTTATTTCATACGCTTGGCGCTACACAGTTCATATCTACTATAAGTTCATTTTAGTAACGCGCACGCCCGGAGCAAATGTCTCCTTTCAGGCGGCATTTTTTTGGTGTGCAACTCTGGTTAACTATTAAACACTTAATGACTGGTCCCGAGGGAAACAGTGAATTGTTTCCCGAGGGATCAGTCATTAAGTGATTTGTTATAGAGCAACACAAAAAAAAAAACACAACACAAGACAGTTTGAAAAACGCGCCGAGCACTCGATCCATCATAATCATGCCACCTTTTGTCACGGTCTGATCACATGCGCTAGCGGGCAACAGTGCAATGTTACCCTCTGACGTCAAAATTGTTGCCCGCTTTCGTAAATGTTGCCCGCTCAGCACAATTGGCGGGAAACAGTTTGTTTGTTAGATGTCATGTGACGATGAATCAACCAATCAACGCGCGCGTTGTATTGACAAAAACTCCAGCTATATAACAACGGTTATTGTAGTTCTTGATCTTGAAAGACAATATCATTTAGTTAAGGAGTTTCTTCATTCTCATCACCTAACCTTAGTTAAGCTTAATACCATTACTTTACTGTTCTATATCGTGCAATTTTGGCTTGTATTAAAAAAGGTTTCAATTTTGAATAATTAGGTTCTATAAAAAGTGCTTAAGTTCAGTCGTTTCATGATTTTTACATTTAAACAGAAACTTATGTAGATTGAACAAAATTTTTCATCTGAGAAGATTGTGTTGTCCATTTTTATGTCTTTGTTCATTCATTACATAGGTTGAAAAGCGATTTTAGGTAAACAAAACAAGACTTGAATTTTGTATAATTCTAACTTCACCCGCGTCGTCTTATGCAAATATGTTTGTGTATTTTTTGTAATTTTGATTTTCAAATCAGTTTCTCGGGCAATTTTTGACAAGCAACCACTGTATTTTATTTGGGAAGTAGTCGTACTAGTTATTTCAGACGGAGAAAAAGTTGTTTTTGTGAAGTTTTGTATACCGTCTAAATGTACTGTGCAGACGGTCGCGTAATACTGTATCGGTACTATTTTTGAGAACTGTGATTGCTAAAATTCAAAAATGGCCGGTCGAAAATCTTAATTCTAGTGCTTCCGACCCTTCAACTTAGTTAAGTATGCGTTTAGAGAGCGACGCTGTTAGGCTCAAGTTATGTATATTTAGTATACAGCTATTTCAATAAACGTTGTCGGATGAAAGCTTAAAGCCAAGACCGCAACGCAGTATGGGTTAGGGTTAAAAGCCATTGCATAAAAATCCCATACTTCCTTGCGGTCTTGGCTTTTCGCCTTTTTCATCCGACAACGTTAATTGAAATAGCTGTATACTGAAACAGTGGATAGCATTGTTGGCGCGCTCTGAAACTCGGAATAGCAAGTGCCATTCACCTCCCAGCAACGCGCGAAAATTTGCGCGCGAAAATTGTAATCGTTGACAGGAATAAATGAGTTAAAAAGCATCATTTTCGTTATATTATCTCACTGTTTCAGTATATACTATATAAATATAGTATATAAATATCCACCACTACCCACTACCCACCTCCACTTCGATGAATAGTTTTTAAATATTATTGATATGACTAAATATGCTTTGTTGATCACTAGAATTTGGTGGTACATCATGGCTACATCCTCTAATTTATTTATTGTCATCGCCTGTCCTTTTGTAATGATCCTTTTGTAGTTTGCTGAAAGGCTAATTAATATGCTGATCAAAACAATTTGATCATCATAAACTGCTGGATGTATCTGGAGGGGTTTCTACTGCGCATGATAATTTCGTCCCCCATGCTTGGATGTATCCTTGCGGTCGACCCACCACGAATATGGTCTATCGGCTGACTGAGGGCGACAGGTTAATCTTCTGCAGCCTTCTAACAATGTTGGAAGTGTGCTAATCCTAAACGGTCTTGAAAAAATCGGAGAAAAACCTTAAGGCGGGGGGGGGGGGGGGGGGGAGGGGGGGGGTTGTACGTCCGAGGGTTAAGAGGTAACACTCTACAACAGAAATGAATAGAATAACTAGAAATGAATAGCATAAGTGCTGAATTACATCGACGCTCTCTTAACGTCAACCAACCCCACGGTCCCCCCTCGGTCATGGCGCACCGTACGCCATGACCTGGAGCCAAATATTTTCCCATCCGGCCCTCCCACTTAGTCAATAAGTACATATTATTCGGATGTCTAAAGTTGTAAAACTCAAATTTTAACACAGTCAGCCCAGATTCAATACATATGTCAGCTGTCAGAATCTACTTGAATTGAAGACAATTGAGAATACACAAAATATGTTCTAGATGCTGTATTTTGAAATATTCTAAATAAAGATGGCACTTAATGTCTGGTGGTGTGTCTATTGCTGTTTGTTTGCTCTTAAGCCATTTCGAAGGCCGTTTTGGCGAGTTTCAATTTTCGAGTTTCCCTTCCGTTTGTATCGCGTTACTTCTGATTTGTTGCTTATTATAAATTGTCCACGCGATACACAAACGTCTGTGAAATGCTCCGACTTTGCGGAGCTAATTTTAAAATGAGTCGCTATTAAATTTGGCCACTTTACTTTTAAAAGATCATTATAGACTTCTTTATATTTGTTTTAAACTCTCATAAATTTACAGAAACAGAGAAAGACAAAATGCTTAATAAGCTATAGGTATAATTATATGCAACTTCATTATTTTCGGATATAATTCATAGTTACATTAAAATTTTCGTTTCTGTCTTGACCGTTCTAATTTAGATCCTCACCTTACGGACGTCGATATTTTTTGTGCTTATCAGTGTATGACGTTGGCCAGTGTTGGCATCTACTCGTATTAAATATAAAATATGAAAATATATACAAAACCTTGCATCTTTTTCAGTTTTCAAAAAACTTGGCAAAGGCTTGTACTCAGGGTCAGCCGAAATGTTGTTAACACAAATATTTTGTTTTACTATTCAGTCTCCATTTAATAATTTAATTTATATACAATATGATATCATATAATATCATGGTTTTACAGCAGTTCTCAGACGAACCCGTTACTGGTTCGTCACGCAACGCTTACCTCCAGGCAGACTTCAGACGCGTAGAAACTCGCAACTAAAACAATAAAATAGAATTTATATCGCTGCCAAGGTGAAGGTATGATGTATTTCAAGACCGCTTTTTGTCTCAAGAACATCAATTCGTTTCCCACTGACAAGAGAGTGGTTCGCATTGCGTTGTTTCAAAAGGTAAGTTTAGCTTTTCCAGACATGTTTGTTTAATACTACAAATTAAATATTGACTGAGCCAACTTCCGTTGGTCTGCCGATAACGCTGATCCAATATTCATCCGAGTATATTTAAGCCAGTAAAACAAGGTAACGATTGCATTATCTTCCACGCAAGATGCCGAGATTAAAGATTCGAGTAGGACTTAAAATTTACTTGTGCAGATCGACATGTGGCTGTAAGATTTTATTATTTTACAGTAATTATAAATAAGCCATGAGAAATAAATAAATAAACGCCGCCTCCATTCGTATTTTCAGATCTTCTTTACGATGGACTTCATTCAGCTCAGTCTGCTTTTTCTGTCCTACTCTACCTGAGCACTTAACCCAAACGCGTTGTGCAAAAAGAGGCGAAATTAATCAAATTACGAGAAAGATGATAAAATAAATAAAGTCAAGTATGCGACACGTGAATGCGAGTTCCCAGTCAACATTTGAGTGCGAGAGTTTCATCGCAATTAACGACAATTAAGTATCTCTTTCGGTTGTCGTTTCCTTTTTCAATGCAGTATTTACGTAGTATTACGGAAGCGATGGTTTGCTGAAGATGTTGATATTTTTCTAGCAGAGTTAAACCGACTTTTAGATACGCGAAGGTTTCAATAACTAAACCGTAATCATTACTACTGATGCGATCTTTAAGCTCAAGAAATTTCTTCAAAGTGCTATTTTTCACTTTATCAAGATAACTTTTTTTCCATCGAACAGCAAAAATAAACATTCCTTCTGTGATGTTGCAGACCGCACCGACAACTTGGTTAAATATTCAAAACAATATTCATCATTCACACGAATCTTGATCATACGGTTAATCATTTACCTTTCATATTAAAAGATATGTTACGTCCCTGAAACCATTAGTTACAGTCCTGATCGTGTGGGAGCTGCAGTATATTAAAAAGCACCGTATTTTGAAGAACGCTGCTGAAACACTTTGATGACCAAATCAAGAGAGACGTTGGCAACGTGAAATGATTTCAAATAGTCGCTGTTTACACTAATAAATACAATATTTAGTTTTCACGATCTATAATTAAAAACATTTTAAGTTATTCCGTTTGAGATTATATTTTGAACCAAATGTTTCATAAATTACCGAATCATGGAAGTGATTTTTTTTCAGCAATTTACGCCTACAGCGTCCAAAGAACGTCGATAAAAGTTGTTATAGCTATAATTATACAGCTTTCCAAGAAGACAACTAGCAACTGTGAAAGGGGATTCCCCGGATTATAGTCTCGATACTTGATTGGCTCAACGTTATTACTCTCTTTATTACGAACGAACCAGCCTTCTGAAAACGTTTTTGATTTGCTATTATTCTCGTATTTATTGCAAGATTCATCCAGTTATCTCTTGACTTCCAAAATTTACTTTTTATTCTGAAGTGATGTTTCGATCTACAATGCTTTTATTGGTCTGAGGCCCGGGATCTACAGAACATACTATAATCTAAATCCTAAAGATCTTTTTCGGATCATTTTTATAAATATTTCAGCGGCAAAACGTTTTAATGGGAAAAGAAATGTTTACCACCGAAATTGCTAGCTGCTTTGTCCTTTCCGAAAACCCGAGCTAACCTTCGTTCTACCTAAAACGACATTTTTTATCCTTTTCCGATATGTTACGAAACTTTGAGGCGATATTTCACTTGAGAAAAGTCTTAGTTTTTGCTCTATTAAATTACGAATTTTAAAGGCGAATAAGGCCTTCCGATTATTTGGCTGCTCCTTATCTTCAGGTAAATATTTTGCCAATAAAACGCGTAACTGTCAGTTAAAGGTTTGATGTAAACTGAAAGGAATTTGACTTGCAAGGAAGTTACTGGGTACCTTCAGTTGGTATAAGAAGGCTGGATTCAATTTTGTTCGGGTGTATGTTTTGAAATCAAGATTTCGCAGGAACCCGGAGGGAATACTTCACCAATTTTATTAGATGTGATCAAAATATTATGTGTCACTGGTTTCAAAGCTTTAGCACTGAGTTACTTAAGCAACGCGCCAGCTTGTTGCCCTTTGTCTTAAACAAAGTTGTTTTTCTCAAAATCTAGTCAGATACTTCATAATAAAATTTTTAAATTTTACTTACGTATCGCTAGCTGCAGACGAAGTTTCAAGAAAAAATTATCGGACGATTCTCGAGTAAATAAAAAATCATTTTTAGAGCATGATAGACAAATTGTAATGTAGTAAATAATTTGCATAAAGCAAAATATTTCCAAAATGCCCTTACAGTACTATTTTAAAACAGTCAGCCGTTAAAATAATGAATGTTTTTTACTTTGCAATGATTATATTAACGGCTAGCGCTAGCTGTTTTAAAATAATCAACTCTATTTTATAGGTCATACAGCGGTCATGTTGTGTACTTTTGTTAACTATTTCATATGTGTTTAGGAAGTTTAAGTTTCAGGGAACGTTTTTCTTTCTGAACGAATATTTTTTTCCTTCTTCAATTTAACAATCAAATTCTAACAGGTTAGAATTTATATGTAAGTATACCTACTAAGAAATTATTGTGTGCTAAGCTAATACACAATTATAACACTGTTTTTTTTTTTACAATGAAAGATTAAGTCAGCTGTTAGCTTGGCAGACGTTTTCAGTTAATAAACAAACCCATCGCAGTTGGTCATTGAAGCAGTACACGTCTGGATTGCGTCGAGATGGACCTTGTAAGATTTTCATCCCTGCTGTTTCTCCTAAATCTTGGAATTCTTGTTCCAGCTGTAAAAGGTAAGCCTGTAAGGCTGGAGCATTATTAATGAAACGATGAAAAATTTTTTCTTTATTTTTTTTCTTTTGTGACGCCAATGAAGTGGTTTTTCAGACCATACAGAGATACAATCGCAAAAAAATAACGGAAATGACACATTTACGTTATACTTTTGAAAACTAAATAGTGAATATAACAAATTAAAAAATAACGAGCCTTCGTTGCTATTGTTTAAAAAAGGATGAAAATAACAAGGTTGTTAACACAACGAACGAAATTAGCAAAACAAGAAGAAAGGGGGGCCAAACGTTTCACAAAAATAACAGAAAAAAAAAAGTGAAAATAGCAGCTCAAAAAGGAAAGGGGTTCTCACAAATTTAGAACAATTAGCTAAATAAGGAAATAACAAGCTTGCTAACAAAAATAACGAAGGTAGCAAGACAAAAAGGAAGGGGTCTACACAGATTTATCAAAACTAACCAAAAACGAGAGACAAACTAAAAACGAACCTAAAAACGAGAGACGAACGTACTGTAACCCTATTTAAGAGACTAAACTGGCTACCCTTTTATGATGAGATCAATGTAAATAAATTATGCTTACCCTACAAATGTTTAAATGAACAATGCCCAGAGTACTTACTAGGTAGTCGTTTAGTGCGTGTCAGCGACCTGTCGATCAGAACCTCACGCTATCGGGGGTGCTATAACTGTACGTTGTCCTAGGTATAACCGTGACACAGAAGGTGGAAAAACTTTTCTTATTACAGCCGCAAAACATTTGAACTCTCTGCCTATTAATATAAGATCTAGCACCAGTATTAACACATTCAAACAGAACCTTTGTAATTCTATAAAGCAAGGTTATGCTGGCTTAGATAGTTTTCCTAATTTTTAATATTGTCAGATACTTTTTTTAACACTATATTTATTTATTATAAATTAGTTTTATATATTTTAGGAGAGGGGCCACAAGTTTACCAGTTCTCAACTGTTATGTGTCATCCTCGGTAAATAAAGTTATTCATTCATTGATTCATTCATTCAACCAAAATATCCAAAAACCAAACAAATTGACAAAGATAATGAAAGAAGCAAATCATAAAAAGAGGGCGTACACATGTAACAAAAATAACCAAAAATAACAAGCTTTTTTAACAAAAATCGAAAGAGGCAAACCAAGAAGAAAGAGGGCCCCCACAAATTTAACACAAAATAACGAAAATAAAAGAAATAGCGGAAATAACAAGCTTGTCAACAAAAATGACGAAAGTAGAAAACCAAGAAGAAAGAGGGCGTACACTGACATGTAACGAAAATAGCAGCCTAAGAAGAAAGGGGGTCCGGACAAATTTAGAACAATTAGCTAAACAAGGAAATAACAAGCTCGCAAAAACGAAAGTAGCAAAACAAGAAGGAAAGGGTCTACACAGATTTAACAAAAATAACGAAAATATCCAAAATAATATAGCAAGCTTGTTAAGAAAAATAACGAAAGTAGCTAACCAAGAAGAAAGAGGACGTACAAATGTAACAAAAATAACCAAAACAACACAAATAAGAAAAATTAAGAAAATAACAAATGTGTTAATAAAAATAACGCACAATAACAGAAATAGCGAAAATAACAAGTTTGTTAACAAAAATAACGAAATTAGTAACCCAACAAGAAAGGGGTCCCCACAAATTTAACAAAACATAGTGAAAATAACATTGATAACCACACTATAAAAACATTGATAACAAAAATAGCGAAAAAAGCAAACCAAGAAGAAAGTGGGACACCACAAATTTAACCCCAAATATAACGAAAATAACAGAAATAGGGAAAATAACAAGTTTGTAAACAAACATAAAATTAAGAAACCAAGAAGACGGGGGTCCCCACAAATTTAACAAAAAAATAACGAAAAGAAAAAGGAATGAAGGGGGGGGGGGGGGGGGGCGCACAAATGTAACAAAAATAATGAAAATAACAAATATATCAAGCTTATTAACAAAAATAAGGAAATCGAGAGGGACGAGATCCCCACAAAGTTTTAACAGAAATTGCGAAAATCACAAGCTTGTTGACTAAGAATTTATGTTTTCTATCCTAAAGGGCTCTCCCATCAGTTTGGAAAAGTAAATGTTTCAAATACACGACAACAATGGAGTTGCAAGAGCGGTTGTGAGGCGCCAGGACATTGCACATTGCCCCGTTGCACTACCGTGAGGTTTCCTCAGGCGTTTAAAGGATCGGGGACCGTAAGTGTACCCTAGGGATTATGATGTACTTTAGGATCTGTCAAGCGAACTTTCTGTGGTTATTGGCCACTTGACTTGGGCCATAGACCAGTGGATATTAATACCCAGGGGATATTAATGCCCCAGGGGATATTAATACCCCAGGAGATATTAATGCCCCAGGGGATATTAATACCCCAGGAGATATTAATGCCCCAGGGGTATTAATAGCCCAGGGGATATTAATACCCCAGGCGATATTAATACCCCAGGGAATATAATATTATATTAAAGTAGATCACTATCCAACGAAAATATTGCTCATGGCGTTAGGACGCCAGGAAGATTATTGCGCGTCATTTCCTCTGGTACATGAATGAGCTTCTTTACCCGAGGGAATATCACAAAGGTCACATCCGCAGAAACAAGTGTCCATACTTTTTAACGCTTGGGCTCCGGACAATATTTGCGCGGCTTTACCCCGACGATCTTAATGCCCGTCGAGGACATTGGTGCAAGATTAGAGCTACTTTACTTGATTCTGGAAATGCAAACTGGTTTTGAAATAAAATATCTGGAGCTAATAGTATGACACCGACAGAGTAATTTTTTTACGGCCTGATTCAAGTTAAAATTTTGTATTTAAGTTTCATGCTTGAGTCAGATTGTTTTCTATAAATCCTCCCTGAAACATTCTCTCAGATAAAAGATAATTGCATGAAATCTGGGAATGAGCAAGTTGATTTTCTAGCCAGTAGGGGCCGGGGACGAAAGGGGGGGGGGGGGGAGGGGGAGGGCGGTTGTTCGCTTAACACACAATTATCTTTACATGGAGCCTTGGATACAGTATACTTACTTTTAGATAACAGATTCCCAAGAGCTAACGGAGAGGTAGGGAAACATATAAGTAGGGGTTGGTAGTTTATCTGAGATCGACGGCCAGGACTTTTAAACATAAAAAAGGAAAACTTGAAAACAGCATTTAATGATATCTAAGTGTTTACCTTTTTTACCTTAGTGAAATTTAAAACAGTACAGAGTTCCAAATCGATGCGATGAAAATTGTAGCAATGAACGAGAGACTGTGAAGAGGCTTGATATTGGCCAATGTTAAGCCTGAAATACGAGGCACCTCACTGGCTCCTGCATCTATTCATTTTGTTACTAAAGTAAGTTCTTAATGCATTTTAGGTTCGAGTTTTTGTATCATTGAGTCACGAAGAAAAGTCTTCCGTGGTTCATTCGCCCTCAGCCTTGTGGGCAGAATCGATAAACACAGTTGGATTTCAGCTATGCTCACGCACAGCAGGTATCACGAATGACACTGGAATAATCAGTTGGCTGGCATTCCAGGACAAGCCAATGATTACGAATGGAAGCGTTACTTTTAGTGGAATATGGACAACAGAAACCAAATGTGACAAAGTGACATTTTCTCAGGTTAGGCGAATAGATAAGCTACTCATTTGTTAACAAGGGTACCTCAAGTGTTTGCCTTTTTAACCTCAAAGGAAATTTATATAAATATAAAGTTCAAAGATTTTAAGGTCATTCCAAAGCGGTGAGATAAGAAGAACGATAAACAATATATTGCGGAATGGCCTGACATTGACCAACCCCCAGCAGCAGATGTGTGGAGCCTACAAGAAGATATCAACGAAGTGGAGTTTTTGCCTTTTTACCTCAAAGGAAATTTATAGCAAAGCGGTACATAGTACACCCAAAACTATTTCCTCATGGTCTGCAAAATAAGACGATGACGTCAAATGACGTGGGAATTGCGTCATTAGTTCTGTAAAAAGAAAAAAAAAATGGATCCGCCATCTTGGGATTTTCTTTTCTCCTGAAAATCTCAGAAAACCGTTTAAATTAACTTAAAACTAATCAAAACCAAATGGTATAAAAATGTAAAAATCCAAATTTCGAAACACATGACTGTTAAAATGTTTTGGTCAGCTCCTCGTTGGACGTTGTTTGTAAACGTCATGCAAAGATAAAGCGTGCCCGGGTTGGGGGGGGAGGGATGCCCGGGTTGGGGGGTGAGGTGGGCGGTGGGGAGCGGTATTAGCTCCCCACGTAACGCGCGTAACGTGTTTGCATTTCTTATTCATGGATTGGCTCTTAGGAGCTCCTTTGATTTCTTTCATTGCTCATGTACAGCAAAAATGGTATTAACTTTAACTGTTTTTAATGCTTCTGAATTTTGATGTTACAGAATATGACATTAGTGCAAGCCAAGAATAATCATTCGATATGACTGATTCTTATTTTGCAGAACTTTCCTTCCATACCATCCGTGTATTTTATGGCTAGATACGCTCGTAATACAAAGCCAAATGACGCCATGTATGTATGGTTAGAGAACGTCAATTCTGGAGGTTTCGAGGTGTGCATCAGGGAATTCTTGCCTTTTGACGGAAAACACCAAGATACAATTGTGGTTAGTGAAGGAAAAAAACTAGAGTACATAAGACAAATGAATATCCATGTGCCTTATAGTCGAGTGGGACGTTTATTTATTGGAAAATTGTCATTACCTTACAGCAATATCGCACCCTAGGCCTCTAACCGTTTTGAAAAGTATGGAGCTAAGAAACTGAAGTCGCACGTGTCACGTTACAAGCATTGCTCGACCACTGTCACGTGCCCCGCTTCGCTTGTCGCATAACGCAACGTGTGTTGCTTGTGGCGTGTCGTGTATAGCCTCCCGCGTGTCGGTTGACATCGCTTGCTAGTTGTTTATCACGCGTCGCATGTCGTATTTCGCGTAACGTTTCTCGTGTTAGATGTCGTGGGTAACGGAAAGTGTTTTGGGTGTTTGGAATTCATGCATGCAATTAGTTAAGAGACACTGTGATTTATAGTTTTAAATAACTCATGTGCTTAAATCACTGTCCGGCTGAGAACAATTACTCAAACCATAATATCGTTTTCTTTTGCTGCAGGACTGGTTCGCATTCCTCGGCAATGGTAGTCAACTCAATTTCACGATTACAGGAGAAGAGTTCTTTCCAAATAATGGTAACCCTTCAGCTGAGAACAACTACGGCTTCTGTCAGGTGAGTGACAGCTGTCAGTTACTCTCCTTTAAAGAAATACAAGACTGAATACTGCTGCCCTTGCCTTTCGCTGATGTCATTATATTATGAAGCAAACTGGTTATGAATAATCAAAATAGTTATTTTTTCTCAGGTTCAAGCAATTCAGTAGATACTGAATTATTGAAATTTTAAAGGGGTAAATTTCTTACGTTATGCTTACTCTCTTACCTCTGTTACTTATTTACAGGAAGTGCTTTTCAATACAACATTCTACAAGTCGCCAGTTGTCCTTGTTTCCGTTCATCACAGATATAACCGTAAGACGAAAGGCTTCACTCTTCCAGAAAATAACATTATATCAGCCTGGGTGGAGGTAGGTTTGTACTTTGTACCTAAGTCGATGGTGACGTGCGTGTGTTAGTGCACTGCTACACCATTAAAAAAATCAAGGAAAACGTATTACTTTTATTTCAAAATCGAATTTAATGTTTTCGACTGGTATAACACTTAACAACTCAACCATTTTTAACATGTCTTACAAAAAATAAATTATCAAGAAAAATGTTAGTGACCATAAATCACACTTTTTAAATATGTCTTTTCTGTAGGAAGTTGGTTTGGAATCCATGAGGATATGTGCTAAAGATCTGAGTGGATCGGGACCATATCACGATCCCTTGACTATTAGCTATGCTGTGAGCGGAGGTTTGTTATAGACGAAGATCAGATACCTATAAAAACTTAGGGTGCTTACCATTTGTCAGAACTGGTCAGCCAGACCGTTCGGTTTGTAACAAGACCGCGGCTTTTGAAGATCCATCAAAAGGGTGCATATTGTTTCCAAATTCACCAGTCTGGCGGCCAGTTCTGACAAAAAAAAATATCATGGCGTAATCGAGCGGTCCACCCGGCCAGTTCTACCAATGAAAGCGCATTTTTTCAGGGCAGCTGATTGGCTCACTCTCCGTCAGATATACTCGAGTTGCATGTCTCTTGTAAAAATGAATAACAGAACAGAAAAAAAATATTTTGGTTTTGACCAATTCTGATTACATATATCATAGGATATTCCTGTTTATGTTGTGTCTTATTTTTCATCACGAAAATGGCACGATGATAATTAAGATGAATTTGTTCATTGACACAGATTTGAATCCTTGCCTTGACGTACATTGTCCACGGTTTGAAGTCTGTAAGACCTACAGTGCGCATGACGCTCGCTGTGAGTGTAACGACCAATGTCCGTCGTATCAGGATCCAGTGTGCACTGCGAACGGAACAACATACGACAACAAATGCTGGCACGAGTTAAGCTACTGCAGAGGACTTGAGAATAACCTTGTCTACCACCCAGGAAGCTGTGAAGGTAAGTAAGTTACCCAGCAAAAATAAAATAGCTCAAACCTACGCTGTTAGGACTCTCTCTTTGGGTTACTTTAAGAAAAAAATGAAGATCATTTTTCTCTTGGTTACTGTCAACTCTGGCCTTTTTAGCGATTACCAAGCAGGCTCTATGGTGCACTTTAAAAATTACAATTATTTTTTTATGTGTTTAATTCATCATACAGGTTTCCCGTTTGTGCGGGGCCGAGAAGAACTTCTCCGTGTTCCAAAATGGTCTGATTCGAGCTGTCAGACAGTCGCATTCCCCCCATACCGCTTCTATCCGGATAAACAGGTTCATGTCCAAATAACCGTCAATCATATGAAACTAAACGACACTGTGACAGTCCACGACGCTGTTACTTCATGGACAGAAAACATCAACACTAAGAACTTCACAGTTTGTGCCATGCAATCTGGGAGGAAAAGAAAAAACTTTAACCCATTTGCCACTCTTGATTGGATGGCTTATCAAGGAGCACCGCCTCAAGGACTGACGGGAACTATCAAGTTGCAGAAATGGTGGTCTGGGACAAACTGCGCAAATGTGACGTTTCCCAAGGTAAAATATAAACATTTAATACCAAAATGACTTAAATCCTCTGTTTTATAATAAAAAATGAAACAAAACTGATGTTATACCGACCACGCTTCTTGATATAACATGTACGTCTGCTGCCTACGAATGAGTCGAATCATCTTTAGATCTCCCTCGGGGATATTCAAATCTACCACAGTCTTCGAAAAACGTCAGCCATGAACTAGAAATATCCCATTGTCCTTCGGACAAGCATTAGAAATTCAAAAGTTGAAAAAGTAGAGTCGGTCAAATAAAGAGTTAATTCTGTCTGCAATTAAGTTTATATCTGCTTACATGTATTGCGGTCACGATGACTGTTTCTGCAGGACAAGTTTGATGCGGCGCCAGTAGTCCTTGTGACATCAGAGCACTTAAGGACTGGTAAGGAATATGATGCTGCTCTCATCTGGACAGAAGATGTAACCAAGAGCTCATTTCAAGTCTGTCTTCGAGAAATGCAGAACTTTGACGGGAGACATGAGGATATTAATGTGGTATGTTCCAAATATACCTTTGAGCTAGAACGTCATAGTTTTTTTTAAGCCGGTTATGAGCAATGTGTTTAGGGAGGCATGTGAACATGTCTCTCTATATATGTGAAGCCTTCAAAGACATGTGAAGCCTTCAAAGTCATAAAGAAATGCCAGGATCTACACATATTTGACCGGGCAAATCCCTTTGCATGGTACGCGAGAACCAGAAAAAAAGGAAAAGAAAACAGAAATCAAAGGATTGAAAAGGAAAAGAACAAACTGTTAGTAATAGTCACTATAATCGCCTTGTAGCGTTGTAAAACAGGACTCTTTGGGGGAAGGTTTCTAGGAATATGCGGCGTTAGGGTTCCATGGGTGCAATAGACAAATTCGGCTAACGTATTGTTGTACCCAATTCAAACCTTTTGGGATTAGAACTCTTTGTTCGTCATATTTCCATATCAATGAAGCATTGACATGGAAATTATATGGAAATATTGTGAACAAAGAATCTTATTCCCAGAAGGTTTGAATTGGGTACAACAACGCGTTAGCAGAATTTGTCTATTATACTTATTATAATAAACTGTCCTCCGTGGAAAGAAGAAGTAATGGCTATCTGATATCCTGTTTGTAGAAAAGCTAAGAGTGTTCAAACAGTGTTTTTGTTTACCGAACGAACCAACGAGTACTGCTCAGAAACATTGGTGCATCGATAGCATTTTCTTTGTGCAGATGATAAGATTGTTATAAACTACAGTTTATATCACTAATTAACTGTGTATTGTGTTGACAGAACTGGTTCGCCTTTTCTAAATTGCACAAGCCGCTCTTTACGGAACACGGTGCCATAAAGTTTCCAAACACAAATCCGCCATTGGATGAAATGAATAACGCTTATTGCGAGGTGGGAATAAGAATGTTTAAAATTACACTTATATGCAACTCTTGGCAAAATCGTGCTGAAAATAGACTCCTGTGACATAGTATGCTGAGCATGGTGTCCTTTGGTGAATATGCTGAGCATGGTGTTTTGTGACAAAGTATGCTTAATGTAGTAGTCATGTTGCAGAGTGTGCTGAGTGTGGAGAACTATGACGTAGTATCGACACACAAAAAGTCCTTTCACAAAGGATTCTAGTGTTGAGTCCTGTGACATAGTGTACATCCAAAACGTAGAACGGAGTTTTGTGGCATTGGATGCAAGCACAGTGTATAGGTACGCAAATCCATTTAGCTATGGGCTTGATGGGTAGTATAATTGAAAATGTACCCAAGTAATGATTCACTGTCTTATTTGCCCGGTATTAGAAGCCTTCGATAAGACACATTCCAAAAGTTCAAATTCTTGTCACGTGACCTGAAATTGAACGACAACCGTTAAAATGTTTAGGGGAAATTGGGGAACATAAAATCAAAACAATTCAAAGTAAGTATTTTGGGGGTTGGTCTCTGCCGTCGTGTTGTTTCCTTAGACAAGAAACTTTACTCCACACTGTCTCTCTCTCCACCCAGTGTATAAATGGGTACCGGCGACAAAATGCTGGGGGTAACCCTGCGATGGACTAGCATCCCATCCAGGGGGGAGTAGCAATATTCCTAGTCGCTTCATGCTATAGAAACCGGGTTTAAGCTCCGGCCGTTATGAGCCTTCTGGCTCGGGTGCGCGACTTTACTTACTTACTATTTTGGGGGTACTTATCTTTTACATCTTTCATCTTGTTTCTCTGGATTATTAAGATGATATTTTTCACCTTAACTGAATTTTCCCCCAAAACGGTAAGCAAAGGACATTAGAAACCTCTTGACTAACAAGAAAAGCTAAAATTGGATTAAGCACATAAAAGAACGGAGTGAGGGAGATATTTTTCTGTATAATGAGTAATCAAAAAACTATTTTTTTTTATAGTAGATTCATTTTCCTTCAACATTAAAACGGCAGAGGTCTTTATTTTACACTTAACCTTAATTAAAAAAACCGTTAAATACGCTTAGCAGTCGGTCTGAATGATTGCTTGCATTTTGCAGTTCGTTTTATTCCAGAGAAGTTATAACACGACCCCAACAGTGCTCGTCTCCGCAAACCACAGCACAAAGGCTTCTGGGAACTCGGCACCCATCCACAACGGAATCACCACGTGGATCGAGGTGAAATATTTTTAGCGCTTCTCTATTAAGTTGGAGCTCTCATGGAATCACATTTTTAAAAAACTGTTGAGAAAGAGAATAACAAATATAATCTGACGAAATCGATTTTAAAAGTTTTTCTTCATTTTAACTTTATTAACTACCAAGTTATGAACGTGATGTCTATCTGTCATCTGTATACCTTTACCGAGTTAAAATCGAATCCATAAAGATCAGCCACAGTTAACACAGTGTATTTTTCAATAAAGGTTTTGAAACCTTCGACTCTTTGACAGAATACAATCTTAAAGTCCACTTGCGTTTTCTTGAAACATTGCCCATTGAGCGTTCACTCTTCATATTGTGTTAACTCAAGATCCGGCTAGGCTAGAAAGGCCGGCAATATTTAAACATTTCAGTATCTTCGTCCTCAAGTAGTGCATAAGGTCGCAATGTCAGTTGTCCTGGCCTTTTTTCGCCTTTTGCACCTCGCTCCGTGTAAGATCCATCTTAATTTTCTAGTACACTTACCACGACTCTATCATTAAGGTAACTCACTGTATGTTTTCAGAATATTAATGTCTCTGGATTCAGAGCCTGTGTCAAGGAATTGTACGAGACCAGATACGATCCCTTGTCAGTGAGTTATGCGGTGCTCACAGGTCAGTAATTAATGCATTTATCTACTTGATAGTTTCCAAGAAAAGGTAAATAAATAGACAATTATTCAGGAAATCGTTTCAAAACGGAGTCCAAAGCCGAGACTTGTTTCTCAGTCTTTTATACTTGTTTGTAACGAAAAGCCACCCGATAGTTGTGGAGTTCGTATATAGTGATTGAACCTATGGTCGCACTTCCATACAAGTTCGGATGTTACCCACGAGATACAGTCAAGTATTTAATCATTAACTTGTATGAATCGTACTGAAAGTGTTTGTATACTTATTTATATTTCTACATTGTTTCATAATATTTTGTAGATATCTGTGATCCTGGCTGGAGCTATTTTAATGGGTTTTGCTACTTTACAAGTGACACGTGCACAAACTGGACCACAGCACTGGCTAAATGCCGCAAAGAAAACTCAGTTCTTGTTGATGTCAACAGTAATGAGGAAAACGTATATTTACAACATGTCCACAATGGGGCAAAATCCTGGCTAGGGTTGAATGACATCACCACAGAGGGAAACTTCACTTGGGCGGATCGCGGAGCTGGGAACTTTACAGCTTGGGCCAAAAATCAGCCGAACAATTTTGGGGGAGAAGACTGTGTGCATACACTTGGTGTTGAACGCAATTACAAATGGAATGACGTGAAATGCAGTGACTGTCATCAATATACTTGTAAGAAAGGTAAGGTATAAGTAAAAAGCATTAAAACAGAAAGAATGAACAACAAGTCCTAGAAGTGATTACGTTACAATCAGCAACGTCATCCAAAATGACGGCCAAGATGGTCACGATCTTGGATTTTGCTGAAAATTAAAATTTATCGGAAATTTCAAATAAGTTTGCTAGAATTGTAAAATATGTTACAATTAAACATTTTGCTCCTTTTGGTAGCGCTTTATATTTTTTTTTTTTCACCGAAAAAGGTGAAAAAATACACGCAGTTTAATTAAGAAACGGCTTGACCTAATGCTGGTTTTGACACATCTCGTTACCATAGCAACCGATTGTCACCTTACAAGGTTTAATGGCACATACACTGAATGGAAATCTTTCGTAATTTTCTTCTTCTTCTTCTTCTTCTTCTTCTTCTTCTTTTTTCACGTGTCTGTTCCTTAAATACTAAGATTGTAGCTGCTTTTTTTCCCCTTTTTTCCTGTAATTGTTTGTAATAAGCTATTTTCTTAATAATTAATAAAAACAGATTGTCACCAAACGATACAAAAATGTGTCTCAACGCCATTTGCTAACAATAAATGTTATTGAAAAATGTTGGAGAAATACCTTAATAAAGGGGGATGGATTCCATCTTTTCTGTCACCGCCCATTCCCACTTGTACGTCCGAGGGTTAAAAGTATACTAAACTCGTGCCAGAGATTATGAAAGACAAGTATAGATGAAGAAAAGAAAAGGTAACAAAGGATAACAATTTTCAACATTATGCACGAACTAAACCTGTTTCCAGTCCTTTATATATAAAACATTTCGTACCACCATCAATTCATTTATTTTCCACCAGATGTAAATGAGTGCGACGTGCAGAGAAACTTCTGTCATCAACTCGCCACTTGTGTCAATGATCGAGGTTCTTTTAATTGCACCTGCAACCAAGGATTGATCGGAGATGGCTTTGAATGTAACTATAAAGGTATGAATTTTCCTGCAACTTACATGAGAAGAACCAGCAAACCGGCCCGGCGCGAGATAAATTTTGTAGCGCATAAGGTTTTCTTTTTTTTTTTTGGCGGGAAGACGTTGTTTCGAAAATGACTCCATAACATAGAATGAATAACGATTTTTCACTAGATGTATTGTTCTATTTTTTTTTCGTACTTTTTCATAAGTACGATATAACTTACGGTATAAGTCTGCTGTTGTTTTTTGTCATTTGGAACAAAAATATACAAATTTACGACGGGAAAGTTTGTTCTAAAGTGATATTTTATATTGGCGCACATAGCCTGCCTGAAGGCTCAAGCGACCTGACATATCGACACAAAGAAAATGTCAGTCTTTTTTCTTATGTCTTTATATGTTTATGCGATTATGTTCCAGTGTTATTTTATTATGCATTTGCGTTATGGCAATAAAAATACTGATGAAGGCCTGGATATTCTTAAATATAATACTTTCACAAGTGAAAATATTACCTTCGCCGGTTTAAATGTAGTTGAACTTCTCTAACTGAATTACTTCTCTCCAAAGTATGATTTTCTGACATTAACTTGTTGTCGAATTTTCTCCAGATTTACGAGGCTCTGCTATTATTGGAAAGAACAAAGACCACTTGACTAACTTAAATAATTGGTTGTCTTCCGTGAAACAAAGCGTTAATTCAGCCTGGAAGCGCTGCTGGCGTGCGTCCGTGGACGGATGGGCTTCTAGAACGTTTCATGCTAAATGTGACGGCAAGGGTCCAACTGTGACAATAATAAGAGTAGGCGGGAAATACATATTTGGAGGATACACCAGCCTATCATGGGGTAAGTTATATTATTTCCATAAAGGTCATTATTTCCATAAAGGTCATTTTATAAATACTTACCAGTTTATAACTGAATGGCGACATAAACTGAACAATGACGTAATAAATAGAGTTCTCAACTCACTAAAAATCTCTTAAGAGAAAACAAGAAATCACGACCGCGAAAGAGGTGATGTGATACTAATTACCGTATAAGTTTGTTTAAAAGTAATGATCCGCATAAGAAAGAAAGTGCTGAACGGCAATGCGCGATGGAATGTCAGCTTTTTTCATTATTTCAACTTGTGATCTCATTGGCCTAGACTCAAAAACCGCTAAAAAGGTAAGGTTCAAGGTGCATTTTGTCAATTTTTTTTTTTAGGTTTCAGGTAATTTGAGACCCAATCGCTCAACCTGCAATCTTTTGAAGATATTATATTTGGGGAACTTCATCAAAAAAGTAAAATTATTAGTTATCGTCTTCTGCTATTCCGATTGGTTAAGCATGAACATTTCCTAAAATTTATTTGACGCAAATGGATTTTCTTTTATACTGAAATATAATTTTTTTAACTGAAATATAATTATGAACCATCAGCCCCTCCTCTATTCTTGAAACCAAAGATATTCTATGTGGGAAAGAGCCATCAATGCCGCAGAACAATGAAGTTTGCCATAGACCTTCTTTGAAATTTCTCCAAGAATTATCAATGGTTTGAGAAGCTGTTGTTAAACAATCGAAATAGTATCTCATCGGGGAAGCAAACACCTCGAAGTGGGTTAAAAAAGCCGATCGGCTGCGCCTCGTTTTTTCAATCTACTTCTCGGTGTTTAGATATCCTGATAAAACACTCTTCCTTGTGTTCGATATAATACTTATAGAATTACGAGCTACGTTTCTGGTAGTTTATTGAGATTTTAACTGACTTACTCCTATCGCATAATTATGTCTAAATATTGGAATTTTAACTGGTAAAACGACCTCGGATTACGTAATGTGTCTCTAACATTAATCAATAGCTCATCACGAGCCAACTCGTGATTTCGAAACAACATTCAGACCATCCCCTCTCCTACAACTCCTCCTCCATCCTGGGTAGATGTACGACAGAAGGCCATAAACTGAAAATCCCCGGTATATATCCTTTGTAACTACATTGAATTTACAAGTCGTACAAAGTTCGGGAAACTCGCTTCAAACGAAGCTGACGTATTGGTTTCCATAATAGATGAATTGGCTTTTATCATGGCATCCACATAAGAACTATAGTAAACTTCATTGTTCTGCGACATTGGCTCTTTCCCACATAGAATATCTTTGATTTCAAGAATAGGGGAATAGCTGATGGTTCACAATCATATTTTATTATAAAAATAACGAAAATCCATTTGCGTCAAATAAAATTCATAGGAAATGTTCGTGCTTAACCAATCAGAATAACAAAAGACAATAGCTAATAATTTTGCTTCTTTGATGAAGTTCCCCAAATACAATATCTTTTAAAACGTAAATGTTGTGCGATTGGGTCTCAAATTACTTGAAACCTTAAAAAAAATTACACAAAATGCACCTTGAACCTTAACTTTTTAGCAGTTCTTAAGTCTTGCTTGGCCAATGAGATCACTACATACGACCACCCCGTTAATACGACCACTTTTTTGTGGCCCGAACAAAAGCCCACTCATTTTCTTATCTGAAAACCCCGTTAATCCGACCACCCCGTTATTACGACCAGTCAAAATGCCTGGTGAGGCTGCTGAATGAAAACAGACACAATCACACGCAATCTGACAAACAATAACGCATTAATATTTTATTGAATGTTTTTAGGCAAAAGTGTTAGTGGTAAGCATGTTCATTTGATATGACATCCGGCAAATTGCAGTGTTCAGTAAAAAGGATGTATGAACAGGTACTACACTTTGCAGCATTTCGAGGCTCTCAAAGTTTTTTTTTTTTTGCCTTCTTGTTTCAGCTGCCTTCAACTGTGGCTTTTCTCTTCAAGTCCATTTCCTGTTCTTTTCTCACAGATCGGGTATTTTGGTTATTTCTAGAGGCAAAGGGCAATATGAAAACTGCAAATGAGTTCACTCGCAAAAGTTATTGCTAATGTACAAAGTGATTGGCGTAAGCAAAGGTGAAGCCAGTCGAAGCTCACATACTTCATGTTTTTAAAACAGTTTGAACAAGTAAAAATAAACGATAAAACTGAACAACGTTTCGGGGTCGTCATGACGCCATTATCAAGTTCGAAGTGATAAAAATTATTATAGAGTCAATGTCAGAAATAGTTCACCAAAGGAAATTAACATAATGTCTGAATATATAATGTCACGCAAATAGTTTTGCTTTAATTGAGTCCGATTGGACATTGAGAGGTGGTGTTAACTCTCTAATTAGCAACATTTCGTAAACTAAGCAATCGAACTTATTCGTGCACTTTTTTAGGACAGAAAAGTGTCTGTCAAGGTCTTTAGGGACATTACGGTGTTTGTTGAGAAGATGCTTGCCAATGGAAGAAGATTGGTATTTATGCTCGGACACGCGCTGGTGCAGATGCCTAAGTGTAAACCCTACATAACTTGTATCACACAAGTCACATTGAAATTTATAAACAACGCAATTCTGATTTACAATAGGCGGTTTTTTCTCTTTTACTTTTAGTTTTTGTTGGATTTTGTTACTAACGAAGATCGGTTGGATGACTGTGTCAATCTTCTGGCTAAGAACTTTGAGTTGTTGGTGCACCAGGTCCGCCGAAGCCTGATCTTTGAAAGGCAGGACTATTCGGACAGTTGGACTGTCTCTTGGGGCAGATATTGGTTGAGGGCCTTCAGCCTTAGAGGCTACAAAATACCTAACGGTGGTATTAATAAGATGTTGTGGGTATTTCAACCGAGTGAACACAGTTTTCAAACGGTCACATTCTTCAGAGAAGTACGACCAACACGATGATAAACGATAAGCACGATCAAGCATGGTTCTCAAAAGTCCTCGTTTATAGCGCATATCGACATGACTTTGGTAGTGGAGCAAAAGACTCGTGTTAGTTGGTTTTATGTAGACCTTGGTCTCGATTTGGGGAGCTCTGTTGAGGAGCTGCATTCCAAGGAAGGGTAGCAGGCCATTAGCTTCTGTTTCCATGGTGAACTTCACAGATGTGTGGCAGTTGTTAAGGACCTGGAGAAAATTAGTCGCTGATGTTGTGTCTGGCATTATGGTCAAAGTATCATCAACGTACCTCTTATAAAAAGGAGGCATTTTTCCTGCAAGCTCTAGGGTTTCTTCAATAGATCCCATGAAGACATTGGCAAGGAGTGGCCCGAGTGGCGAACCCATGGCAACGCCATCGGTTTGTTCATAAAGTTGGCCGTTGAATTGAAACAACTAATCTTTGGTGGATGCTCTGAGAAGATCTACAAGGTCCATTCTGCTAAGGTTCAACTGGTGGGTTTCGTTGAACCAGTTATTTGTGAAAGCTTTATCAGCAAGTATCTGTATGGTTTCTTCTAGGGGCACATTGGTAAATAGCGAGGAAACATCGTATGACACAAGAATATCGCCACTGTTGATCTGTTGTTCACGAATCTCACTCGCAAAATCAAAGGTGTTAGTAATTGTATATTTGTTATAGGACAATGGCTGTAGCTTTTCTTCTAACCATTTCGCTAACTTATAATTATACGTCTGTGTGGCAGATAAGATGGGTCGCATAGTCAGATGTTCCTTATGGGTCTTAGGCAAACCGTACAGGTGTGCTAGCCGGGAGCCTGTGGGGCGCACGGAATCTGCAATCGTTTTGGGCAATATTCTGCGGACAATAGATTCTAGCTCTTTCTCCTTTTTAAGAAGTGGATGGTAATGTCTGGGCGGTCTCCCTCTAGTCTTCGGCCACTCTGGATCAACTGCTTTGAATTTTGTCGTTTCGTTAATGGATGCTTCGGATAACAAACGTAGGTATTCCGATTTGTCCATAACGACTACTCCTGACCCTTTGTGAACAAACCGATGGCGTTGCCATGGGTTCGCCACTCGGGCCACTCCTTGCCAATGTCTTCATGGGATCTATTGAAGAAACCCTAGAGCTTGCAGGAAAAATGCCTCCTTTTTATAAGAGGTACGTTGATGATACTTTGACCATAATGCCAGACACAACATCAGCGACTAATTTTCTCCAGGTCCTTAACAACTGCCACACATCTGTGAAGTTCACCATGGAAACAGAAGCTAATGGCCTGCTACCCTTCCTTGGAATGCAGCTCCTCAACAGAGCTCCCCAAATCGAGACCAAGGTCTACATAAAACCAACTAACACGAGTCTTTTGCTCCACTACCAAAGTCATGTCGATATGCGCTATAAACGAGGACTTTTGAGAACCATGCTTGATCGTGCTTATCGTTTATCATCGTGTTGGTCGTACTTCTCTGAAGAATGTGACCGTTTGAAAACTGTGTTCACTCGGTTGAAATACCCACAACATCTTATTAATACCACCGTTAGGTATTTTGTAGCCTCTAAGGCTGAAGGCCCTCAACCAATATCTGCCCCAAGAGACAGTCCAACTGTCCGAATAGTCCTGCCTTTCAAAGATCAGGCTTCGGCGGACCTGGTGCACCAACAACTCAAAGTTCTTAGCCAGAAGATTGACACAGTCATCCAACCGATCTTCGTTAGTAACAAAATCCAACAAAAACTAAAAGTAAAAGAGAAAAAACCGCCTATTGTAAATCAGAATTGCGTTGTTTATAAATTTCAATGTGACTTGTGTGATACAAGTTATGTAGGGTTTACACTTAGGCATCTGCACCAGCGCGTGTCCGAGCATAAATACCAATCTTCTTCCATTGGCAAGCATCTTCTCAACAAACACCGTAATGTCCCTAAAGACCTTGACAGACACTTTTCTGTCCTAAAAAAGTGCACGAATAAGTTCGATTGCTTAGTTTACGAAATGTTGCTAATTAGAGAGTTAACACCACCTCTCAATGTCCAATCGGACTCAATTAAAGCAAAACTATTTGCGTGACATTATATATTCAGACATTATGTTAATTTCCTTTGGTGAACTATTTCTGACATTGACTCTATAATAATTTTTATCACTTCGAACTTGATAATGGCGTCATGACGACCCCGAAACGTTGTTCAGTTTTATCGTTTATTTTTACTTGTTTATGTATAACCAAACCTCTACTCATAAAACAGTTTGAACATTGTAATAATTGTGAAAGTGTGGTAAGCTACAATATAGAAAACGACTCTTCGAGACATTTCACTAGAAGACCTTTCCTTTCATAACAAGGAACTGAAAGAATTCAGTGTTTTTTCTCATTACTCGGCTTCGTTTACTGTTACATTGTTCAGTTGCATTGAATTGCGGTTGTAAGGTTGTTAATTAACTGCAAAAAGGTTGAATTATAGCGCAATTAAAGGAATACATGTAGTAGAATGTAGTTTAAAAGCATGTTGCACCACAATTTGACCCTACCCCGTTAATACGACCACCCCGTTAATACGACCAAATTTCCATGGCCCGAAGATGGTCGTATTAACGGGGTTCCACTGTAGTTGTAACAATGAATAAAGTTGACGACATTCCATCGTGCATTGCCGTTCAGCACTATCCTTCTTATGTGGATCATTTTATTAATTAGATGACAATTATATTTATTCTCAAAAATTAAAGTGGTTACCTCACGACTCAGACTGAATTCAAACGAAACACTGAAGAAATGGTTTTTTTTTTCGCCTTATTTTCTTTTTACCACAAACTGCATTCATTTTCTTTTTTTCAGGTATAATTCATTGATAAATTAAGGTGTTTATCATATGCCCCGAACGGCTCTGTTAGACTTTTCTTTACAAAACCATTGGTGAAAGTCCCCTTTATGAGGGCCGTACGCATTCGCGCGAGCGTTGCCGGGAAAAGACATACGCCACTACTACAAAAGCGTACGGAATCGCGTGTCAACATTTCAAGCAATTTAGGCTCAATTTACGTACGCCATGGCCTCGAGCCAATATTTTCCCATTCTGCCCGACCTAACTTAGTCAATAAATAGATAGTATCTTGATATATTTTATACATACCCCACCACTCGAGTAGTACAAGGCAGGGGGATGGACTTAATGTGCCTTTATGGTCTGTGGTGAGATCTAAAATGACGAAAGTTACCTTTAAAGGATTTGAATTAAAAAAAATACAACCATTCAAAACAAATTCAACTCTCTTTTCATATTTTCGCCATTTAAAAAGTTAACAATTTTTTTTATATTTATTTTTAATTAGATAGATTCACTGAATTAAAGAACCTTTAAAGTAGCAACTATACAATAAGTTATCTAACCTCACATCCCACACAAAGTGTACATGACGGCTGAATTCATATTGTAAGTATCAGGACAATGTCACATGTTTTCCGTCTCCTGTTTTCCCAACAGGTTCTAGTGGGTATCGATACGATTCCAAAGCGTTTCTGTTCTCTTTGGTGAACAAGCCAGGGTGGGCGCCTGTCAAACTGTCACAGACAGGGCGGTATAGTCATTCCAGGGCGCATTCCATATACAGTCGCTCATCGTATGGACCCACATTCGGGGGAGGACATGACATCTACGTATACAACCAAGCGTCATCCAACAGAAATTCTTACACAAACCTTGGCTACACTTACAGTCCACCGAGGGGATACAGCTTTGGCAGCACATTCACCCGAACATTCCTGGCAGGAGGAAGTAACTACAACTTTACACCTGACGAAGTAGAAACCTTTTACGAAACAACCTAAGAAATAAAAGGCGCCATCAAGAATTCAGTCTTAGCTTATCCTAGCTTACACGGCAAGCGAAAACACAAAACATAACACAGGCAGTTTTGATAAACAACAAGCCAGTTGCCCATTTCCGAGTTGCTCTTTCCCTCCTTTTCAAACCGAGGCCAAGTGTAAAACCATTCATATGGATATAAGTTTTATTTGCATGTGAAAGAAAACTCATGTCCATATGAATGGTTTTACACTTGGCCTCGGTTTGAAAAGGAGGCTTAGAGCAACTCGGAAATAGTCTATTGAAAAAAAAAAAATCAGAGTAAAATTAGGGTATGTGGCAGATTGTTTTTGATCAGTAGTTAACGTTTTAGCTGACTTAGTTTAATCAATTATAAACGGGTCCCTGTTAGGCTTAAATGGCTCTTAACGTAGAAGTGGGATTAACTTGATTGCAAAGAATAGCATGTCAAAGAAGAGCTCGTCACGGTTAGCATGACTGACGTGAAACTGTATAAGCATTCTGTTGAGCACATGTAGTTCAGGTTTTGTTTCAAAATATGTTTGGTTTTTCAATTGACATTTCGCAAAACAGTTTTTCTATCAGCTTATATTAGTACCCAAGCTTTCTCTTCTCATCAACGGGTGAATGTATGACGTCAAATACTCAATTTAAGTTGGAGGCCGATTACAAGAGTCGGGCTAGCTTGGCTCATGTACTGTTGCTAAGTTGAAGTTTTTGTAATCGTGCAATCGCAGTGCATCCCATCTCCTACAATCGATTCTTTCTTTCTTTATGGCGACCAACAAGCGATGAATAAGACTTTAATAAACAAGCAGTTGTTAATCTTCAAACTCACCAAAAGGTTGCTATACACCTTATTCATTAATGACGGCCGATTTACTATTCTTTTGCATGTATGTTAATTACCTGATTGGACTCGTGAGCGGTGTGTAAAATTCCAAAGAATATTTACTCTAAATTATATGAGGCCAATTTTGTTGAATTTCTGAAACTCTCATTTCAAAAATTAAAAGTTGTTTTTCGGGATTCTTCTGAGGTTGAAAGCGATTTCAAATCGACGTTTCGGCCGGCTTAACTGGCCTTCTTCAGGAGATGAAGAAAATAAAAGTCAATATGGCGCACTGATGTTATTGCTTTGTAACCTCACTTTGAGACATAAATTATCCTGGCAATTACGTAAATCTGATAAAAGAATACTAAATCGGCTGCCATTTATGAACGAGGTGTATATTGAAATGAGGGACAACTACTCGTTAGGATGCGGTGGCATATACAAGGCTTCTTTACTTCAGTTATAAAATTTAGCTCTTTATCCAACATCTCACACTACGAGAGCAGAAGCAAAAGTAGCCAGAGAGGAGGGATTTATAGGCAGAGCACTTTCGTTTTACCATGGACAGATCAGGACTACAGTACTTATCCGTTTATAAGAACCTGCAATTTAAGAACCTGTTAGCCTAAAAATATCAATTTAGACCCCATTTACATAAGAACCTATTTAGCCTAAAATTTGAAACAGGTTCTTATAGAAAGGTTCTTATAGAAATTAACCTAAAAAAATCTTCATGCAAAAAAACATGACTCAAAAGTAGTGAACTTGAACATGTATATGTTGTAGTTAATTTTTTATTTCAGGTAATTTTTGTTTTTCCTTTGTTTCAAATTCATTAGCATATATTACCATACCCAAAAACAATGGAAAAACATTAGATATATATCATTAAATCAACTTTTAGCCTGATACTGAGAATTAAAATATCTACTAAAATGGGTCATGGTCACATACTGTCTAAAGGCCAGGCCTGTTTTGGCATTAAATTAATATACATGCCACCTTTCTACTATTCACAGGTGTATAATATATTTCTCATTAAATAAGAACCTATTTAAGAACCTGCGTAGCCTAAAATTCCACTAAGCACCATTTACATAAGAACCCGTTTAGGCTAAATTTGAAAAAATGGGTTCTTATAAGCGGGTAAGTACTGTAGGTCAGCTATTTAAAAATATCGAAACATATCCCAAGTAAGGGTACAAACAACAAAGAAGAAACCGGCTTTGAGTAGTCGTAAGGAATTTGAATTTCAAACTTCGATCAGGGTTGAAAAGGTTTGCAACGGATTTTGTTTGACCGACAAAATAAAGTTCTCTTTAACAGCATGTTCTGTAACTGCCAAGTATTTGCTTTGTGTTTTCGAAGTAATTTGAATGGGCTAACGTTCGGTTTAAATAAACTAGCCTATTATAGCTGATTAGTACTGAAATCTTAGATATAGTGCACCACATGTTTAGCAGTCGATCAGTTTGGAATCGGGCATCCAATTTATTATACCTATCAAAAGAAATGCGTGTTTAGAAGTAACTGCGTTGATCGTAAAACAATCGATGTTATGGCGCCGCGTCACGTTTTTCAGTATAATGTTAAGATAGACAGGGGTTATATATCTTAAAGAAACTTTATTATTACATATCAGTAATGCAATGTATGGGCTTTGTTACTTTTTCGGGATTCTGTTTTTATTTAGTGAGAGTTGACTATCAGTTTTACTTGCAATTGGACATGTTTATTATTTTCATTTTGATCTTACTATAAGAATAGCCACTATAGACTAGTTTACTTACATTAGTTTGGCACCGTAAACAGTCTTCCATTAAACCCTTGAGGGGAGTAAGGGAGGGGAAGTACCCGTGCTAAATTTCAACATTCATAACGTGATGATCTCCCCCCGCCAGGTTCTGGAACAAAAAAAAATCTTAGCTAAATAGGGGATATGGTTTTTTTTTAGATTTGTTGGGATTTGCGGGTATCTATATTATTAATCATCATAAGAAACTTGGCACCGGCGACGTAGTAATTGTGTTGAGTTCCTTAACGTAATCGTAGTGAATAGTCAGTTAATTTCTCTGAAAGTTAATTGGTAAACTTGAATTTATCAACTAAATGATTTTGCTGGGAATTTATAAGCACATCATGATGCAATGTATGGGCTTTATGATCTTTTTTGTTTATCTTTGCCTTGGGATTTTGGGTTTATTATTAACCATCATAAGAAACTTGGCAATAATGTAGTAATTGTGCTGAGCTCCGTGATGTAATTAGGTGGTGAACTGTACTTTAATTTAAAGGTTATTAGACATACTATTTTGAAGGAGTGGAATCTAGTGATTCCACGATGATTTCCGGATGGTTTATCTCCTAAATGTGGAATTTATACCGAGAACTTATAATCACATTGTACATCAGCGATGCAGTGTATGAGCGTCGTGACGTTTTCTCCTTTTGGTATGCTGGTTAAAATGAATATCATTTATCAACTATACTTGGTGTTGGGTTTTGCGGCAGCTGTTAAACACAGCGTTGTAAAAGTGTGAAGGAATAAAATAAAAAAGGGTTAAAATGAAACATCGTATGTTATATTCTCTTGGTTCAGTATTCATTTTTTATTTCATTTTATTGTTCTCCAAACCTCGAGTCTAAATTTGTTCTCAATACATAATACAGTCAATACAGTAGGCGGCTCAAAATCATCCTCCTGCTCCAACAAGATTGCCTGTGTACAGCCCCTCCCTTCCCTTCTCCGATTTTATTAAGAAATCAATTGATTTGCATGGTGATATTAGCCGGAATTTCGGTCAAATGAAATTCCATTCAATATCACTGCACTCAGCCGAATAGACAACATTTCCCATGTAAACACTATAGACAATTGGAGGGAGTCGACCAGCCATCCAGCTACTTTATTCGCAGTCAAAATATAACTCTTACAATGTATGTCTGCCTAAGAACGTCGCAAACCATAGCCAACATAAGGGAAGTTTGTAAAAAGAAAACCTCACTATTCACACTATACATTTACGTTTACATAACGCTGTAGCGGTGAATAAGCCGGATGCACAAAACCAGTGAAAAATACAGAGAAAAAACTGGAAACATCTGGCCCCGGTTGTTCAAAAGGTGGACAGCGCTATCCACGGGATAAATCACTATCCAGTGGATAACACAATAGGCTTTGCTAATCCCTATCCACTGGATAGTAACTAATTCCCACTGGAGCCCTTACTGACAATCACCCCGGATACTGTTAAGTTATGGGAGCGAGGCGACTCCGGAGGTGAGAGGGAGCAAGAGCTCCAAGAAAGCAGGCGTGAAGGTCATCGCTGCGGGGAGGAGGGAGGGTCGCTGACACGAGAGTCCTCCAGCAATTCACGAAAGAACAGAGTATACGCGCACTGAGCTGAGCTGCGAGGGTTAATAAATATATACGCACAAGGTCAGCGGCAAACAGCATGTGATCGCCAAAAATAACTGGGTCCGTGGAATAGAAAATTAGGGTGATTGTAAGCGCGGGCCCCGGTGAGAATAGGCAAAAGCTGCGAATGCCAAGCATCGCATAGCAATGATGCCTATTCCCATGGAAAATCTCTATCATTGGACTGTGATTCAGGCTCAGGCTCCGCTCCGAAAGCTAGACATCGAGAAGACCCTGGGAATGACCTGGGAATAAGGTTTAGGAGAACACGGTTACCAAGCTTCAACATGGCAGAAGAAATGATCGAACGGCTTTGAGAAAGCCAAAGCAAACATTTGAAGTTTATTTAAAATGTATGGTGGTCCTCGGCGTCCAAATTCGTCGCCTTTTCAAGGCCGATCGCGACCCCTTCCTCCGAATTTCAGACCACGATTTGAGAGCCCAGGATTTGCACCACCACGCCACAATGTTTATCCTTCACAGTTCCGCGGGGGATTTTGTCCAAGACAACCCTACTCACAAACACAGGGGCCTTTTGGTATGAACACTCGCCCACAAGGGCCAGGGGCAGGGTTCCAGCCTAGAGCATGGCAGCCACCTGGAGAAAGACAAGGTTTTCGATCCACTGGATTCCATGATCAACATAGAAACAGGGTAAAAAAAAAATGACTTAATTTCAGCTTTTGAAAACTCATGAAAGCTCTGATAGTGACATGTGAATCTCGCAAAATGATTTCCATTATGATTTTTGAACTGAGAACTCAACTTGAATTTTGGAGAAACAATGTAAAAATTCAGTGAAATTGCAAACTTGCAGCATGGTAGTGCAGAAGCTCTGACAGCGACATGTGAACCTCACAAAATGACAAGGTTTGAAATTTCTGCAATTCCAAACCGGTCAGTGTAAAACGCAGACTGCAGACCGGGGGTAAAATGCAGACTGAGGGTAAAATGCAGACTGCAGACTGCAGACCAGGGGTAAAATGCAGACTGAGGGTAAAATAAAATATTAATAACCCTAACCCTAACCCTAACCCTAGTCTGCAGTCTGCATTTTACCCTCAGTCTGCATTTTACCCCCGGTCTGCAGTCTGCGTTTTACTCTGACCGATTCCAAACACCCCAGTTTCTTTTGTTTCAACCCTCAATTCAAGCAGTATGAGCAAAGGTTTGGTAACAGGTAAGCATGTAAAAATCAATGATAAAATCAAATGACATTTCGTTGTCATCATGATGTCATTTTCAAGTTCAAAATGATTAGAATAAACTATGTTATTCTTCAGCGAACTATTTCTGACAGTTTATTCTAATCATTTTTAACTTGAAAATGGCGTCATGATGACACCGAAACGTCTTTGATTTTATCATTGAGTTTTACATGCTTATGTAATTCAAGCAATGCCAGACTCATTAATAACAATAACAATAGCAGACATCCTATAATATTATCATTCAAGTTAGCAAGAAATTTCAGTTATAGGAAGTTCCAGTTATCAAGATATCATTGTATACGAAAAATTAAATTGTAAAATTCATTAATAATTCATAACAGTTATGACCAATAAAAAAGCAGTATTTGAGTCACGTGTACACCTCTGTAAACCCCAATACAAATCAACTGAGTTGATGAATTATTAAACAGTGGAATTAACTTTTGATACAAACACCTGCTCAGCTAATTAGTATTCATTAACTTTTCATACAGATCTCTACTCATTGTTTCATTTCACAAGTACGGTAAAATATTCACGTCCAATCTGAATGGGCTTTATTGTGAACACCCATACAGATCTCCCACTTACACTTTATCTACTACTTAAAGATTTATGAACAGATATCTGCTGAAGAAGGGCAAATGGCAATTTTAGCACTTTGATTTCAACAATGCCAACCAACCGCCACATGGCCACTGCACATTTTAGTTCAAATTATCAGGATATCACTGTATATTTATGATATGTATTGGACTTCTTTAGGGATATACTGGGCTCAAAAAAAATCTAAACTTTAAGTAACCAAGTCTTATGTTTTACTTGCCTGGACAAGTTTTTATAAGTTATTACTTAAGCTAAGCTCACAGGCAGCTTGTCTGTATCCTTGCCCGTTGGGCAAGCAAGTGAGGAAAGTTTATGCTTGCCTGACACAAAAATGATCTACTTGTCCCGTACGAGCGGACAGGACTTTTTTTCAAGTCCTGAATGTAATTTATTAATTTATTATGTTATTTTCTGTTACAGGGTAGAGGAGGCCACAGAGGTCAAGATTCATTGGGAATTGAAGCTTACTACAAACATTCAATGGTTGAAGATCCATGGAAAGAACTGGAAGAAAAATTAATAAATGAGAACCGACAATAATATTATTGTGATGCTTCAATTCTAAAGGAAACTTTGTTTTGTTCATACAGTAGTTTTTATAAATGTTTTAATCACAAGAATAAATCCTTAACTGTATAGTCTGGTGGGAAAAGCTTAAACATATTATTTTTTTTCGACTGACAACAGCTAAGGAAAAATATTATAATCAGTGCTAGTCAACGTTTTGATGCATGTCATTGTTGAATGTTGTTATTCAGGAAAAAAGGTACAACCAATCTGCAAGAAAGAAGAACTCTTAACTTACATGTATGATCAGGTCCAATTTTAGAAGTAAAAATATAAAAAATCATAGTTGTCCGACGTTTCAATGTTTCTATCATCATTTTCGAGGCAAAGAGTGAAAATATCGAGGTGGCTTAAGAATATAAATAACATGATAAATTTTATTGAAATTTTTTGTGCGTGTTATATGAATTTGTATTCTTATGCCACCTCAATATTTTAACTCTTTGCCTTGAAAATGATGTTAGAAATATCGGACAACTATAATTTTTATATTCTTACTGACAGAAGTTCTTCAGCAAACCTTTAGTTATTCAATTTTAGAAGTGTTCTTCTTATTTGCATTTCCTGAGGGAATGGTTTATCAAGGGAAAGAAAACTTGAGCCTGATCTTGGGTCATTTCAAAAACTAAAAAAAAGTGTTTTTGTATTGTGTTATTCCAGAAAATATCCATAATAATTGGAAATTCTGAGGGAAGGGAGGCCTCATAAACCAAGATTTTGAAAGGAAAGTATAAAGCAAAATTGGAAATTCCAGAACGGGGGGAGGGGGGAGGGGGGGGGGGGGGAGGGTTTGGTGTCCAAACCAAAAAAGTCCCGGCTTTGGCGAAAGCAGTGGCTGGACCATCCAACATCATCTTCATAGTTGGCTTGGTGTTCTGCGTAATCTTGATTGTCGGATTTATTATGTGGAGGATATTTAGCAGCTTTAGGGTATGGATATTTTCTGGAATGACACATTAACAGAAACCATGAAATATTGGCCCAGCTTTGTGATTTTACCACCCTATTACACCAAAACTCTCAATGAGTGTCTCTAGTGGTAGACATACTGGGTCTGAATGAATTGCAACTTGTAAAAAGTTGGCCTAACTTTTTTCAAGTTCTCACCTTTTTGTTTCCAAAATGGGCTACAACGGACCATAATTTGTTCTTCTTTCAAGCAGTGGCTGATCCAGGGGGAGGGTACGGGGGGTCCAGACCCCTCCCCCCCATCAGACCTGTGGTTTTCTCTTTTTACTGCTTGTTTGACACAGAAATTCTTGCATTGACAGGATCACATATTACTATTCAATTGTTGAGTTGTTGTTTTTTTTTCAATGAAAAACGTGTTGCATTTTGCCACTAAACTAAACTGCGACTGGGGAGAGAGTGTTTTCGAAATCAAAGTTTGGACCCCCCCCCCCCCCCCACCAATAAAAAATTCCTGGATCCGCCTCTGTCAAGAATTGGTTTGTTCCTTTGTCCTAATGTCTTAGTATTATTTTGTAAACAAGTAAAGATATTGTAGCATGGGTTTTACCAAATAAAGGTCAAAATCTCCGTGACACTGCATCTTTAAGAATACTCAGGACTTGCTGCCTTGCAACTTAGGAACAACAGTTCACAAGGATGCTGTTCCTGACTTTGGTGCACAATATAAGCAGGAGATCAGTATCTTTACTTTCAACTTCTTATCTTGAACTTTCTTTCTTTCCTTTATCCTGAAAGAAAACTAAGAAAAATTTAAACAACCGCCATTTGTCTCCCAGTCTCCTGAATAATAATGATTTTGCATATTTTTTATAAAATTAATGAGATAAATACAGTCCAAATTCTGACCCCAACAATATTTATTGAACTTTCAGAATTTTTTTCTTTGGTTGCCAGATATCATTTTCTAAACCTTGATTGATTTTGAATGTTGTACCAGTATTTCATGTTTTGAAGCAAACAATGTTTAAAAGCCTTACTTGAAAAAAAAAAAAGTTTGTATATTAAAAAAAAACCGAAGGTGTGTAAATTTGAGGAAATGTTCAGAATTGGAAGTTTTAAACTTCTTACTGATCAGATGTTGCATACTAAATCCTTATTAAGTAAACTTTCCAGTTTTAAACCGAAATACGTACCGGAAATTACTTCTTTTGTCGTGCAAGGCACCTTCCATGCGAGTCCACGTGCGAAGGAATGACGTAACCGGAAGTAACTTTGCTTGATTTTACCCAATCAGATTACAGCCCTGCAAATCTCAGAGGGAGCCCCCGCAGATACATAAAGAAACTCGTGGCGCAAGACTTCCTCTCACCTTCGAGAAATCGTTGCCGGTGTAGGTTTATTCTAAGAATTCAACGGTTTTTTAGCGTTCTTTTGCTTTAGCGACGCTAAAAGCCGCCAAAAAAATTTGTAAAACGTAGAAAAAAGATCGAAAAAAAGTTTAAAATCCGAGAAAATCGCCAAAAAAATTACAAAATCTACTAAAAAAAATTCCAAACGAAACCAACTTGAAGAAACAGTCACAACAAGTACGAAGTGAACCCAAAGAAGTTTGAAGATGAATCCCGCTCCAGGTGCACCAAACTATCCCATAGCGTCTCTGTACGTTGGTGATCTAGCAGCTGATGTCACCGAAGCTATGCTGTTCGAGAAATTCAGCACCGTTGGCGCTGTTCTGTCCATCAGAGTTTGCCGTGATATAGTAACTCGCCGTTCGCTGGGCTATGCTTACGTGAACTTTCAGCAACCCGCTGCCGGTAAGCTAAGAAACGAACTAACGAAGCCGTATTATCCTTCCTAAATACGATTTAAGCTCTTAGCTAGAAAAACACTTGTTTAAAATTGTATTTTCTCGTTGTTTCTTCCTCGTATAGCGGAAAGAGCCCTTGATACGATGAATTTTGACCCCATCAAGGGAAGACCTTGTCGTATCATGTGGTCGCAAAGAGATCCATCTCTTCGCAAGTCTGGCGTGGGCAACATTTTCATCAAGAATCTAGATAAAAGTATCGACAACAAAGCCCTTTACGATACATTCAGTGCCTTCGGAAACATTCTGTCTTGTAAGATTGCTCAAGGAGACGATGGCAACTCCAAAGGTTATGGTTTCGTTCACTTCGACACCGAAGAAGCTGCTGAGAATGCCATCGACAAAGTCAACGGCATGTTGCTGAACGACAAGAAAGTGTAAGTTGAAGTTTGTTTTTTCTAAACATTGAGAAGAGTAAGAACGTCTGAATGTTTGTTTGTTACATTGGGAATTCGTTGCATTGAGTTCAAGTTAAGGACAAAGATATCTTGTATCTTGTGAAATAGTAACGTAAGTTCTTCCTTCTCGTGTCGAATGACCCATGACGCAGTCAGTGAAACATAACAGCTATTCAAAGTATTTTGCTCATCTCACGTCCAGCGTTTTAAAACTCACCTTTGGTCGTTATAAAAAAATAACCAAAAATTGTCTAGCTTATCTCAGTTAAGAGTTCTATTTGTAAACACAAATTATTGCAACAAAGTATTTTTATGTGGATTTTTTAACCACTCCCGATATAAAGATACTGTAATGTTCGAACCCCCTCCCTCATTGAAAATGTTTAGTACGATACCCTTTTGAAAGTTTGTTTCCTTATTGCTACATGTACATATACAAAGCCAATTGAAACCAAAGTTTGTAACAATCATTTTTAGGTTTCATTTACAAGGACTCATTACTGAAGTTCTGTAACCTGTAACAGGTGGTTTTTACTTTAAATTATATTTTCAGAATCTTCAAAATCATCTGTCCTGTTACTCTGTCACTTTACTGTATAGACCAGCATTTTTTAAACATTATTTCTTAGCCAAGATTCTCTGGTATGGTTCCCATATATAGAAAAGTGGTAAAGGAGATTTAAACTGAAATAATGTTAATCCATTAAAATAGGAACAACCAGTCACTCAGCGTTTTAATCTCCCAACTCATTCTAAACAACACATGGCGATCTGCAGCCTTTCCCTACACCAGGGTAACACAGGTGCAGTTGATTTTGAAATCCGGATTTCAGTTTTCCCATTGTTCATGGAAATCCATCACAGAAAAGGATTTCGGTGCATCAAAATCTGTTTTGCATTTTTTGGGAAATCCGAAATCCAGATTTCAAATTCTGAAAACAGATTTCCCAATCGATTGCACCCTGGAGCAAACAGTGTAACTTCACTGTTCGATATATAGACCACACCTTAACCGCAATTCCTTGATTTGCTCTTATGAAGGGCAAGCACTTGAAATGTCAGCTTTTGAATCTCTTCACATTCTGAATTACAAGTCTGGGAGTGCTGAATTGTCAAATTGAAAGTCTTTGCCTTATTGCTCTGATCTCTTTTCACAACGGAACACCATTTATTTACTCGTCTTCCTGTAGTCTTACAAGACCATGCAGTGAAACCTGTATTAAGCGACCACATTAAGTAGGCACCCTTTATTCCGCGAACACCAGCTGCTTCTGTCCTTAAGGTTACAGAGTACCTTCAGATTGAGAATTTATTTAAATTTTCTTTTTGGCGTCAAAATAAAGTTTACAGAATGAACTTTCATCCAAAAAAAAAAATATCGAAAAGTAGTGAAAATTGACGGAGAAATGACAGTATAACTTTTGTGGGCGGAATTTGTTAATGAAGCGATATGTGTTTTTAAGCGCTGTTTTCTCAAAGTTAATTTTTCGCTTGTTGGGGACACTTTAAAGAGCTTCAACTGAAAGTGAATTTGTTAGATTTTCCTTAAATTTGGACAGAAGCCAGGCTAACATATAATCAACAAAAACGTGTCGGCGAATTTCCTATTTCCGAAAACTTTTTCGTCAAGAGCCATTTCCGCACGATCACTCCAATTGTCTTTTTCCTTTTTTGAAAATATTCTAACTTTTCACTGTAATTGAATATGGGAAATCGCCGACACTTTTTTTTTAGCGCTTTGTGTCCGGAAACCTGAGAACAAATCAAATTAGCAAAATACAATAATTGCTTTGAGTTATAGCGTTTTAAAGCTGATTCGGATGATATACTAGATTCACTTCATGCAATGCTATATTAAATACTCAAAATTTACCAAGAATGTATGGCTCATTAGCGCTTTTGCCACCCAACAATTTTGCAGTTTTTGATAGCAGATATTTCCTTAAATATTCCATGAAAAAAGCTGAAAATTGCATAGATTACTAAGTTTAACAAGCTCTTTCAACTTTTGAAATCAATTTGTATTTAGTGCTCATGATGCCTTCTCTTTGCAGATTTGTATAACAATAAAGGAAAATGTAAATAATGACATCAACAAAGATTCCCCAATAGAAATGTCTAATTAAACATGATTATCTACTTGCTGTTAGGTATGCTACCAAATGGATGTCTCGTAGAGAACGTCTAGAAAAGCTTGGAAACCAACCCAAGAAGTTCACCAATGTGTATGTCAAGAACTTTGGTGAAGACATGGATGAAGATAGATTCAAAGATCTAGCTGATAAATTTGGTAAAGTTCTGAGTTTAAAGGTGGTTACAAGTGACACTGGACGTGCACGAGGGTTTGGATTTGTTTCTTATGAGACTCCTGAAGAAGCTCAACAGGTACTGTATACAATATTTGTACATCAATGTCAAGAAAATCAGCATTTATAGTTCATACAGGTCCTCGCAATACTTGAATTTTGCCCAGGCATTTTCCAAAACTAGAAAATGCTGGTAAATTTTGTTGCATGTCCTAGTGGTCAGTAGTGGTCAGGCTTTCAGTTGGAGACCAAGCCTGCAAATCATTTGTCTGTCCAGGGACAATGTCTGGTCAGACCATTTTGTTCTGCATGGTTCATGTTTACTGAAAAGTGCATGGTGTACAAAGCTAACTATGGAAAGTTTTCCATGTTTCACAGAGAGAAAATACTGTATTGTCTGTCTGAATTTAATTGCAGCAGAACTAGCAAGTCTGTCTTTCAGGCCAGGTTAAGGTTTTGCCAGTCAAAATGCCAAATTTACCAGAATTTGTCCTATGGTTATTTCTAGCCAAAGTGACCATGTGTGTGTGTGTGTGTGTGTGCTATGATTATCTTTCATTCATCACAGTGATGTTTTCACTGGTGTTAATAAAAATTATGCCCAAAGAGTTTCACTTTAAATGAATAACTTTATCTATTTATAACTGTTGTAGGCTGTTGAAGAGCTCTCTGGAAAGGAGTGGAATGGTCAAAAGCTGTATGCTGCCAGGGCACAGAAGAAAGCTGAGAGGCAGATGGACCTAAAGTCTCAGTTTGAAAAGAGGAAGATTGAACGCATCAACCGTTACCAAGGTGTGAACCTGTACGTGAAGAACTTGGATGATACCATTGATGATGCACGTCTGCGTGAAGAGTTCAGTGCTTATGGGACAATCACCAGTGCGAAGGTTATGATGGATGACAAGGACAACTCCAAAGGTAAGCTTTTTGACATGTAACATTGTAGAGTTGTAACAGTTTTTTGGCTGTAATTTGATGGCAAACTCTCAAGGTCCAAAATTTAATAAGTGCCCAGGTTGCTTAATCGAATAAATATGGTAATTTAATTTTCCAGGCTTGGAAATTCATGGAATGAAGTGTGGGTCATGGAAAGTCATGCAAAATAATGTTCATGGTACAAAACTACGAATGCAGCATACATGTCCATTGTGGGAATTATAAAGCAAGATGAACATTTTTTTAAAACAACTGCTTAACTCTGGGTCGTGGAAAATTTGAAAAGGCATGGAAAAGGTCATGGAATTTTAAAATTTGAAAAGAGTACAAACCCTGTAATAGCAAGGATGGTACAATCTTTTCAGTTCAAGAGCACTGTGAAAATACTGGTCTGGTCTGCACTAATTAAGATGTAAACAGAGCGTGCTGCAAACCATGTTTACATTAAAGGAACTTTACTTGTTAGCCATGTCCATGTCACTAACTCTTGACAGTTGTTTACACAGAAGTTTATTGATACATTTGACCCCCCTTTATATGGAGACCAAAGGGACAGCCTGAATTGTCCATTGTATTATAGAGGTAAAGATTGAATGACTTTTGGAACCTTTAGCACCAAGAGAACCACCAGTAAAAGAGAGGTGTCCATATTATTGAGGTGCCCATAAGGAGAGGTTTGTCTGATTTGCTTGGATGTACTTTTATCCTTGTAGGGTTTGGTTTTGTGTGCTTCTCATCCCCAGAGGAAGCCACCAAAGCTGTTACTGAGATGAATGGCAGGATTTTGGTGTCCAAGCCATTGTATGTTGCTCTGGCTCAGCGCAAGGAGGAGCGCAAGGCCCAGCTGGCCGCACAGCACATGCAGCGTATAGCTGGCTTGCGAATGCAGCAGGTATTGGCTTTGGAAAAAAATACATGTTGTATTTAGATACCTGTGGATATTCTTATGTGTCCTTTTCCAGTAGATGGATGCTATGTCTCTTGACACATTTTAATGCCCTGTGGTTTCTCTGTGGTACCTTGCTTCATATTGGGTACCCACAGTTGATAGAGGGCCAGATAGTTTTCCTGTTCAATTATGCAGTAGATTGCTTCCTGGTATAGCATTCTATTAGTATCAAAGCAGGAACATTCTTTATTTGTTGATTGACTAGGAGGTGAAGGCAGGTTGAACTTGCTAGCCTCCATTAAACAGGTAGTCCAAATTTCAGTCAGTCACCAACAAGACATCCTTTAGCAAGAGTGCTCTAAGAGTAAAAGGGTGCTTAGTACAAAAACTATTTGTCTTAAAATTTAATTAATTGTTGCCTGAAGACAAAAGTTGGTTGTCAATGGCTCCCGGGCACTGCTGGAGCACAGTCCTGCTTTAGGACTTGTCTCACCCAGTTGATACTTGTGGATACAATTCATTAACTTAATCTAATTAAAAGTGTTTGTATTTCCTTGGTTTACATAGGCTGCTGGTCAACAAGTTGGTCAAGTATTCCCTCAAGCAGGAGCATTTTACATGCAGCCATTGGCTCAGGTGAGGATACAGTAATTTAATTCACCATGTGCTATATCCCTGCTGTAGGGAGTGGAGTAGGGTTAGCATTTTAGCTCAGGCTTTTTTTTGATTTGTGTTAACCTTGCATGACTTGTTGTTTTTCTCAGGCTGGGCAACGCCCATTCTTTACACCACAAATGCAGCAAATGCGTCCTCGCTGGCAGCCAATGCAACAGCAACAGCAGATGCGACCCTCTGGAATGCAAGCAATGCCAGGAGGTGGGCAGGTTCCGCGTGCAAGAGGCATCCGTCAGGTTCCCCCCAGGGGAGTGCCTGGCCAGCAGCAGCAGCAACCTGGTGGAGCAGGAGGTCCTGGTCAGCGTGTGGGAGGTATGGGTCAGCAACAGGTGCGCGGTCCTGGAGCCATGCAGGGCCAGGGACAGAGACCAGCTTACAAGTTTCAGCAGAATGTGCGTAACCAGCCACAGGCCCATCCTGGAGGAGTGTCCATGCAGCCTCAAGAGCAGGTTCCACAGGCCATTCACATCCCTGTGAGTAAAATTGCTTTATTCCTTAACTCCCAAGAATGCCACAAATCAAAATTCAAGAAAAATTCCAAATTTCATTTTGAAAAATATTGAAAAACAAATACTGCTATAAATAAATGAGGTTTCATTTGAATGGTCACCCCATAGGATTTCATCCACAGACTCAACAGTTAGAACTACACTACATGTCTTTATAATTGACTCTGGGATTGAAAGGGTCAAGCGTCAAGACTGTCTTTGGTCTGAAAGGTTTTTTTTTTTGAAAACACAAATACAAATAAGTTGCTCTTTCTTATATCTTTCTTTGGTTTTCCTTTTGTGATGTTGGATCTGCATTTCATTGATGTCTTGTGCATTGCCTAATTCCAGGGACAGGATCCCCTCAACCCCAGTGTTCTGGCTGCAGCCTCTCCTCAAGACCAGAAACAGATGCTAGGTGAGCGCCTGTTCCCCTTGATCCAGAACACCCACCCTGACCAGGCTGGCAAGATCACAGGAATGCTGTTGGAGATTGACAATGCAGAGCTCCTGCACATGCTGGAGTCCCGTGAGGCCCTGGCTGCCAAAACCCAAGAGGCTGTGTCTGTACTGCGTGCCCACAGCGCTAAGGAGAAGACTACAGAAATGAAGAACTGAAGTGCTCAAGGTTCACTTTTACCGGACAAGACTTTTGCAGAAACCTAATGTTAATTATTTTGAACATGGATGTGACGAGTGATTTCAGAATGATACAATAAAGTTGTTTTCATCATTCTGTTAAAAATTAAGATGGTGTTATTATTTTGTATTTCTGTTCAGCGATAATGGTTTGACACGCAGTGTAAAATGAAATCAAACTTGTTCCCAGGGTCTTTCATTCCAGGGGGCAGGAAGATGAGAGACCCTGGCAACTAGGTTGAAATTAAGTGGCTCTGCCTGTGTTAGCTGCCGAGTTATACGTAGGCGACTTGTGCCCATGCCAGAGGCGGATAAGGGCGAGTCAAGATGTGGGATTCCCCATCCTCATTAACTCCTATGAGGCCCCTCGCCCTGCTTTCCCCCGGACGTTTTAAGAGACCAAAATGGCTGTCAATACTAAACAAGTTTTGCCCATCCCAAAACTCCCGCACACAGGCTTTCAGAAATCGCTAACTTGCAATTGAGTTATACCGTGAAACCTGTATTAAGCTGACACCCCTTTAAATTTTCTGATCTATTTGCCCTTTCTTTTTTCTCCAGTTAGGACCAGTTGGTGAGAATCATCGATATAATTTGACGTGACTCGTGCTAATCGTTTATTTTTCTCTCTACCTCTCCTAGACCAAAACTCTAATTTCTTTACCATATCCCAGACTAAACTGGTGAAAACCATACCCTTCACAGCGGCACATACCCGTATGGCTTGTATATGAGATTACCCCTTGGGGCCTCCAACCCTAAGTCCCTTCTACAACCACAACACCCGAGCATATTAATGTATTTGAAATATAAGTTATTGTATGGAATTTCGAATTGAACGTTTTACAATATATGAAATCGAAATTGCTGAATAAAATCGTTGAAACATTAATTAGTGTTGTGTTTTAGTCCATCTATCTTTCCATGTGTATATGCATGCGAGGAAAGAGGGGAGAAAAAAGAAAACAATACGCCTTTTTTTTCCTTCCCTCCTCTCGCGTGCCTCGCACCCGTTTCTGCTTCGAGCCGCTAACCCCCCCCCCCCCCGCAAGTTAAGCAAAGGGCCGTCGGTCTTGGTTAGGCCAGGACCGCGCGTGCGTCGGTCAAAACGGTGGGGAATTTTTAATAGATGGCGAGTTCAGATAGAGGTTATAAAAAATGGAGGTATAAAGAAAGGCTAATTCTACGACTATGTATAACATTTAACGCGACAACGACATGAGACGACATGGATGCACTATGCACTTAATATAAACTTGATATTCTGACTCGAGAATGAATTTACAATCGGAAAGATTTCACAAGAAAGAGGTTTATAAATATACCAGGATTTTTGAAAACGATATTGCCCTAGGTAAGCGTTTGTGAGTGTGCTTGGCCTTATTTTTTTGTCGTTCAAAACGTATATCTAAACCCCACAATATAGAGTGATTTTACTTAACCCGTGAAATAGTTAGCAGAATAGAAATGTATTAGAACTGAGAAGAAAAAAGAGTGGCTTCTTGCCATCAGCGGTCTCACTCTCAGAAATGCAATTTTGGCGGGAAGCAACCCGCTTGCTTGTGATTGGTGGAATATCGATACGTGATTGGCTTACGCTAGTGGACCGCTTTTGGCGGTTTAATCGAAACGTTTTGATCAAGCGTCTGTCGTCAGTTCAATAAACAACGAGAAAGAAACAAGATCTTTTATACTAAATCTACGATAAAAGTGGCAATGGAGCAAACTGATGGAAATCACAAGAATAAGTACAATCCAGCGGAATTACCGAGCTGTTTTATGAGTCCGGAATCGCCCGGAGATCAACACTTTGGTCGCATGACTCCATCCTTCGATGCGTCGCCATCTTCTTGTTTCCTGACTCCACCGTGTTCTCAAGAAAAGGTTTTCAGATCCAGACTTCATTCGCTTGATCTTCGAGGATTGCCAAAGCTCGATTTTGAGCTTGAAGATGGCGATCGGGAGAGATCAGTCCAAAAAAGCGTTCACCGTTCGCCTTTGTTGCCAGAGGACAGAATCATTGGAAGGCTTATTGGAGAGGGAAGAGTAGACTTTATCTCGGATCTATTGGCTGTTAATTGTCATAATATTTGCCAGCGAATCTGCAGTTATCTGGAACCTCAAGATCTGTGCAGGTAAATTTGATTGCTCTTTCGTCGCTAGGCTCATGACTTCGTTGTTGTCTTCTGCGATCAAACGTGAATAAATGAATAAATCACGCCTTCACTCACTTTCTTGAGCTTAGTTATACTTAAGCTTAATTTAATCAATTAAAGCTTATTTGGGCATCGATCGAATGTTGTCTGTAACCTGAAACAAGGCCTTTTTGTAAGACTGTGTTAATCCTAACTTTTCTTTTTTTATCTTGTTTAGATTTGCATCTGTGTGTTCAAAATGGAGAACTTTTGTAAAACAAGAGACCAAAGTCCAAAACAAGTGGAAAGGATTCTTAGAAGAACGCAAACAACACTTTACTCTCAAGGGCAAGGTAAATTTTAATCAGAAGTACTGTATACTTTTTCACTCAGTATTCTAAAATGTTTGTAACCCTGTTTCTATATTATTTTGGATTTAAAACAAATATTTTTGGCAGTAAAAGTTGAAATTTGATTTGATTTTAGAACCAAAACAAACCTTTCAGGTTCAAATGTTTTCAATTTTGACACATTCTTCCATTTTCTTTTATATAAGCTTAATTTTGATCATAAATGTATAATGGGCTATCCAACTGGATGCATAGATAGCCAATTCAATGATGTTATGTAACACAGCTATGATAACACAATGACAAAACTCCAGATTCTGCTTTTGTTAGTTTCTCAAATTGTATCCTGTTGCACAGCTATTTTATAGTCTAATCTTATCAATAACAAAATTCTCGATTGTGATTGGTCATCTGCATGCCTATTTCTTACGTAATTGGCAAATGGTCACATGGGTGCCCAATTGCAGCTGTCCAATTACAACTTTTTGTAATTTGATACCTGTAATTGGACACATACGTTGTGCACGTCAATCAGGTGCACTTAAATGGCTCCTTTTTGGCTGTTTCTCTACTGGTTTGAAACTGACAGAAAATCTTCTGTAAGGTTTTAGTAAAACAAAATTCACATAGATTTTTTAATCTTGAATTTTGTTATAATGTGATTACCGGTAATTAGTACACGTAATTTGACTTCACGTGGTACAATTCAGGAATAATCGTGCTCGTAGTTTCGAATCGTCCTTTCACTACATTAAGTCCTGATTTGAAATTACTTGCTGGATTACTCCCTGAATTGTACTCCAATCATTCCAATGACTATTACTAACAAAAGTAGCGGTGAGGGAGAAGATGGGTCATTTACTATTTTATGCATCAACACTGATTTTGTTAGTAGTGTACTTGCCTCACATGTAAAGTTTCCCAGCCAAGAGAATCGAGCATGTCAGTTGATCTTATGTCATACATGTAGCTAGTGCTGGTGATGACTCGTGCAGCACGGCATTGGAATCTGTAATTTGTTGTTAAGGCCCTTCCCTCAGGTGCCCACAAGGGAGAACAATAATCAAAGTACAGTTGAATGAGAGTTTATATATTTTGTCAATGTAGTGTTGCAGTTACTGTAATAACAATAGCTTGATCTACCTAATAATGCCAATAACAGCACCAGCTTTTTTACATAATTATATAAATATGCTTTTCCTAGGATAATTTCTTATCTAGTACAACACCTAAACATTTGTGTGACTGAGTCAGTTTGACGTCATTCATAATAAACAGGGAGATTAAATTGCAATGCACATGTAAATGTGAAAGATGAATTCAAAGTTATAATTATTTTTGTTCCATAGGAAAATTGGGGCACTCCAAGCCACCTAATATCAACATCTTATGACGATCTGACAAGATCACCACTGAAAGCCATAAACCACAACAAACTCCCTGAAAGCCATGATGAACTGGACAAGACTGCTCCGGGAGATGCGACTACAGAATTATGGACTTGTGACCATCCAGTGTCAAGACAGACTTTGGTTGACCTTAGGCCCTGCCCAAAATGCACATCACCCTCAAACCTGCCTAAAACAAAAGAGGGACATTGTCTTTGTCAAAAATGTGGCCTCAGATTTTGTTCCGTTTGCTTAAGAGAAACTGAACAACACACAGGTGGTAACCATTGTGATGGACTTGCGATAACTCCATCTGTTGCAACTGAACGACGACTTAGATCTCGAAAACCTAATAAGGACATTGTTGGAAGCAAAAAGTGCAAAGAAAGAGTCAGACGACTTTGACATGATTTTAAGTTAGTGATATTTATTTTTACATTATAGCTTATTTATTAAGCTAATATCTTAGATAGTTTTATGATATTTTCTATTGTAAATACATATTTTTAGTTAGGACATTTTAAAAGTATCACCTTCAAATTATTAAAGAAAGCAACGCTGTAAATAATGTCATCTGTATCATAATCTTTACATCTAAACAATTCATTTCACAAACATTTGAATTTTTATAAACTCTTCTCATACAAAATAAATGAGATCAGTTAAAACATACCAGCGTATTTGTTATTTTGTTGTCCAGTAAAGCATTGGTTCCAACCTCCTCCCAGAGGCCTTCTCTGCATAACTGTTAAAATGGTGACGAAGATTTACAGAAAACAAACAAGCTGGACACAGAGTTTAATTAGAAACAAACAAGCTGGACATAGAGTTTAATTAGAAACAAACAAGTGAAATTTGGCCAGGATCTGCCAACCACTGGTTTGCACCTTATAAAGGTGGTGGGGAAGTTGTAGAAACCCCTGGGGCAGGGTTGCCAAAATGGTAGGGTGGGCATAGAAACCCCTGGGCAAGGCTGCCAAAATGGCAGGGTGGGCATAGAAACCCCTGGGGCAAGGCTGCCAAAATGGTAGGGTGTGCATAGAAACCCCTGGGGCAGGGCTGCCAAAATACTTCAAAAATCCTGAAGCATTTTGTCACTTTTAAAAAAACCTTGACCCAGGGGTTTCTATGCTCACCCTGCCATTTTGGCAGCCTTGCCCCAGGGGTTTCTACACCCACCCTACCATTGTGGCAGCAGGGAAAACCCTGGGGACAAATTTGAGAAATATTACACTAATCACGCGACTACAACAAAAATAATCATTAACTTTTTATTTGATCTGGAGAATACAATAAATTGTTGGGAATAATTATTGAATTATTAACCTATTGATTGTAGTTTTGAATTTCTTTTCATTCTGGTAATCAGTCTGGCTGGTTATTTTCTGGGAAATTTTCCAACCCATTTGCACAAACCAAGCCAGTGTGACAAGGGTGATTCTTATACATTTCAGGGGTTAAAATTTGTGGTTTGGTACTGCTAAGGCCCAGTTCAAACGTCGAACTTCACATGTGCCGAACCTAATGCAAATGAGAAAAATCTATTGTTCTTGCTCATTTGCATTAGAGTCGGCACATGTGAAGTTCGACGTTTGAACCGGGCCTTAGGGTGTTTAAATTGAAAATGACCACTGTTACAGCCTTACTGATACCTTTTTATTTGGAGTATTAAACCTCTTTTGGGTAACAATGTGCGCCACACCCACAAAACAAGTTTCAGGTTACTTTCATAGAGGTTCCAATTCTAAATTTACAATGATTACCTCTGTCAATTTAATACCCCCCAACCAGGGATGAAAGATGTTGGTAAATGTGCCACCCTTTAACCTGCAAGGAGTCTTTTATTCGTCTTTCAGTTAGTTGAGCGAAAATAATAGCTATAATAGTTAATTTATTTCGTGCTCATTAGCACCCCATTTTTATGTCACTCTATCAAAGCTCCCCATATTTTCAGCTTTTTTCCTGATCTGATACAACATTAATATATTGCTTTCATACAACTTCAAAAATAATATCAATCATGTAATTCCTTGTTTATATTTTTTCCTGTTTTTTTTTGTTTGTTTTTTATTCTCTGCGATGCGGCTCATTCTGTCTCGCTCAAAGTGATCATCCCATATTTTTCTTTCAGTTTGAACGACTTTGTCATGAAATCTTTCTCGATTTTTTCCTCTTCTTTATCCATTTCCTTCAAGAACTCATCCCACTGTTTTTTAGACTGCTCTTTGATCTCTTCCCTTCTCGTTCTATTTAAATCCTGCTCTTCTTTTTCCAAAATATTATGGCATCGTTGTCTCGCATCTTTCAGTTCATCTTGTACTTCGTTCAATCTTTCAGCCAACTCCATGCATTCTGGAATTCGTTCCTCGATTTCATTTACTTTGCTCGAAGCTTCTGTCAGCTTTAACGTTTCCCTATCGTTCCTTTTCCCTTCAAATTCGCGAATTACGAATTTGCATTCGCTCTGCAGCACGGCTCGATGGTCAAAAAGTCGTGTATACACTCCAGCGACATCACGAACAACCTTCTCGCCCGCCATCTTGAATTTTCTCTTTACCTTCTCCCCTAATTAGGGCATTACCAAATTAGGGGACAGAATTTTTGGCGCGAAATCTGATCACGTGGTTAAACAGTTTGCCGCATCGAAGGTTCGATCAGCGAAAGTTCTCATCTTCGATTTTGGCGAAATTATTGCGTTGAAAATGGCTTTAGACAATGAACAATACTTGCGACAACTTCAGAGGGAATACCTCGACTTTCTGGATGACGACGTAAGTTAATTTACTGATTACTTTCGATGAAATCGCGCTGTGAGATAAATTGAGCTGTCGTCGGTGGCACATGTGATTTATCTCGCTGTGTGGATGTGTGCATTTCAAGCGCTTTGTTGTTGTTAAACTCATTGGTTTCCTGTAATCTACGAGTAAGCGTTTGTATGTTGTTAGATTTTGTTAAACTGATTACAAACTTATTTAAAATCCTCGTCCACAACACTCACATGTGTTCAGATTCCCGGGAAAATTATAATTTAAGCTTATAATAAGCTTAAATTATAATTTAAATTATAAATTTGCACTGTACTATTAAATTTGCATGAATTTGTACGTTGCCTCCGACAAACTTTTTTCATTCTGGTAGATTTCACTCCAGCTTCGTTTGCCTTTTTACAGTACCTCGGCACATCATTAAGTTAGTTTAGTTTCAAATAAATTCCTTTGGATGCTTTTGTTTTCAGGAGGACCAAGGAATTTATCATGGAAAAGTTCGAGACATGATCAGCAAGAACGAATGCAGATTGATTGTAAACATAAATGACCTGAGAAGAAAAAGCGAGAAAAGAGCAATAGAGTAAGTAAATTCTCAGATTAGCTGAGATGTTGCTGTTTGTTGGAATGGTGGAATGAAGGGTGGTGGACAAAACACTGATCCCCAGTCCATGGGCTACCGAAATCTAGTACCCTAACCCTAAAAATACTATTTCAAATGAGTACTAGCACTAGTATGTTTAGGGGTAGTCCATTTTAGGGTAGTCCATTTGGGTAGTCCATCGGGGTAGTCCATGGACTGGGGGTCAGTGTTTTGTCCACCACCTGAAGGAAGGGTGGTCTAGTTTGTTTTTTTTTTAGCGTGAGGGGGGGGGGGGGGGATTTGGGATGGGGGACTTTTTTTCAATATTAACATATTAAAGAGGAACAACTTGAGGATGTCCAAAAGGGATTTTCAGTTGCTCATTTTATTAGAAAAAACATAGAAATTCTGATAAATTGTTGCAGATGCAGACAATCCAGTAAACCAAAATGACCCATGACTCAGTTGGTCTTTTTACCAGGCAACCAATGTGATCAAAAACTAAAGCAAACAAATTGCTTTTTAAACTGGATAAAAAAACTGCTGGCATCATAGACTGGTACCTTTAATATGGCTGTATCACTGTTATTAATATGAATGATCCCATTTATTTTTCAGAATTCTGAACAATTCTTTTGAGGAGCTAATTGCATTTCAGGTATGTTTTTCTTATTATTAATGTATTTATTTATGTACAGTTAAACCACCATGTGCAGTGCAACAACCCTTTTTAACAATATTTTGCACTGATAGGTTTATATTTTGTGCTTGAAATTACTACAGGTTCATATGATTCAAAGATACAACCTTCTGTGGTTAAAACCATATTTTTTTCTTAGAATGCTTTGAAAGAGTTTGTAAGCTCAGCTGATACTGCTTATGGCAAAAAGCATGAAGAGTTCTTTATTGGATTTGATGGAAGGTAATGGCATAAGTTATCTATGAATTTATTAAATTCTGAATGCTGTTACTTTGTAATTTGAACAAAGTCATACTGACAGAGGAAATAATATTCCAGTGATAATGGCATTCGTAGCTAACGTTTCTTTTGTATTTTTTTCCAGTTTTGGTTCAAAGCATGTGACACCCAGATCACTCTCTGCACATTTTATTGGCAACATGGTTTGTGTAGAGGGTATTGTGACCAAATGTAAGTCAAATTAAAAAGGATTTAGTGCTCTGGTAAAGAGAAAGTAGACTTATATTTAACTTCTTTCTCTTACTATCAGGTGCTACCATAAACAAGAAAATTTACTCCACATTCCCTCTCATCACAAGGTGTATTAATGGGTACCAGCAACAAACCCTGCTAGCATCCCATCCAGGCAGGGGGGGGGGGGGGGGGGTAATATTATAGAAGCTTAAGATCCCGTCAGAATGGACCATTATTTAATTGACTACCTTTCTCTTACTGTGGTGTAATTGTGATCTTAGATATTTTTCCCTGTTTCCCCAGTAAATGATTAAAAGCACCAAATTTTGTTATCATTTGTTAGGTTCTCTTGTGAGACCCAAGGTTGTTCGCAGTGTCCACTATTGTCCGCAGACAAAGAAAACGTTGATTCGTAGGTATACAGATCTAACTTCCCTCGATGCCTTTCCAAGCAGTACAGTCTACCCTACAAAGGTATTTCAAACACTTTATTTCTAAAATATTTTGTAGTTTGTAGTATGGAACCTTCATATAAATTTGTTGAGGGTAACTGCTCCCTGAGTGTTCTTTCCAGATTAGATTACTGACATGTGTATGACCTTAATTTGTGAAACACTAGCTGGTTCTCAGTTAATATGACCACACTGGCAGATCATCAATCATCAAATTACGATATTATTGTTCTTGCAGTGTTAAATATTGTTGTTCTTTTGTTCCAAAGGATGAAGATGGTAATCCTCTGGAAACTGAATATGGTTTATCCACTTACAAAGATCACCAAACATTTACAATTCAGGTATCATTTTAATTTTTATTAAGTCTTGGAAATTTTACAGTGTTCTTTTAAGTTAATTAATTAATTACTTCCACAAACACAAATACATTGTATTTTTTTTTTCAGGAAATGCCAGAAAAGGCCCCAGCAGGACAACTTCCACGTTCAGTGGACATCATTTCTGATAATGACCTGGTAGATAAATGCAAGGTATAGCATAAACTAAAAGCAATGTGAGTACAGTCAATTCTCTCAACAAAACAGACACCACTGGAAGGCAGACACCCCTGTAAGTTTGATACCCCCGCAGGCATTATGCAGCTCTTCAAGGTCTTCTCTGATTTGCTGAGGAAACAATAGAACAAACAACACAACAATAGACCCTAGCCCTGAAAACAATAGATCTGCATGATACCTAGGTCCAAATTAGAGGTTCTAAAGAGCTGCGTGGTATCTGCCTTTTTTGTCTGTAACTGACTGTAACTCTCTAAGGCAGACACATCTCTAAGGTGGACAGGTAGAGCTGGTCTCAAGGGGATCTGGATTAGGCAGCGGTCACTGTATTATAACAAGCAAGCAAGGTTACAGTAGTTAATTTAAACTTACATGTAATGTCTTTTTCATTCAGCCGGGTGATAGAGTACAAGTTATTGGAATGTATCGCTGCCTGCCCTCCAAGAGATCGGGATTTACACCAGGAACGTTCAGGTAATGATCATGAATATTAAATAAATATTTTGAGGTGGTAAATTGGGCTGGTGTCCCAGGGGGGGTGGGGGTACTCCCGTATATATATAAGTGATGGGAGTAATCATTGTACCTTTTAGGGCTTAAAATTTGTGGTTTGGTACCACTAAGGGAGTTTAAAGCGAAAGTGACCACTGTCGGAGTTTTTCCGAAACAGAAGAATCCCAATAACTTGAACCTCCAGGGGAGAGTTAAATGTGATTCACGATATCGAAGGCCTGAGTTACCAAGGGTAAATTTGCAAGCAATCTTTAGCCATTAGGGAAACAAGTTTGGTTCTAGTTAGTGAGAGGTTTGAGTTATCAAGGGTTTGATTTATCGGGATTCCACTGTAACTTTTAGAGTATTAAACCTGAAAAATATGCTGACAGGAACAACTTTTCAGGAGAATTGGTACCTCATAGGGGAAAAAATTCATTTGAGCCACACCCGGCCACAAAACAGGTTTCGGGTACCTTTTAGGGTTTCCTATCAAAATTTCCTGTTTCCCCCCTTCCTGCCCCACCTATTGTATAAGACCTGGGTCTGTTGTTATTTTGCTAGGCCTTTCCCCCTTAATCATTTTCATATAGCTGAATTTTTCAAGAAAAAACATGTAGAATGTGCGGTCAATTTTATTTCAGTTTGAATGATTTTGGTTTGTTTACAGAACTATTATGATTGCCAATCATATCCAAGTTATGAGTAAAGAGATAGCACCCAATTTCTCCGCCAGCGATGTGTCTAACATTAAGAAATTCAGTCGCCGAAAGAAGGTATTTTTTGGTGATATTTTGATCGTTCTTATACTAGTAAACTTGCCTTCATTAACCCTGTAATTCACCAAACAATATGTTTTCTTATAATAATCAATTTTTTTTTCTTGCAGGATGTGTTTGAAACCCTATCACAGTCATTAGCACCATCAATTCATGGCCATGAATACATCAAGAGAGCTGTTTTATGTCTCCTGTTGGGAGGGACAGAGAAAGTCCTGGAAAATGGAACAAGACTTAGAGGGTAAGTTCTTGTTGTTGTGTTTTTGCAAGACTGCTCAAGCCAAGTTAAAGAACAGAAAAAGGAATCCAAATTTCATTGTACAAATGATTAAAAATTAAAAAGCACCATTATGATTATGTATGATTATATCAATCCAATCTGGTGGTTAGCGCGTCGGACTTTCAACCTGAAAGTCGGTGGTTCGAAGCCTGGTCTCTGCCGTCATGTTGTTACCTTAGACAAGAAACTTTACTCCACACTGTCTCTCTCCACCCAGGTGTATAAATGGGTACTGGCGACAAAATGCTGGGGGTAACCCTGCAATGGACTAGCATCCCATCCAGGGGGGAGTAGCAATATTCCTAGTTGCTTCATGCTACGGAAACCGGGTTAAGCTCCGGCCGTGTGGGCCATCGTTTGTGCGACATTACCTTTACCTTTTATATCAATCCAGAAAATATGCATACCTTCTTTTTGGTTTGAACACTGCAAACTACCCCCCACCCACCCCTCCCCTTTCCTCTTCCCCCAGCCCTCTTACCTCTCTCCCCACCTGCACCCATTTGGGAATTAGCTTATCACTTTCAGACACCTTTGATCAAGCCTTGGATGTCTGTTCAACTGTGTAAACCATTTTCCATTGATTCTTGTTTGAGAAACCGTTATGCTATGTTATTGTCATTCTTGCATTTCATTTCAGTGACATCAATGTTCTTTTGATTGGTGATCCCTCTACAGCTAAGTCGCAAATGCTGAGGTAAGGAAAGCATGAAAGGCTTGTTTCATTTCCTTGTTGCTTTCATTCCTGCTGTTAAGTTATTAATGAAGGTGTACATTTGTAAGGCTTTTGGTGCAAAAACATGAAACATTCTTGTGCTTACAGCTAGAACCAAACAAGATAATTTAGTAGGGACACCCAAAACAACCTTGCTACAAACCAATGTTACAATTTTATATTAAAAATCACAAATTGTAAATTAAATCAATTTTATTGGGTTTCAGGTATGTTCTCCATTCTGCTCCCCGTGCCATTCCAACCACTGGGCGTGGCTCATCTGGGGTGGGCTTGACAGCTGCAGTCACCACAGATCCAGAAACAGGTTAATGCACTTATTGCTATTTTCTACTTTTGTTTTTTTTTCTGTTTCTTGGCCAGGCCAGTGGTAATGTATTGATTCTGATTGGTACTAATATTGTGTATCTTGATATGATGTGTTTTAAAGGTGAGCGTCGTCTGGAAGCAGGAGCTATGGTGCTTGCTGACAGAGGTGTGGTGTGCATTGATGAGTTTGACAAGGTACTGTTGGTCTTTGTTATGAATGACTTTAAGATTGGCAATTTAATTCAGCTAAGAACATAATTGTATAATTAATAAATTTTATTAAAAATGGCACTTGATCGGGGAGCAAGTGAGTTACATGGATAGACAATGCTAGGCTACAACAATCTCATTTCTTGGGTCTGTTGAACAAGTGATACTGTAAGAACACATTAAGTCTAGAGTTTCTTTGTTTCATTTTAAGACTGGCTGATTTTTAATTAATAGCTTTGCTTCTTGAATGTGCACAACCCAAAATATAAGAAGGTTTGGCACTTCATTTTGGACTTAAAAAGAAAAAACTTTCAGGAGATGTGGTTGCAGTTTCCTTGTTGCATTCTACCTTATTGCAAGTAGGCAGTTAGTGAAAAAGAGCCAAACATCTTTCTTTGTTGTTTTCTAGATGAGTGATCTTGATCGAACAGCCATTCATGAAGTCATGGAGCAGGGTCGAGTCACAATTTCAAAGGCAGGAATTCATGCCAAGCTCAATGCTCGCTGCTCAGTTTTAGCTGCTGCTAATCCTGTTTATGGAAGGGTAAGAGATTCGTGCTGACAACCAAACAAAGACAATGTGTTGGTTGAAAATTATCCCTGTCCCTTCCTTCCCTTCCTTCCACAGAAGGTTTTGGATCCCCCACCCCTCAGCAGCCAGCCCTCAACATTCCAATTAAGAGTTATGTAATTCTTTCCTTTAAAAACTTTGGCCTGTAAGACCCCTTCCATGGGAGAGGTATGGATGTTTTCAGGAAGCACACAAATTTTATCCTTCAAGGAAAACATTGACCCTAACCTAATATTAGTTGGTCAGGAATTGAAACCAAACATGTCAGACATTAATTTTTAATACAGTAAAATCTGTCGAAAGCTACAAGGAAGACATGCATTTAATATTCTATTTTTTATTTTCTATTTCCCGTCTGTGTAGTATGATGAGTACAAGAACCCCATGGACAACATTGGTATGCAAGATTCTCTTCTGTCTCGTTTTGATCTGCTGTTCATTGTACTTGATCAGGTGAGCTATCCCTCTGGATTACAACAGTCAATAGATATATCTTATTAACTAAGAGTGCCAAAAATCAAGATTCAAGAAAATTCCAAATTTCATTTTGTAAAATATTTAACAACAAATTGTACCATGCAAAAGTACTGCCAAAGAGGTTTCATTTGAATGGTCACACCATAGGATTTCATTCACAGACTCAAAAGTTAGAACTACACTACATGTCTCCACAATTGACTCTGGGAGTAAAAGGGTTAACTGGGTGTGATGGTCTTATTGGGCCAAGGTCTCAATAGTGCACACACACCCCGGAAAGTACTCTCATATATGCAGGTGCTGTATATATGGGTTGTGTACTATCTGCCACCGTGAAAGATATGGTTTAAAAGCAGTTTAGTCTGGGAAAGGGTAAAGAAATCAGAGAGATTTGGTCTAGAAAAGGTATCATTTACTGGGAAACTGATCAGTGGTACGACAAAAAAGTCGCTGAATCTGGGATAGGGTAGAGATGTTTAGTGTCGCCTAGTCTAGAATAGGGTTGCAAAATGCAGCTGAGCATACACTGTAATCTGGTGTAGGATAAGGGTTTCAGAGTCCATACAGCACACCTGATATCCTCACAGTACAGTTGCTCCTTGCTAGCCACATGAAACTTCAATAAATACCCTTCCTTTATACTAGTTTGCTTGCTTCAGAGGTGTATACTATTAGTAAGATTATTTCATTTTAGAGTGTTACTTTTTCCTAACAAACTGTTTGTTACTTCCTTTAAAAATAGATGGACCCAGACAATGATCGCAAAATCTCTGAGCATGTCCTAAGGATGCACCGATACCGAAAACCTGGAGAGCAAGAGGGGGAGGGTAAGTCGTTCGATCCTTGTGGTTGGGGGGGGGGGGGGCTACTTCATTCTCAGGACCTTCTCTTAAATTGACAGCACTCAAAGAATCCCCTAGACAAGGATGCTAATTAAAATACTTCAAGAATTCTGTAGTATTTTGTCACATGACATGTGTTCTACTTCAAACAAGGGTTCCAGATTGTAAAGAAACAAATTTAACTGCCAACCACTAAAATAACCTCTGAAGAGTCCATTTCATCATATGTGGTGTGAAAAAATATTGTATGATTCTTTGAGTAGATCGGCAGCCTCAACCAGGCGTGTCAATACATGTAAATGGGCAACAATTTTGAATGAGGATAACGCCCTTAAGGGACTAGGTTATTAATTTTGTAACAAATATGTTAACCCATAATTTTATACCAACAAAGTACCTACTGCCAAAAGCCAACTTAGGAAGGCACTGCCCCCCCCCCCCCCCTTCCCCCTCCCCTATCACTTTTGTCGCACCAGGGATTCTTCAACATACAAATAAAATCTGTTATAATTTCTAATTATTGTTATATCTGTTAGCCTTACCATTTGGAGTGACAACTGAGACCTTAGCCACACAGGATCCTGAAGCAGAGGCGGAAGAAACAGATACGCCTATCTTTGAGAAATTTGATGCAATGTTGCATGGGCAACGCAAAGAACGCAAGTAAGATTTGGGATTTCAGATTTTCGTTTTGGGTTTTTAAGACAATACAGTGCATGTTTATTGAAAAACGTTCAGCCACTGTGATTTATTAATAATGCACCATTTATATTCAACGTTGTTGTTTCATTTACTTTAGGGAGAGATATGTGTCCATGGCATTTATGAAGAAGTACATTCACGTTGCTAAAGGCATCAAGGTAAGTATTTGTATTATGTATACCAGTCACACCTGCTAAGCATGTTAAACACTCACGCCCGTTTTCTCATTCCATTCTAGCCTCGTTTGACAAAAGAAGCAGCTGACAAAATTTCGAAAAGCTACTCAGAACTGAGAGATCAGGAAAATGTTGGAAATGAGAAGGCAAAGGTACGTTGAACAAGAACAAAATCATTAGCAGCAACTCAAATTAGCCATTTTCTCTGATTTTTCCATAGAGTTTGTAACTCACCCTGAAGTTACATAATTGAAAATAGTTAAAACAAAAACGCTCCCATAAGACCTTAAAGTACTTGCAATGCTGTGGCGATTTCTAAGAAGTTTAGCGTTTAGGTGGAAAACAAAATTATGACTCAAAGTTCATGCACAAAAACATAACCATTTGTGACAAATTTAACTGGGCAATTTTTTAGTATTGCTTCATAGCTACTTAAGAAATCAGGTTAAAGTGGTTTAATCTTCTTACCTCTGTTAAATGATGGTTGTCTTTTTTTTTCCGTTAGACTATGCCTGTAACGGCAAGAACTTTGGAAACAATGATCCGTTTGGCAACCGCGCATGCTAAAGCAAGAATGAGTAAAGTTATTGATGAGGTAAGGTCCTTTCCATCCGGCCTTTTAAACGGAATTATTAATTATATTCTTTTCAGCTGTCTTGTGGCAATTGTGTATTATCACTTTGAAAAACCAGACATATTTGCAAGAAAAGAAACCCAAAGATTAGTGTTTCGTTTTTGTCAACATTTGCTATTTAAAGCCCGTAGAGCTGTTTTATATTATGTGCGCAATGTTAACATTTAAAGATTTAAATTTTGTCCGTTTTGAAAGCAATAAAATTCTAAGTTAACGCAGTAATTCAAATGTTTCAAGTGTTTGGAAATAAGAAGCGCTTCCAGTTTTGCCGATGTGATGATATGGAATGTTTGGTTGTTAGTCGATTTCTTGCGAGGAAAAACGATATTCAATCGTCCGACGCTGTTATTATAAAATGAACTTGATTGATTAATCGCTGCCTCGCTAGTTCAGTTGAACTTCGAAAGCAAAATCTTCAACATTTTTTAAGTAGTTGAAGACAAGCGAGCAAAGCCAGGCCATACAAAGTCGGTTTCACGGTATGATCGACGGCAGAGTATTGCTTACCGCTCCTAAGAAGAGTTTTGATTTGAAGGGTCGCGTATTAACGAGTGCGATTGTAATTTTAACGTGGCTGCCCTTTTTTTCCAGGATGACGCCGATGCGGCAATAGACATGGTTTCATTTGCGTACTTTCACAAGGTAGAAACTACATCCACCTCGAATTGCAGAATGTAAAATGATTTGAAAGTACAAAAAAAATGAATTTTAAATCCAAAAATGTTTATTCACCCTTTCCTGTGTTCAGGTGGAGAAGAGAGAAAAGAAAAAAAGAAAGAGCGATTCCGATGAGGAACAAAGTGAAGGCGAAGAAGAGGAGGAGGAAAGCCAACCGAGCCAATCACAACAACGAACAGCCAAGACGTAAGAATATCCACGTGATTATTAACTCTGCGGGATTTATACCTGTGTAAACTCGGATCAACACGGTTTCACGAACTCAAACCTGCTTCAAAGACGTTTCAGTTTTGAAGTGTTTATGGACGTTAAAAATACTTAACCTTTAACTAGCAAAAGTGCCAAAAATCAAAGTTCAAGAAGAATCTCAAATTTCAATTTGTACCATCTTGCTATTCAAAAGTACTCCCAAAGAGGTTTCATTTGAATGGTCACACCGTAGGATTTCGTTTACAGACTCAAAAGATAGAACTACACTACATGTCTCCATAATTTATTCTGGTAGACTGGTGGTGACTGTTTTTTTGTTTGTTTGTTTTCAGAAAAACAAACAAACCACAAGCCAAGAAACAAAAGGTTGCCAAGAAGAAGAAAGGAGAAGAAGGCTACGATCCGTATGATTTTGATAGTGATGACGGAGAACAAGAATCAGGAGGTAAGAGCTTTCTACACACATTGCAAAATATGTCAGTTTTAGGATAGCAAAGAGCGGATTTAATTGAGTGTCAATAGTACTTTTGCGATTACTTTTGTTTTGCATTGCTTCGCCTTGTGATTGGCTAAAAAATCTCGTGCCACTTTCTCAACCAATAAAAAAAACTAAGCGAAAACCAATCGAGACTTGCTTGCACGCGTTTACCCGCGCTTGGCGCTGGCGACATGCATTTACTGTGAGTTCTGATTGGTTCATTGGATTATTTCCGGCTGCTGTGATTGGTCAGAGTAATTACTTTGGTTTTGGTTTTACGACACTGAACTGAAAACTGCTGAAACAAGGTTTGTAATTACTTCTGGTTCGACGTCTTTTGGCGTATAACAGACATTTTACAGTGGAACTGAAGCCACGCTCCTCAGAATAACTTCTCTTCTTCTTGTATCTCAAGCCAGGGTTAAACGAGATCGAAAGTAACCATCCCGGCCATCTGCAGCCCAAGACCCGTAGGGATGGTTATTTAAACGAAGTCTAACTTAGACCGCGGTTTAAGAAAATCAATGGACCTCCATATCTGTTTATAAGTTGGTTATATCACGAGATAAATGTTGTTCTAGTCTGTGCTATATACCTACTTGACATTGGTTACAGTAAATAGTGTTTAAATATTAGGGTTGGCCAGATTGAAATGGGGTTAGACCGCGGTTTTGTTAAATACCGTCTAAACTTTGTTTAAATAACCGGCCCTTAGCTTTTACTCTTTGAGCACTGGTAGAATAATTTCATACAAAACTGGATCATTTGGACCGCCTTTCACTGAGTAACCGTGATCAATGTTTTCTTTCTTTAGATGTTGTTGAAAAGATGAAACGCCGCCGATCAACGAAGACAAGCGACACTGAAGAAGCCATGGACACGAGTGAAGATAAAGCACCTGTTACTCTGTCATCCGAAAGGTAATATCATAAGCTCAAAATATCACTTCTCATTACCAATTGACACATATTCCTTTTTACTGACATTTGGAGAATTTCTTTGTGCATCTGAAGCTATACATTCTCAAGTCGATCATTTTCTCATTTCTCGATAGCTAGTTGCTTGATAATAGGATTCTTTTGTCAGGAGAAATTAGATTTCAATACAGTGGGTGAAATTGAGGCTGGAGTTGACTTTGTTTTGAGATAAACACTTCTGCTTTTTCAATCATGCTAAACAAAGTCGGGTTTGTATCAAATCAACGTCAACTTCAGCTTCACTTCCCCTCGAAGTCCAGGCTTGATATTCTCTCAAAAATCCAGAAGGCTTTTCGGGAACGAAAGCTATTTTTAAAATTAATTTTCTTTCGAGTGGCGATAAAGTTTTTATCCCGAAAACCAGTGCTGCGTTTTTCGTCAACTTTGGATTTTTTGCCGGCTATGCTTTTAAACCAAAGAATATTGAATCCTTATTGTTGTTGTTGTTGTTCCTGCACATAACACAAATCAGCTAAAGTTGTGTAGTAAACGTAATATGTTATTGCTTAGCTTTCAAAATCAACAAAAACCAAATCTTTATTGGTAAACATTCTGCACGTAACGCAGCTTTTCGGTTCCGAAAACGTTTCGGGACTTTTCGAGAAACGCGCCAGGCCAATAAGAAGACAACTCTTTTACGAGAAGCTATATCTTGTAATGCAAGAAGGTAATTTTGAAATGCTGTTTTTCAGACTCGGTGAGTTCAAAGCTGCCTTGTTTGGAGCCTTCTCATCTGCTCATGCTCAGACGTTACCGCTGTCCACTGTCAAGAAGTCAATGGAGGCATTTAGCGACCAGGAAATTGACTCAGCATTGAACGTTATGCAAGACGCCAATCAAATTATGGTTGCCGAAGACAATGTATTCCTTATTTAAGTTTTGTAGAAAAAAAATCCGTTAACAGTTGTACATTTTAAGGTGCTTTATATCTTTGATTGGACTGGCTTGAAATTGTTTGCCGTGAAACCAAAACCATGTCACTGACATCTAACAAATTACAGCAAACAGACAGAAGGCAGCGTGCCAATCAAAACTCGAAGCAAAAATATGCCGGCCGTGTCAAACGCGAAAAAAAAAACGCGGGCAAATGACAGACACAAAGATGACATGGAGCCAATCAGAACTCAAACAAAAATATGCAGGCCATGCCAAGCGCGAAACAAAAACGCGGGAAAATTACAGGACGGTTGATTAAGTCGTAATTCTGATTGGTTGAACAAATGGTTATGTGTCTGCAATTGGTTGGCACAATTTGCAACAAAACGGAAATAACCTTCAATGAAAAACTGTACAAGATTTAACGAAGCATATTGTTTTTGTTTCGCTTTCATTTTCCTTTCGAAAGTTTATTGAAATAGGTTTGGTAGAGTTGAAATATAAATGTGGCTCCAGATGTTTACATTAACGTTTTTTTTTTCTTGTGTCTTGTATTGTACAAAAAAAGATAACTTAAATGAATTTCCTATTAACGCTTGACTTGTGATATTAAAATCAGCCTTGTTTTCAAAATATGTGTCTCTGTGTTGTTCTGTGTCTCTATCACAGGAAAGTGCTGTTCAACAACTTTTATGTAAATGGGCGAATTTCATCCACAGACTGGAAAGTTAGAACCACCTTGTACAGTATAATAAACAGTACCACAGGAAAGTACTGCTCAGTAGCTTACATTTGAATGGTCACACTTTAGGATTTCATCCACAGACTCAAAAGTCAGAACCACCTTGTACAGCATAAACAGTACCACAGGAAAGTATTGCTCAGTAGCTTTCCTTTAAAAGTGGCACTTTAGAATTTCATACACTGACTCAAAAGTTAGTCAAGTTCTATATTACTAGCTTTTATTGGAATGATCCCCGGCCATTTTTTTTTTCGGTGGGGGTGTTCCGCTGGGACGCTGACACCCTTAACCTATACTAGACCATTTTAGCTACCAACCGTATACCAGAGTAGAACTTCACAAGTCTTTCTGTGCGCTCTTATCAAATCTCGTGCGCTTTCATCCATCCGTATTTATCGCTATTGTTATTACCCCCGTAAGTTGTTTTCCACATTTAGTGAAGATTTGTTCGCTTTTTTCCTCATCGCGCGCTTCCTTAAACGCTTTTTAGCTGTTTTAATTTTGAGTCTCAGGCGTTCTCGTTAATGTTCGCTCTCATTATTTATCATTCGCTTTTAGTAAACCTCGCACGATGATTTGGACTATCAAGCTTTCTTTCCGCTGTCTCTCATTTCTGCACTTGAGTTTTACGCAGTCGTTAGCTATCGTGTACTGCCGGTCATTATTTCTTATTCCCTCTCGGCAATTGTCATATTCTATCGTCAACTCTCATCTCCTCTCGTGAATTTTCTTATGATTTTGTCATCTCTTACGAGTTCTCGACAATTTTCAATTTTATGCTTTTGTCATCTCTTACGCGATTTCGTAAACATTTGTACGCCGTCCTCCACTTTAAGACTTGTCAGTTACCTTCGTCCGCTGTTGTCAACTATAATTCACAATCGTCATTTTTATTCGCACTCGTCAACTCTCATGTACCTTCGGACACTGTCGTCAACTATCATGCGCTCTCGTTTCTCAATGCTTTCATCAACCTTCGGATACTGTCGTCAACTGTCACGTGCTCTCGTTCTCATTCGTTCTCATCAACCTTCTTATACTGTCGTTAACTATCGTGCGTTTTCGTCATCTTTTATTCGCTCTCGTTAACTTTGGTACGATCCGGCTCTCGTCAACCCACTACTCTTTCGTCAACTCTTGTGCGCTCTTGATCTAGTCATCTCTTGTACGCTCTCGTCGATCAACCCCAGTGCGCTTTCATCGAGTATTATGCACTCTCGCCAACCCCCATTCGCTGTCCTTTAAATTCGCATGCGCTCTTTTTATCTCTGACTTCACGGTTGTCTCTTCAAGTTCTCGTAATTTCTCATGTCTTTTAAACGCTCTCATCAATCAACTGTCGTACCCTCTCACTAATCCTCGTGCGCTGTATTCAATTTACATACACGTTTTTTCGTGCACTCATCTGCGCTCTCGTGGATACACACACGCTATTAGAAACTCCTAAGTGCTCCTACAACTTCGTACACCAACGCGACTGTCGGCTTTTGTCGTTCATACGATTTCATCAGTAATCGTGCGCTCCCATCATTCAAATATGCCCGCTCGTCAAACTTCGTACGTTCTCATCATCGCTTCCACGCTCTTGTCGGCCATCGTAGGCTCTTGTAAACTCTCATGTCCTCCTGTCTACCTTGATACGCTGTCATAAACTTTCTAGCCTTCTCGTCAAACTTCATTCGTCATCCTATTGCACTGCCCATAAATATCACACGCTCGCATCAACTACCGTGCGTCCTTGTGAACGCCTGTATACTCGAATCAATTACTACTTCCCTTTGAAGACCTTCGTGCGCACTTACAAATCTCACATCACTGATAAAACCACCTTTTTATGGCGTCGTCAACAACAATACAGGATTATTCGATCTCGTTAACTCGTGCGCTATTAATTATCAACTTTTTCTCAGTATACCAACAACGTTAAACGCTCTTAAGTATAGCAACATTCGTGTGGTATCACAAACTTTCATACGCGCTAATCAACTTTTCGATCTAGTTGTTTTTTATGTCCTCATATCAACCCTGCTAACATCACGTCAATTCTCACGCAGCATCATTCGCTCTCGTTAATCACTGCACTTTCATTACTTTTCCGCAAGTGTTTCAATCAATTATCGATGGCTTACTCGTTAACACTAGTGTGATGTCGTAAACGCTCATACAGCATGCAGCTATATTCTTGCGCTTCATAACCTCTGATGAACGTCAATTAACTTTCATGCGCTCTTATCCAATCACGTGCGCTTTCATCCGTCTCAGTTTATTGCTCTTGGTAACCCTCATAAACAGTCGTCAACGCCAACACATTATTTTGATGCGGTCGTCAGTTATCATAACTATGCATCGGTCAATTCCAGAAGTGTTCCCCCCGGACAACCCCCGGGCATTAGCGTTTTGGGGAAAAATTGGGAAATGCCTCATGAATGGGACAAAAATTCAAATGTCCCGGGAGTATAATAAAGAAGAAGCGGGAAATTATTTGAATCTAGATTTATTCAAAAATTATTTGAAGGCAAATTAAGTAAACAGAGAAGGGTTTTCTTTCACTTCGCTTTTGCTGATCGATTAGAGCAAGTTCGCAACATATTTCTCGTCAGAAATGATACAAGGATTCTTTGAGGTCGAAAACACAAGGATGTCAAATACACCGGGATGGGGAAGGCGGTCCCTCCACCCTTAAACCCCTGTAAAAGAAAATGTGTGCGAGTAATTCATGATGGTTCATGGTTTCGGTTTTACCTCTGATTGGTTGAGAAATTGGCGCGAGATTTTATTTTTAGCCAATCATAAAGCGTATATAGCAATGCAAAACCAAAGCGCAAGGGTTGCCTGGGGTTGAGGTACCCGTGAAAGTATTACGAACGTTTTCGCTGTTATGAATTTAGTTATGGCAAAGTTCGCCAAAGTTGCAGCTATAGGAATGAGTTGTGATTGACGCTGAGAATTGCAAATGTTGCACACCGATTGCAACAGGACATGAACCGTTAATTAAACAATTAGAATTACCCCTTTAACTCCTGAGAGTGCCAAAAATCAAATTAAACAAAATTCCCAATTTTCATTTTGTTAGATATTAAAAAAGCTAATGGTACCATGCAAACGTTCTGCTGAAGAGGTTTTAGGGAGCTTAAGCTGTTTCCCCTGTGCCCACTGTTCCTCTGTTCCCACCATTTCTCTGTGCCCACCGTTCCTCTTTGTCCACTGTTCCTCTGTTCCTACTGTTCCTCTGTGCCCAAAGTTCCTCTGTGCCCACCGTTTCTCTGTGCCCATATTTGCTTACTATTTGTAATGATTAACTATTTCAGTTCCCGGTATACGAGGAGAACTCGCAGTGTCGGCCAACACCAAACTCTCCGCTCCAGAATATCCAACAGCATCCTTATTTTTAACTACACTGAAAAGGGACACGAGCAGAACTTAGACTGCTAGCAGTCCCTCTCTGGATAGTCGAGCGGGCGAGCAAATACGCGATCGGCGATCATCCGAGCGGCGAGCGAGCGAAGGTAATGCGAACCGAGGGGGCTCTGGGGCCTCTCCCCAGTTTCTACTCGGCTCGTTCGCTCGCTCCAGTATCGCCGAGCTTGTTTTTGTGATTAGCTCAGCAGTCTACGCAGAACTTTGGTTCCTGAGCACTTCACATTTTTTTTTTGGCAAAACCTACAACACGTTGAAGAATGGACTGGCAATACATTTGCAGAAGAACTTAGATACCGAAAAGCATACCGAGATATGAGATATGAGAGAATTTGCCAATGTGGATCTTGAAAATGTTATATTTCCCGGGAAAACCAATCCCGGGAAATCTTATCCGGTTGTAATTGACATATAATTGACAACTGAGTTGGCGGTCTAAAAGTTGGCGGAAGAGCCTTTTTTTTAGTTTGTTTACAGGCGTTCCCTCGTCTCCCCGCATTTTTTCGCCCGCTTTTCTTCGCGCCTTCCCCAACTATTCGCGCTTTCCCCACTATCTGAACGCCTGGAACAGGCTAGAAATCCTGATCGAACCTGATCATCATTAGCAGTGTATATTTGAAATTATACTGGAAGAGTTGCTGATGTCTACAATTCAAATCTGTAGTTATATATGTCACACAAAGATCCTTCTGTTAGCAGTTGCTCAAACACACAATTTAAAACCTCTTCAGCAAGCAGACCAAGACTCTGACGCTGAATAAAAAACGTTGCGAAAATGTTTGTAAGTCGATAATAGGCCATTTCCGAGTTACGTTATGCCTCGTTGTCAAAGCGAGGCTTGGTGCACAGCCTTTCATATGAAGATGAGTTTTATTTGCATTTGAATAAAAAAACATTTTCAAATGAAAGGTTGTGCACCTAGCCTCGTTTTGACAACGAGGCATAACGTAACTCGGAAATGGCCTGTTGCTTAGACCTGAACCAAATTGAAATAGACAGTTAATTTCAAAGAAGCTACCTCCACTGTGGTACAAGAGGGTGGAAGACATCCCCCACCCCCTCCCTCTAACTTAGTTTTTTTTTTTTAGGTTTAAGCCGTATTGCAATATTTTAGAAAGATCGTACCCCTGTGCTTTCAAGATAAGGCTTCTATTTTTTGATATGAAGCTGTTAGGGTTCTAGGGTCATCCTAAATGGCGATCATGCACACAACATCTTGTATTTGACTCGAAATTCAAGTCACAGGCTTACCATGCTCTGTTTGTGTGGTGTACTGTGCAACTGTAATGGCCGTATCGGTTTTTAAAAGTAACTTAACTAAAGGTGAAATTTAGGGCTATTAAAACTAATGAGAATGAAATAAAAAATTCTTGAGATTACTGACAAGTTGTTTAACTTTGTTTATCTCAGTTTATTTTGGTGATTTATATATAATATGACTCGCGGAAAGCGGTATTTTCAAAATAACATGCAAAATATGCGGAAACCGACTCTATTTATGCTAGAGCACATCACAGTTCCGAGATATGTCAAAATTAATGATAACTGAGAAACGACTAAACTCACAATAGTGAGAGATTCCGGGTCAAGACCTCAATTAAAAATAAAAAAGAAATAGCTCCTACTTATTACTACAAGACAAAGACACGCGGTGGAGTCAGTCAGCGATTTAACTCTCCGAGGGTTCTTTACATCTCACTATTCGAAAGTATTCGTTCCTGAATGCCTTATTCATGAGCCCGTATATCAGTGGATTCGTAGCAGCGGTTATAAACAGTAAATAATCGTACATCAGATGCGTCCATCGTGGCAAAAATACTTCGCAAACATACAACGCCCCAATAATAGACATAGGGAGCCAAAGAAGGCAAAACACTACGATGATTGCAAAGACCATTTTAGTGGCGTTGATTTCGTCGAACCGACACGGCGGTTTCTTCGCGGTTCTGCGTTGACTCGATTTTTCTTTCCTTAGATTCGGCGCTACTAAGATGACATGTCGGCGAACCGTGCGGTAAACTTTAAAATAGCAAAATATGACAATTGTTAGCGAGATCATTATGAAAGAAAGGAAAATTGGCAGCGCCACTGTTTTCTTTGTGTATTCGTCAGGAAAATCTGGAGTGCAGAAAAAATGAGGACCAAATTGAAACCGAGCGTCTATGACATACATCATACCCACGGCTACGAACGATGACAAACCAAGCGATGATACTGCGATAATGATGGCAAATCTTTTTGTGAATATCTTTCGGTATCTTATCGGGCGCACAACTCGATAATATCGATTGACAGCTGTCACTGCGACTATTGTCAATGAAAAACATCCCCATACTTGCATCACATGACCTTGAATTTGGCATGTGACGTCACCGTACAACCATTGTCCTTTTATGGCGGCGCCCAGAGATAGTGGCATGCAGGTGACGGCAACGAACCAATCAGAAATCGCCAAAGATAATATGTACCAATGTGTGATTTTTCGAAGTCCTGGATTTCTTGAAATAGCAGCGATCACAAACGTGTTTCCAATAATCGCTGTAAAGTTGATAATAAGGAATATTGATGATTCCGAAATGATGGAAGATAAGCTTCGGTTTGACACTTCAGCCGTGAAGGAAGTCTCTGTTGACATTGCAGTTAGCTGATACTGACAGGAATATCACAATATTCTAGTGTAACATTACCGATTGCGAAATATAATAATCGGTAGATAAATCCCTAACTCGGCTGCCTGAAATGTCTTTCTATTCCTCCTCTTGGGTTTTAAAGTGCACTTCTAGAACCAAACTATGTTTCACTCGAACTTTTGAGCCTGCGGACGAAATCTTGAGGTGCAACCATTCAGATAAACGCTATTGAATAGAACTTCCTTGTGGTGTTGACTCTTGTTATAAAATATCGTTATATATGGGAAAAAATGTTTTTTTTTTTCAAAAATGAACTTGAAAAAAGAAATAGGTTAACTTCGCCAGTTTTCATTGAATCCTCATTCCAGGTCTGAGATAAAAAAATAATTGTCTTCTATAACTTTTTTTCAGTGATTACTTGCCTTGGGCAGCAGATGTCTTGAAAAGGAAATCAGTTATTGATCAACGCGGAAGCAAGTTGTTCCAAGAATCTTCGATATTAAAAACTCTTCTTCAACCTCACTTGCAGTGAAAAGGTCGATACGCTAACGAATCGAACAACTGAATATTTCAAAAAGTGGAAGAAAACACGTTTCGCAGAGTATTTCTGTTCGAGGGAACTAACATCGCCATTCTTTCCACGACTGAGAAGTGAAACTGCCAATGTCAATATTTCAATTACTATTGAATTATCTAGACTTTAGAGTTTACTTTTGTCTTGCCAAAGCTGCCATGTGAGAATTTTAATTTGCGATTCAAAGCACGTTTTATGTCATTTTAATTAGTCTTGACGGGTAACCCTAACACGAAAACTAAGTCAATGGAAGCTTTTTTCTGCTAATAGCACCGAAAAAGTCCGTAAAAAGTAAATTAGATTGTGCTAAATTTTATGAAACGAACTGAACCATAAGAAAGTACAGCTGGAAAGCAATCATTTGAATGGTTACACCCTAGGACCCCTTCATCCACAGACTCAAAAGTTAGAACCACATTGTACAGCATAATAACAGCACCACACGAAAGTGTCGCTCAATAGCTTTCATTTGAATGGTCACACCATAGGATTTCATCACAGACTCGATAGTTAGAACTACTTCTAACGTCTACGCCTTACTGCAGCTCGATCGATAGCTTTAATTTGAATGTTCACACCTTTCAATTCATCCACACGGCTCCCAAATAAAAACCCCGCTTATATAATCAAGTTTCAACTTTAAAAGTGAATGACTAACACATAAATAAATTATTGTAATCAAGAATTCTACTAGATGAACACAAAGCACAGCACAAAATGAATTTTGAGCTGGTATATTTCGGTTTTGTTTGTTTTAAACAGAACTTTTCATTTGACGTATAAATACCGAAGATGAAATGTTTGCTGAAATCTCTTGATATAGTAAATGGAAATGTGACACTTTAAAGGAAGTTTATTCTTTATTTTCTGATTTAAAATCATCAGGAACACGATATAAGCGTTTCCTGATGGGAAATTACTTTGCAGTCATAAATAATGAATAAAAACTGCAACTAGTTTAAGCTTATGAATTAAGAAATTTCTTTCCCCAAGAATTATTTTTAACTAAAAATGTGTCTTTTAATCTGTTGTTAAAAAAACTGTAACTATAAAAAAGAATTAAAACTCGTATTATTAAGATTTCAAATGAAGAAATATATATCATATATTATAAGAAACAATATATGATTTCTCATATATTAATTATGATCTAAAAATATATTTCTTTTGGACAAGCAGGAAAAAGGGTGTAAGATTTAATTAGAAATACAATATCGAAATAATATAATTTAAATTTAACATTTATTCAGGCGGCTGGACATAATGAGATTTTACTTTGTGATATTTCTAAACCGGCGATTTGCACCACTTCACTTTACAGTCTTGAGGTGAAAGGCTCCATTTTTTTTATTAACATTTTGCAAAATAAATTTGCCAAATATTCAATGATAACTAAACGCATATGCATGAAGACAAAATAATGGTTTGAAAATGTAACGAAATACAAGTTAAGCGTTGCCGGCCAAAAATATTTATATATTTCTAAGCAACGGCAGATTAAAATTGGTCACATTTAAAAACTGAGTGATTCGTAAGGTTTAACAATTATCCCTAGTGAAATACAGCTATTTCAATTAACGTTGTCGGATGAAAGCTCAAAGCCAAGACCGCAAGGTAGTATGGGTAGTGGTAAATAGCCATTGCATAAAAATCCCATACTACCTTGCGGTCTTGGCTTTTCGCCTTTATCATCCGTCAACGTTAATTGAAATAGCTGTAAATGAAATGGCAAACTGAACCTTACGGCAGAAAGACAGCCGAAACAAAAGCCAAAAGCTAAGAAGGCTACTTATCCCTACCATCGATTAGAATAATTAATTCGTCCTGCTATTTGTTTATAATCTTCTTTATTCCTTTCTACTCTCATTACGATTGTATTTTTCTGTTTCTGCATATGCGCAGATGAAAACATCTAAACGCCGCCATCTTCGGATCTTCTTCGGCATTCTTCAGGAGCTTTGGACTAACTTCGGTAACCTCCGAATTGTAGTTCGGTGTTACTTAATTCAAAAACAAGGATGTGACTCAGATGACCACGTAAAAATGGCCATACTGTCTCCGATAGGGTCGTAAAAGAACCACTGAGGACGTAACAAAACCCTGGTTGTGACCACCCTCGGTGCCATACATTGTTCATGGGTGGGGTGGGTGAGATGAGATCAACAATGGACCGACAGGGGCTGCCTGAGGCGCCTTCATAAGCTGACGTCCGATCTCATTCTCATAAATTTAAAGCGCCAAGAGACACGCGATATGTGCGCCATATATTAAGTCTCTTTCTTTTTTCTTCCTTATTTAAGGTGGGACTCTAATCTCTGTCCCTCTTTTCAACTTCTTTGAAACAGGACTTCCTGTGTGACCTTTTCTTAAAAGTGGCCTCAAAACAAACTGTAAGAAATGCTGGGGAAGAAATCATGAGTTGAATATAAGAATTGGCTATTTTACTGATGAACGAAACATATGGATCGAATGCTAGTAAAACCAGAGCTTTGAATTCGTTATTTGATATTATATATTTATTATATATTTATTCATTACAATTCATTTTTTTCACCCGGAACAAAGTCTAGCTAACAATCTGATTTTCTTGTGCTAATTCTTGATATCAATTTTTATTCATTTTAATAAATATTACCATTATTGATGCTAATCTTTTAATAACTTATATTTATATTTGGATACATTGAGTTGACCCTGCTGTACTTTATTGCTTTACTTCGTCTCACCCCTCCGAACACAAGTAGATCTGAAGGCTGAGCGTCACTTCAGTAAAACAGAGACTGCCGTAGGCTCTCCTTTTCCTCAGGAAACATGTCAAAACTTCTTTAAAATAGACATGTCACAATTTTTGTCTGTCCCACCTCAGTTCCTCCCTGTCTAAGGTATTCACGTTATTAAAACGGACATGGAGTTAATTGGTCCCTGTCCTACGTAAACTGACTCTTTAGAACCGGTGAACGTCTATGCCGTGTCCTTTGAAGCCGGAAAATCGGAGCCGTTTTAGGGGGACTTCTCGGTAATCCTTCAATGCGACTTTCTCTCTACCCCTCAACGGGTGCAATCCTGTTACCTCTTCTATTCATTTCCACCTCTGATCGCTCTGGTTTGTGTGACTGCGCTTCAGTTGTACTCGACGAGCTTGGAGGTCTTCCTATTTTGAAGAATTGAAAAGCTCGCCTTTTCATATTTAGCAGTTTTTTATACCATGCCGTTCTTATCTGAAACAAGATGGAAGAAGATAAATAATCATTTTAAAAATTGTTCAGCAACATGGCAACTTAAGTCAATAGCCTTCACTTGAATAATGGTGATACCAGCGGTTTCTGTCCGTCCATTTAATTATATTACATGACAATAGACAATCACATGACATTGGAGGGCATATAGGTATTGTGGCCCGAGTAGCATCATTTGCGTCCGAGAGGAGCGAGGGTGCAAATGATGCTACGAGGGACAAATAAACTATATGCCCGACAAAAGTCATGTGATTATCATTATTATCAATACACAAGGCCAAGTCGTACAAATTCATTTAATAAGAAAAAAATATTTAACAGAAACAGGGCCGTAAATGCGTTTGCAGCCCGTCAAATTCAATAGAGACCTTAAGATTGAGGGTTTCCCCTTAAACCGCAAACCACAAACGTCGGCTAGCAGTTTACAGTTCGGAGTTCGCCGTATGAACATAATCTGGGCTTAAGATTGAGGGTTACGTTTTACCTATCCCTATTACCGGAGCCGTCTAGGAAACAAAGTATACATTCATGCATATACATTCATGAATTCACATATCGTCAGAAACTGGCTTTTGTTTTACTTTATTTATCGTAGTTTAACCACAAAGCAATCCGACTGGCAAAACAGTGCCAACAACAAATAGCCGGCTGCCATGTTTGTTTTCATTCATTCGTTCACTTCTATTTTAGCTGAAAAATCGTCTTCAAAATTACGTTTCTGTGAAAAAGAATTCGATAATTAATAAGCGAAAGAGTTCTAAAAAGTAGTATTTCCTCTCAAACGTGGGATTGTGATGTTTTAGGGTGCAAAAAACCTTGCGGTAAATCGCTTACCTCTAGAGCGTGGTCTAGCCGTACAAACGTGAACCTCAAACCGCAAACCTGACGGCAAGGCACTGGTCACGTGACTTCTTGACCTTCGCTGTTCGCGGGAAATGCCGAAAAACCTCGATCTTAAGGTCTCTAATATCGCCCGCCACTCACGCGTGTTTTCTCGAAGGCAGTTTCTTATTTGGCCGCGTGTATTGATAATAATTGGAGTTTGGTCTCTTGTAGCGAAAGGTTTATCCAGCTTTACTCCCAAGGGTCTGTGCTTATTATCAAAATTCATTAAAAAATATTCTAAATTTCATTTTGTAAAATATTCAAAAGTAAACAGTACAGTAAAAAAAATACTGTTTAAGAGATTTGATCTGAATGGTCATACTGTAGGATGTCATCCAGAGACTCAAAAGTTAGAACAACCTTGTACAACATAATAAACAGTACCACAGGAAAGTACTGCTCAATAGCTTTCATTTGAATGGTCATACTATAGAATCCGTAGGATGTCATCCAGAGAATCAAAAAGTAGAAAAAAGTATTAAAATTATCATGCCGAAAAACGACTGAGGTGCCTGTGCTGATCTCAAGTCAACAGAGGTTGCGGGTATGTTTGCAATATGCATAAGGATAAAGAACTTGGATGTAGAGCTTCTGAGGTATTGCAGTAGTACCGGCAACTGTTTGGTAGGTATGTCTTCAGGTTATAACGAATCAATAACCGAAGGAAACAATCAGTGATTCACCGACTGGCGTTATTAATCTTACCTCAGTATTTCTCACACAATGCAAGAGGAAAATCAGCAATCCCTAAAAAAAGATTATATATAATAATAACATCAGAGCAGTAAACAAATTAAAAATAAAGCTTTGTATTATACACCAGGCCCCGGTTGTTCAAAAGGTGGATAGCGCTCTCCACCGGATAAATCACTATCCAGTGGATAGGCATTAGTAAAACCAATTGTGTTATCCACTGGATAGTGATTTATCCGGTGGATAGCGCTATCCACCTTTTGAACAACCGGGGCCAGGGGAGACTTTTTGCACCGGTTAGTTGGCGAAGGAGGCCTAAAAGTATAGGTCTGCAGCGAGCAGAAATACATAACGTATTTTGGCAGCCGAGTATTTTGCCAGTCTTGCAAAGGGGTTTCTTTGCCGGCCTCGCCATTTTAAAAGCGGAGAATGGTATGGGGACGAGGTTGACGCAGGGTAATAAAATAGAAATTTGCTCACAATCCGCCATGTTTGATGACGTCATTGGTAGTAGACATAGTTGTTTATACAAAACAGTGTTAAAAATTGTTAGGTAATACTTTTACCGATGTGTCAGTTTTCCATTATCTTTTCCCTTTGTGACCCATTCAAGTTGAAGGAAGCGTATCTAAATGCAAGCTATTCGATAACTCTGAAAGTTTGACAGCTTACGTTTTTTTTATTACTCAAATGTGAATTGCGCTGGGTTATAATAAATTGAAAGATTGAAATTCATCCACGTACCTGTAGAGAGTTGAGCACAGTAAAGATGTATTGTGAAACAACACCATCCTCAGTAAGACTCAACAAACCAAACAACCACGTGACACCCAAGAGCGGAAATAACACAATACAGGCCTTAACAGTTGTCCTAAAATGTAAACAAACAAAAACTGATGCAGCTTAGTTTTTCCACTTGGTGATAAAATGTTAAGAGCATGCATGCATGGTCTGAAATCCGGTGCACGATCTGGCTGCTATAGCATGCATGATCTGGCTGCCATAGCATGTATGATCTGACTGCTATAGCATGCATGATCTGGCTGCAAGAGCATGCACGATGTGGCTGCAAGGCTATCATGATCTGGCTGAGTGCTACAGCATTCATGATGTGGCTGCAAGATCATGCATTATCTGGCTACTATACCATGTATGATCTGGCTGTAAGAGCATGCACAATCGGGCTGCAAGAGCATGCATGATCTGGCTGCATGAGGCAGTGGATCACCTGCGTTCTGGCGCTAACCACTGGTTTCATAATAGGCCATTTGCACGATGACGTCATTTGACTACTACTACCAGAATTCATTTCGTTTTTCCTTTCTTATTTAAATTTTGTAATCCCAGTGGGGTTTAAATAACAATAGCCCTAATTTACACTACAAAACAAAAAACTGAAGGATTCTGGTAGTAGTCAAATTACGTCATCGTGCAAATGGCCTATTTCCCGCGTGTTTTTCCCACGCCTGTCGTGAATTTTATATGAGGTCGTCATAGTAATAAATGATCTCTTCATTGCAATGTGATTTGATGTTTCCATGGCATTGATTATAATGAGAAATAAAGATTATAAACATATATTAAGAAGATATATGCATGAGAAAATAATATGAATATTTACTTACTTTACTGCGTCTAGTTTTCTCGCCCGTGCGCTAGGCATGTTTACCATTTCTTTAACGACAGCACAAAATACCAACAAGTTTATCTTGAAAAGCAATACAAAATTGAGTCATTTCAGTGTGAAACACTACGATGCCTAAAGTTGATATAAGGATGCAAAACTAGTCTGACGAATGAAAATGTTTGCTGGTAGGTGATAAAATCTGATGGGAATCCAATCAGAGATATAAAGAAGCAATGGTATAAACCAATGATCAGCCTTCCACACAAATAAACAATTCTTCTCCCTTCTATTGCCTGCCTCGTTCCCTAAGAAGAAACGTTCGTTCCCAAGCTCCGCCCATTCTCTTTTGGCACTTATTCCTATGCTCCTGACTGATTCCCGCTTCCACATCAAAAAGAGAGGGGCCTGTGGAGCCTTTAGTATGTACTTACAGCGGTTATTAATATCACCGGTGCAGCAAACGACCATATGTAATACTTTTCTGTTGAGAGCCAGCACCTGATCGAGATAAGACGAAATAATAGTTCTTATTAATCAACTGTGACTTCATGTTACCTTTTGAGGAAAAGAGAACACGCAAAATATATAGAGGATATTACATGGCTGCGCGAAGATACGAAATTTCTCTTCGAGTGTTGAAAAATAGTTCACGAGTGAGTGCAGCTCACTTGTGAAGAAATTTCGTATCTTCAAGCGGCCATGTAATGTTCTGTTTATTATATAAACACCAATGAAATCAAACCATTTCACTTTTATATATATATTTTTTAGTCCTAAAGTAGAACAACGTAGCAACGGTGATCTTTTCACGTGTGAAGGTAACGTGTTATTCTCACGTGTGAAGATATGATGTTTACGCGTGAAAGCTTACCTTGTATTTCATTGGTGTTTATATAATAAGGTGGATATTTTCGCTCTTAACGAAGTCTAAGTTGTAAGAGCTTTGGCTCGTCATTATGATCCAGGGACTCTAAGAGGCAAAGACTTGAGGCAACGGTTTTTTTGGGACTTGCTCTCGTCATTCGGAAATCAGAATACACTAACAAAACTATGTTGTTTACCTTCTCACACACCAAAACGTTTTCAGACACACAGTCGAAGAAGTGAATTCTTTCCATATTTCACGAGAAGAATAGCTGCAATATTTAGAGGTATTCTACATTTGGAATGGCTGGAATATGTCCCTAAAAAACGCGCCCTTAGAGAACAGTTTTAATTTAAATTTCATAAGTTGAAGTGTAGAAAAGGGTACTAGGAAAAACTGGCATTTAGGTATTTGAAAGGCCTTTCAAAATATATCGAACAGACGCACCCAACGGTGTAGATAAGGGATGCGGTGCTTCTAGTGTAGTATATGAAAGATATACTATAAAGGTTTACGTATCATGTCAGAAATGATACGTAAAAGGTAAGGATTCGAACTACGGGCGGAGCCTCCCCATATAAAACTTTGTTGAGCCCCTCCCACCCTACCCCCGGGAATTGAAGGTGCCCTCATAGTTTAATTTTAAACTGAAAAAAGACTTACCATTTGTTGGCTTTGTATTGATAAATTTCGTCTTCTCTCAAATGGGCAGTTAACAATGTTCCTCCAACAACTAGTCCTGGGAACCCTGTTTATATAATGTAAAGCAAGTTACAGATTATAATAATCTTGGTATTCCTGGGAATCCTGAGACGAATGTGCAATACTTAAGGGTATTCTTGCCTTATCAGTGATTATATTAATCCCGAGAAACTACAAGTAGTATAAGAATGTTATAGTACAGTATCATAGAGAAGTTTAGTAGATATGAACGAGGCGTACCAACGAACGATAAATTTATTAGTGTTAGCCAGAAAAAAAAATACATTTTTCTCGATAGCTTGGGCGAGTTCAATAATTTCAATAAACAGTTTTTTTGTACGATGTAGATTAAATAGCTAGTAAACTTGTTATGAATATTAAACGATTTAATGGTTTAATGGTTTTATGGGAGCAGGGGTGGCGTAGAGGTGAGAGCACTCGCTTTAAATCGTGCTTTATATAACTTACAATTTGCTTGGCGATCGAGGTTTCAAGTGTCGAGAATGTAATAAATGGAGAGTAGTCTTACTTTTTACACATAATTTTAAGCTTATGTTTCTCTGTAAAAGCAATCAAAACACTCTGGAATCAATACGGCACGAGTTCATGCTGTGTACAGCTTCTTGTTATTATTTTATAATTCAGCACAGTAGTATACAAAGGGTTAATCCTTCAAAGTGTATCTCAAGGTTTAAATCTTACCAAATGAAAAACAGTAGCAAAGAGGTAGCTTGAGTTCGGTGTTATAGACTTCGATGATTAATAAATACAACATGACGCCTTCTATTAACATCCAACAGAACGATGAGAGATAGAAGTAGTGAATCAAAGCTGCTACACTTATACACAGCACCTGTGAAGACAAAGAATTATTATTGTTAAAGTGACTGATTGTCCCGCCAAAAAAAAAATGCCTACTTAAGTTTCAGTTTATATCCGGCGCCAAATGCCATCAAATATACAACTAATTGTATAAAAAGGATTCTATAGAGCCAAACAAAAGCAGTATAATTTGGAGATAAAGTGTAGGATGGCAAGGATGGAAGTGGATTAACAGTTCATCAATTTGATTTCATCACAGGCGGTCAAGAAATCAAAATTGCCGTTCTGGTAAATATTGACTTTTTCAACCGTTATTTTTTTCTCTTTAGTTAATATTATTTGCTTTCATAACTTTTAGCGTTTTCTTCCTATTTCAAGATACTTAACCCTATTCAGCCTGGGCTTTTTTTTGAGTTTCTGAGCCTGGGGGGGGTGGGGGGGGCACATTGTGCCCCCCCCCCCCCTCGTAACTTCAAGAACATTAAGGCTATGACAATAAAACCTAGAGGGTACATAGTACGTCCATAACTGTCTCCTTTGCGGTCCGAACAATGGAATGATGACGTCATATGACGTAGTTATTAGGTACTTAGTTATGCGGCCGCCATCTTGGATCCGCCATCTTGGATTTCTGAACTTTTTTAAAACCTCTTAAAAACCGTCCAAATTCACCCAAAATTAATGAAAACCAATAAATAAACGCAAAATGACGTAAAAAATATAAAAGTTATACCAATAAACATTGTTTTTCGTCATTCAAAGGTATAAATATGCAAATTTCAAACAACATGGCTGTCAAAATCTTGTTGCCATGGACACATCAAGTCACGTGATCAAAAAATTGTCATATGAAATTGTTGCCAGATACATTTTAGGAAAAGTTTGATGGCGTTTGAATACATATTCAGGAAGTTATGAATGTTCAAAGTTAGCGCGGGCACTTTGTGCCCCCCCCCCCAGGCCGAATAGGGTTAAGCAAGCTTAACGCAAGCTTAACGCAAGCTTAACGCAAGATACGTCATCCGGGTTACTGTCTCTTTCACCTTCAACATACAATTGCAATAGCAAAGCGCACAAATGACGTCAGTACTCATGTTTGTCTGAGTTTATAATTTATTCTTGTTTATTCTTGCATTTCTGACAATAGAAATTCGTTATTAGGAATCCCCTGAGAGTCACTTTTGGTTTGTTTGTCTGAGTTTTAGTTCTATAAATAGTAATTGTGCGCTACGCTATTAAACTCAGACCTTGAAAACCGAAAAAGGATGGTGTTTATGCAACATACTATCTTGGATTTAAGTCATTTTTTATTTATTTTTTTTTGAGCAGTCAACCCATCGCGATCGTATTATCTTCAAGTTCAAAACTGGAATTGTCAGGTACGACAAGTGTCGAAAAAAATGACGCCATTAACAATAGATAGTGTTGTTCGGTTTTGGAAATCAGTATAAACCTTAACGAACTACATCACCTGGTCTTGTGTGGCGTCTATTCCTGCCAAAAAGATTATCTGTGCCATGGCGAGCGTGGCAACCAAACTCACGTGGACATGGCTTTGCTGGTCATGTTTCGCACATCTGAAAAGAGGTGCACAAAGCATACATGTGCCAACTGCTGTTAGATTTGTCAGGAGTGGATATACCTTCATTTTATTGTTGGATTTCATGCAAAATTGCAAAATAATAACTGCAAACTACTGATCCTAGAAAACTTGTATTTGTATATCAATTTTGCAACATTGTACTTACAATAGTAGCATATATGCAAGAATAGTGATAGTTTCTCCCAATAAGGAAATTCCAAGTCCAATGTATGTAATATAGTTTAACGCTTGCTTGTGTTTATCTGGGAGCTGTAAAAGAAGACAGAAATAATTAAACTGTCTTGTTTTTTAACTACCTTGTTTCTAAGGGTGTGAAATGTTTGTGATTGTAACATTAAAATACTGATGGGATATTTTGATGATCGGACGATCTCGTGAAGAAACTAGGTTGTATTGTCCGAATTGTTAGTATGTACTCAAGATTATATCTAAGTAGATTACACTAAATAATACTATGACTATAACAGACGCTATGGAGTCGCATAAATCACAGATCCATCTCTTGTTATACCAGTGAACAAAGTAGAACGGCTGTAGCGTTTATAATTTTCCGATAAACGTTTAAGTCTAGCTACGAGCCTTCACTTCATAAGCATGTGGCAATGTCATTATTATATAAATATTTTTCACAATACCTGGTGCTGTTTAATTTCCATCAAAATTGCAAAATTTGTCAGATGATTGCATGAACACACAACATGGGTACTGTTTGTTTCCACCAATGAACATCCATCACCTGACCAGCTCCCATTTGCTCTGAAAAGGGACGTTACGTATGTTTTAATTTATAGTTATTAATATCGCAGATGTTGTCGTCTAGTGGATACCATATTTAACTTCAACCTGAAATTCGGTGGCTTGAGTTCTGATCAGTGTAATCTTGTACTTGCATGTATCGTGAAGATTTGATCCCCCCTCCACGGGGGAGGACTCGATCCCATATAAAATTGACCGGGATGATTGTCGGAAATTTTGAAGAGAACCTCTAAAAAGTGCTATAAACCTGTTTTGTGGATGTGGCTGACATTCATTTTTACCCTCAAAGAGGTATTGAAGTAGTTCTGACCTATGATAATGTAGTAATGTTTATTATGCCGTACAAGGTGGTTCTACCTTTTGAGTCTGTGGATGAATTCCTAAAGTGTGACCAATCAAATGAAAGCTGTTGAGTAGTACTTTCCTGTGGTGCTGTTTATTATGCTGTACAAGGTGGTTCTAACTTTTGAGTCTGTGGATGAAATCCTAAAGTGTGGCTATTGAAATGAAAGCTACTGAGCAGTACTTTCCTGTGGTACTGTTTACTATGCTGTACAAGGTGGTTCTAACTTTTGAGTCTGTGGATGAAATCCTAAAGTGTGGCTATTGAAATGAAAGTCATTGAGCAGTACTTTCCTGTGGTACTGTTTATTATGCCGTACAAGGTGATTCTAACTTTTGAGTCTGTAGATGAAATCCTAAAGTGTGACCATTCAAATGAAAGCTACTGAGCAGTACTTTCCTTTGATACTGTTTATTACGCTGTACAAGGTGGTTCTAACTTTTAAGTCTGTGGATGAAATCCTATTGAAATGAAATCTATTGAGCAGTACTTTCCTGCGGTACTGTTTATTATGCTGTACACAGTGGTTCAGTCTAACTTTTGAGTTTGTGGATGAAATCCTAAAGTGTGACCATTCCCGGCAAATGAAAGCTATTGAGTAGTACTTTCCTGTGGTGCTGTTTATTATGTTGTACAAGGTGGCTCTAACTTTTAAGTTTGTGCATGAAATCGTAAAGTATAACGATTCAAATGAAAGCTATTGAGCAATACTTGTCAATGGCATGGTTTAATTTTCCACATTTTACGAACCAAAATTTGATAATCCTTCTTGTGTTTTGATTTTCGGCACTGTAGGGAGCAAAGGGTTTAGACCATGATCCATGAAGTTGCCAGTATTGCTTAAACTAGTCTACGTACATTCAATACCATTCAAAACGTTATCTTACGGATTTGAGAAGTCCCATTTCCAAAATACACAGTATTTCCTGGCACTGTTGTCATTTAGCTGAAAGAAAAACGATAAAAATTCATATGAATAACACAAGGCTTTGAAGAGCAATTATATAAAAAAAATCAAAATATAAGCTATAAACCTTTAGTTAAAATTTCAATCTAAATTTACCTCCAACGTTCTAAGAACAATCGTGACATTCTCTGTAAAAATGTCATGCTGAGAGGGTTTCACGCTACTTCCTAAAATACTGGAATCAATTTGTCTATTCCTAGAAAACAAAATAATTAACAAAAAAATATTAGTAAGCCCCATTTAAATTTAATTTCATACCTAAGTTAGGTGGAGAAGTGCTATGCTTGAATTCTTCAGTTACAGTTATAGATCACAGATGACGTCCAAATGTGGTAAGTGTCGCATTTTGACGTCTTTTGTGATCTATAACTGAACAGACGCACGGAAAAAGTGGATTCTATTTGTTTTATACAATAACAGAGAAGAAAAAAAAGCCTCGTAACGCGCATTCGACTGTGATCATCACTGTTCGAGGATATCAGTTCTAATTTAGGTATTTTCCGCATCAAAAAACTACTTTTCCCTTCGGTTTTGAATTTTTTCTTTATCGTCAATAGCCTCTGCTAAACGTTTTTTATTTTCCTTCACTTTCCCTTTCTGGAACAATCTCGTCCATATTTCAAAACTGTCCGCCATGTTATGACGTCAGTTGTGCGTCTGTAGTCTGATAGATCAGTATATTGCATAATTTTCTATGACATTAGTCCAAGTTCTTTGTACAAGTTTCCTACCTTGGGTTTAAGTTATCAACATATTTGTAGAGATCCCAGTACAGCACGTTAACTACCACTGTGTCTACAAATATAAGAATGAACATTGAATTAAGTTACACGATGAAAAATTAAAAGTGATGATGTTGGATACAAAATTGACTTTTCTTTCCCTTTTTGGCCACCATTTTAACTGCATGTTTATTGGGCTTGTTTAGCGTATTTTATGTGCGACATACTCACTGGCTGCCCTGTTTTAAACATATATAAAATGCCAATGCAAACCTAAAATAACAACCACTGGCTTTTACATCAGGTATTGGATTTGATCCAATAACAATGAATAGAAGTGATCGTTTCCAGTTATTCGGTGACTGCCATAGGTGGCTTTAGAGGAAGGCACTGAAGGGGCGCACCCACCACCCCCACACCTCCCCCCCCCCCCCCATCCCCTTTACATGGAACAGTGGAATTCTTTTATTTTTGTTTAGGGGAAAGACACTATGCTGTAACTTGATTCCACTATATACTTCGTATAAGATGAGTTTTGAGGTTGATTGTGAGTTTTCTTTGATAGGTTTCCACTTCACATCGTACCTCATGAAGTGCATCATAAAAGTTAAGCGTGAATAGTGACGTAAGTGCTACATGTCACTAATGCAATTATAAATCAAGTAAGTTCGAACACGCCTCGTGAAATTAAGAAACATTAATTCAGTGACGAAGCTTGACGTCATGAATGATAGTATTAATTTTCAGGAAATTATTTCTGTTTAAAGCTGTAACTATGAAAGGTCCTAAAAATGCGTCACGTTTGAAAATTACCTAGAATTCCCCAAACAAATAAAAATGCAAAACCCTTCGGGTTGACACTTGAACCCGTCGCGGACTAATTTTTTAGTAGGGTTGTTGAAGGTATAGAGCGAGATTGCGCTTTCGCCGCAATTGCTGCGGCCCTCGGTCCGCTGTTACTGAACAGCATTTCGCCGCCATGAAATTTCTATGCCCGTGGACGGGCATAGAATCATTTTACCGGATGGTCGCAAGCCGCCTCGCCATGTCCACTAGTAAGCCCACTTTCCGATCCACTGTCAAACTCGGCTTTCCGGCAAACAATAAAGATAATTTGTATGTATTCAATACAGTGTTATCTTTGTGGATTTAACAAATTCCTAGTTTTAGTACGAAGGGTTATAAACTATGGTCAGACAAAGAGCTATGGACATAATCACACTTACCTTGATTCTGGAACAAATACGATGGAAAAGTGATTCTTGCCACTTCATCAGTATCGTCCCCTTCGGCAAACGTAAAATTTCTGTTATAACCTTTTGGCACCAGCGATACTTGTAGAACTGTAAGGCAGGATGAAGACAAAAAATAAATACGGGGTCGTTTGTTCTCAAACTCATTGTCAATTCATCAATTTTCGGAACATAGAAAATCACAAGCCTAGATTTTGGTGATTTTAGAGCAGTTTTCAATTCAGTAAGTAATTACACAATTGCTTTGGTTTTGCATTGCTACGCTTTATGATTGGCTAAAAAATCTCGCGCCACTTTCTCGACCAATCAGAAGTAAAACCAAAACCAATCGTGACTTGCTCGCACGCGCTTTCCCGCTCTTGGCGCCGCCGACATGTATATTGCTTTAAGATCTGATTGGTTCATTGGATTGTTTATACGACTGCTGTGATTGGTCAGAGCAATTACTTTGGTTTTGGTTTTACGACACTCAATTGAAAACTGCTCTATTCTTTCGCTTTCTCCTTTCTCCGTATTTAATGATTAGTTTGAGGCGCTATATAAAACACTCGAAAGAGTGTTTCGAAAGGGCGTTTCGCGTGATAATAAATTGTCATCTTTTCATTTGAACAACCGTTTCAGATTACTGGAAAACAAACACGGCTACCAGTCGTTAGAAATAATCTCCTCAACTCGCAATCCGCCATGTTTAATGACGTCATTGGCAACATAGTTGTTACAAAACAGTGTTAAGAATTATTGGGTGAGTTGTTTACCTATGTGTTGGTTTTCCGTTCTCTTTTCCCTTTGTGACCCATTCAAGTTGAAGGAAGCGTATCTAAATGCAAACTCTTCGATAACTCGAGCAGATTCTATCATACTTTCGTCAGTGTTAGCTTTGGTGTTTGATTGAAAAGCATTCATAAAATGTCGATATGCATCAGTGACAAGCTGTGAATAAGACAAATGTACCACTTAAAATAGTAATAATAAATACTCGCCGCACAATATTGTTTCCAACGCACGTTAAGTTATGACAGAATCTTTTTTTGGGCATTAAGGTGTAGGGTGGAAGGAGCGGAAGATGAGGTGCGTGGCTCAAAAATACAACCATCGGTTCCCAACGCGGTAAGGTCGCGAAAAATTAGAAAATGTAAAAACAAAACATGGACTTAAACAGGTAAGTTAGGGTCCCTAACAGCTAACACCACCACTATTGTTTGCCTTCGCTAAACATATTCCAGAAAGATTAACAAAATGCATCATTCAAGAAACGAAAAGATGCAAGTTTTCGAGATATTTTAATTTGTGATGTCGTTTACGATAACAAGAACTCAAATGAAATGTCAATTTACAAAGTATACACTGTAACCTCTTCTCTGTTTGCTAAGGCGAATGTGGTGAACTTGATGATTAGCCGCCCCTAACTCTCCCCCAATCGTCCCTCTTCTCTTCTCCTGAAGAAAAGCCACTGGAGAAGGGACGAGAAGGGAAGACTGAAAGAAGGGGCGACTGGGGACGAGTCAGTGACAGTCCGTCAGCAGAAACCATTTGCATTTTCATCCAAAGGTTCATCAAGGATCTCACCTTTAGTGACAATGGGTCTTCTGGATTAAGTGATGCCACCGTACTTGAGAACTCTTGCAACTGTAAAAGAAAAACACACTGGTCACTGATATCATTCGTATAAGCTATATATGAATTTTAAACGTAGAAAATGGATGCTCTTAAAAAGTTCGTAGAAAAACCTTCAGGGGTGCGATCCACTCCCTTCCAATTCCCCTTGTACGTCAGAGGATTAATGGGACCGCGATCATTTTGAGGCCTGTGAGTGGTCCTTTAATGGGGTTTCACTGTACGTATCTTTGCAGCGCTTTAACTGTTCTTATTATTTTGGTAACACTCACCGGATTATCAGAATGTGTTTTCTCGTTAACACCAATATTAGAGGATATACTTGGAGATGATGTCTTCCAAGTTGTTGCGGTGGGAAGAACTTGGAAGCCATTATTAGAGGATATACTTGGAGATGATGTCTTCCAAGTTGTTGCCGTAGGAAGAACTTGGAGTATACTTGATGCAGCGGTGCGTGAGATAGTGGCCGTGTGATTCATTGTAAAGGTAGGAGTTTCTTTCGGGATTGTATCTGAGAGATAATTATAAAATTTACGTAATATAATCAGTTTAAAATTTTTATCTTAACGTTTTAAATCTTATTTTCATATTCTTTATTTAAATACAAATTATTATCATGAGGTGGAAATTGCACAGCCGCCATCTTGGATCCTCCATTGGATTTCTTGATTTCTCCAAAACCTCAGCAAACGGTTCAAATTGACTAAAAAATAATCAAAGCCAATAAAGAAACGTTATCATATTTGGGGTGGAAGTTTTGATCACAAACTATCATCTACTACCGTTAACTGTCATGAAGGATTCCGGTCAGACGGTGCGTGATAGCGCGTGATAATTGATGATAGTCGATCCACGTGAGAAGTGACCCAGTAACTTTTCGTTTGACTCTCATCTGCTATTTGTACGACAAATAAAGAATTATTTGCCCGGGGGAGGGGGGGGGGGGGGGGTACCCAACAAAGTTTTGTGCGGGGATGCTCCGCCCAAAGGTCCAAACCCTTACCTTTTCATACACCGTTTTTGACAGAAAAGGTACCCCTTTCATATACCTTTCATTGAAAATTGCACCCCTTTCATATACCTTTCATTGAAAATGGCACCCCTTTCATATAGCCTTTACGTGCGTCTGTTTGATATATTTTGAAAGGCCCTTTTTATAATACTTAAATGGCAGTTTTCCCTACCCTTTTTATACTTCAACCAGTGTTTTCCCTACCCTTTCATATACTTCAACTTGTGAAAATCCCTACCCTTTCATATACCGCCAGCCTAAAAAAGGTACCCCTTTCGGGCGGAGCATCCCCGTATAGCCCATTATAGGGAGTACCTCCCCCCCCCCCCCCCCCAGGACTATTTGGTTCGATATTCCCTTTTATTTAGGGCCAGGACGCAGATTTTTTACTTTTTGCTAACATTTTGGTAAAGCTACAAATGAGCCCGCTACTCTAGGTCGCAACCGCTGACCGAAACGCTATCATCAACTATCATGCGCGTGGTCAAACGATCAAAACTATCATAAACTGTCGTGAACATTTTTGAACAAGTTAACAGTGAATGATAGCGCGTGATAGTTGATGATAACGTATGACATGTTGGTGGTCAAACGAGATTGCGTGTTTCGACTATCATCGACTATCATCAACTATGATGGACTGTCGTGCATTATTTGACCAGGGTTTTCACCTTGTCACTCCCAGTCAATTATGGAGGCATTTAATGCATTTCTAACTTTTGAGTCTGTTGATGAAATCCTATGGTGTGACTATTCAAATGAAACCTCTTCGGTTGTACTTTTGCATGGCACCATTTATTTTTCAATATTTTACAAAATACAATTTGAGATTTTTTCTTGAATTTTGTTGTTTAGCAGAGTCTTTGCTCTTCGTACTCTTGGGAGTTGAAGGGTGAAATGCCTTACCTCTGGAAAAGTCATTTTGGCAAATGTAACCATAGCTGTGCTGGTGTGCATGACTATTCGAGCATTTCTTTTTTTCAAAACATGGCGAAGCATGATTTCTATGCTTTAATGCATAACAAAACGTGTCTTTGGAGTGTGCACCGGGCATTTTTGCACAGGTAGAATTGAGGAACTCTTCCTGAACAATGTCTCCTGTACTCCACACAAACTGGTCAATGGATGCATTGAACATGAGTCCTATCCAGAACATATCATTTCCATATCCCAGTGCCTTGATTCTTCCTTCCAAGTCGTTAATCTTTTCCTGTGAGTCGAGCACCGCCAAAAACGAACCGTTTCTTTGGCAAAATTCGTAAGCTTCTTCCCAGGTCACTTTAGCGTCATTTATGTGATACTCAATCGCCACGATGTAATCAGGTAGGTCTGAAAGGAATGAATATACATAGTCATAAACTACACAATGCTAAAACTGAAACGACGACAACAACAACAACAACAACAACAACAACAACAGAAACTGCTCAAATTGAAATTGTTAATTTATAAAATGTATACTGAATGATGGAAATCTGTGTTTTCTTTTGTCTTTTCATCGTTCCTTGAACGAAAAGAAAAAACTTGAGTAAGCGCTCTTCAAAATATGCTACCAAAAGCGGACATGGAAACTTGATTTGGACGATCATTCTCGGATTTGGTAATCAAATTGCAAGTGTAACACTTCCCTTCATCCTGAAAATGCAAGAGCAACAACTCCGCTTTCCCCCACGCCCTTCGCCCCTCCCCCTCCCCCTCCCCCGCCCCCATTCCTCCTCCCTCTCCCCCTCCCCCAACAAGCAAAAACGTCTTTACATCCCCCAGATCAGTGGGTGGGTATAGCCCTTTTTCGAACAGTTACAGAATTCATATAATCTCTCAGCGCAGAATAATTATTTAATTCCTTGACTTCCCTGTGGTGGTTCGTGACGCCTAAAGAAAAAAAAATATTAATTTCCTTTTCCTTTTCTTTGTTCTTTGTTTTGTAAAGTCAAGAGTTTATTTTTTACTGGTTTATTCGTGCGTATTTGTTGGTACACTTCATAAATGAAAATGTCTGTTTTTCTTTTCTTCTGAACATTAATTATTTATTAAGCAAAGTTCACACCTTTTCGGTATAAATTGGCGTTTTTCATTTCTTATCTAACATTTAGGCTGAACTGGCCTATTCCAACGACTTTTAATAACATTCAACACGTTAATCCACACGTTGGGAGCGCAAATCCAAATTTCAATTTGTTTCGATTGAGTTGCTTCAAAATGTCGTTCACTGTTCTGTTAATTAAGCGCTCACGGCAAAACAGTCCAGAGGGCTTAAAATTGCTTTAACATAGTAAATGTTGAGAACTTTGTAGGTCAGTAAGTTTTTCAGTTCTGAAGTTTTCCTTTTAACAATTTAAATTTTATTTCTATGAAAAAAAATCCTTTGACTTAATCATGATTGCGAATTATAACTTTAACTCACATTTCTTCCTATAACTACGCAGTCCTTGTAAAATATTTTGAATCGTGTTTTACAGTTTGTAAAAAAACAAATATAAAAAAAATGAAGTAACGGTAAATATGAAGTTTTGTCTACTTACACGAAACAAGAACTAGCCAGTAGAGCGGCCACATTGCAGGTCTGGAGTGTTAGTGAGAATATCACCATGTGTTAATCAATATATTTCCCTTGATTCATCCAATCAACTACAGCAGAAGCTGATGTTTTCTTTTAACTTCTTCATTCCATACTATTTCCGCTGCTATAAAGAAAGGGGACCTGCTTGACAAAACAAACGAAAGAAAAATATAATTAGGTATATTTCTTTTAGGTAAAAAATGAACTGTTATTCATTTCGAAAAATGCTGATAACATAAAGAAAGTGTTCGTTAAATGTACATCTCTAAAAAAGGTAAAAAATGGCATCTTACACCAATCACTTAGTATGCATGTAAAAATATAATTATGTTTTATTTTACATATAAATTAAATTTGCGACAATCTGTTTTGACGCCAACATGTTGTGACAATTCTTTGCCCTATTGACATCACAAACAAAAAAGAGAAACAAAAGCGTTTTTTTTTTCGCAGCGTCTTGGGAACTACACTCTGAACAAACACAATACTTATTTTGATATAAACCTCCTGTTTTTTTCCGATAAAGGATTTTATTTATTCATTTCTTTGAGGTTCAAATTGTTATAACGAGTGGTACGTGTTCTGCATATTAATGTATTTAACGCTTCTTAAAAGTCCTTAAATTTAATGAAAAAAACGCGTTTCATATAAACTTATTTTCAATCGGTTATGAAGTTCTAAATGAGATTTCATATGAAAGGTATTTAGCAATTAACTTTCCTCTATAGTGCTGTTTATTATGCTGCACATGATTGTTCTAACTTTTTGTTTCTCTGGATGAAATCTAAAGTGTGACCATTCAAATGAAAGCTATTGAGGAGTACTTTCCTGTGGTACTGTTTATCATGCAGTGCAAGGTGTTTCTAACTTTTGAGTCTGTGGATGAAAACCTACCGTGTGACCATTCAAATAAAAGCTACTGAGCAGTACTTTCCTGTGGTTCTGTTTATTTTGCTGTACAAGGTGGTTGTAACTTTTGGATCTGTGGATTAAATCCTAAAGTGTGATATGATACTGTTTATTACGCTATACAAGGTGGTTCTAACTTTTGCAAATAAAAGCTGCTGAGCAGTACTTTCCTGTGGTGCTGTTTATTATGATGTACAAGGTGGTTCTAACTTTTGTTTCTGTGGATGAAATCCTAAAGTGTGCCCATTCAAATGAAAGCTATTGGGCAGTACTTTCCTGTGGTACGGTTTATCATGCTGTACAAGGTATTTCTAAATTTTGAGTCTGTGGATGAAAACCTACAGTGTGACCATTCAAAAAAAAGCTACTGAGCAGTACTTTCCTGTGGTTCTGTTTATTTTGCTGTGCGAGGTGGTTCTAACTTTCCAGTCTGTGGATGAAATCCTAAAGTGTGACCATTCAAATGAAAGCTACTGAGCAGCGCTTTTCTTTTGAGTCTGTGGATAATTAAAATCATAAAGTGTGACCATTCCAACGAAAGCTACTTAGCAGTCAACGTTCCTCTATAGTGCTGTTTATACATATTATGCTGTACAAGATGTCCTACGTTGGCAAACAAGTGCAATTCCAAAATTTTATTAAAAATATATTTAATTTGTTCAATAATTCGAAACATGTTTGTGTTCCTATCTATCTCAACTCAAAATTCCGGTACCGGTTGGCAGAGTTAATTTCAGAGGTCTAACATTCGACTTGAACAAAGAAAATTTCATTATCTATACGAATTATGTAAATCCAAATTTGAGACCCTACAACAGTACTTATAAATCCTGTCTTGTCGGAATTCTTAAAAAGCAGTGATATAAATGCAAAGCCAATGTGTACTAAATGAAATTACTTCTCAATGACTTTTATTTAAATGGTTGTTCTTTATGATTTCATGTTCCATAGACTTGAACGTATCTAATCACTTTAGTAAGTTACCGCTCAGTAGCGTTCATTTGATGAATGGTCACACTTTCAGATTTTATTCACAGACTCAAAAGCAAGTGAGACACGTTGTGTGTTCAGTATTTCCTGCTGAAGGCAAAGAGTAGATAAGTTAATTAAATACTCCAAGACACCAACACTAACACTATAATAGCCTCGCAGCTCATGCATGGCTTCTTTTTTTCTCTTTGACCGGACTAAGAATTAACAAATCTCACAATTTCGTTTTTTTTTACTCAGTATTAGCTAGTTTTGTTGTCCAACAGACAGGCCTCATAATTCAACCAAAGATTTTGTAAGGATTGTATTGCCGCATTTTGTATTATAAATCGTTCCATCTATATGAGTAAGGCCCGGTTCAAACGTTGAACTTCACATGTGCCGAACCTAATGCAAATGAGAAAAATCTATTGTTCTTGCTCATTTGCATTAGATTCGGCACATGTGAAGTTCGACGTTTGAACCGGGCCCTTAGGGGCGAACTCACCTAACTATTAAAGACATTACTTTGACTTTAGCCTTAGGTTATTAGTAAGCTGTCTGGAGCCATGTCGCAACAAAGCCGGATATATATTATTTATAAATATCCGTTGACAAAATTTTCAACATTATCAGTGATTATATCTTACACTCGTTTAAAGCAATTTTCAGTGGCGTCAAAAGATCGCTATAACGAATAATTGCCTTAGGGTGAACACCCAAATGCATTGGACAACAATGGCACGGTTTAATTTAGTAGTCATATATATAGTGCCACAAAAGAAATTTATGTTTTTGACTAATAAACTCATTTTCAGTAATTTGTACTCCGGCGTCGAAAAGGCGCTATCGAGGCGTATACTTGGCGTATAAGACGTCATAAAGCATTTTCAAAAGTGGGAATAATTTTTGGTAGACCACCATGAATTCAACACTTTGAATACTTTCAGGAAAATAAGATATTATACTATAACTTTGATTATACTTATTTTCACTAATTGTCGAAAAAGTTCACAAAAATTATATCATGGAACATTGCCCCAGGGTATTTTAGACAACTAAATAAGTACATTTCTCAACAACGGCAAGATTTTTTATCACAAATGCAAAGGCAAGTGGCATTCGTATGCTCAGGGCGAAAAGGGTCTAAATTTCCCAGCACAGAAAAGTGAAACCACCGTCGCACACTTTCGTCAACAAATTTAGAATCACAGGTATTATAATTAAAGTCTAATAAGTGAAACTGAGTGCGTTAAATAATGGAGTCCATGACTTAATGAACACCCCATTAATTTAAAAAAAAACTGAACTTTCTTATTTTACAATGTAGGAGTAATTTCTCTCAAAAATCCTTTCATTACCTTTTCTTCGTAATCTATGTGATTGGTATCTGGCAGTACTTGACAGAAATGAAGTTTCTTTAGCCAGGGGCGCTTTTAAGCAGTTATGGAAGAAAGAAAAGGTGATGAGATTTTGGACGTGCGAATTTTGTTTTTTGTGTTCCCCATCCAGGGGGGAGTAGCAATATTCCTAGTTGCTTCATGCTACGGAAACCGGGTTAAGCTCCGGCCATGTGGCCATCGTGGCCCGAGTGCGACTTTACCTTTACCTATTTTATCCATTATTTTGAAAGAGGGTTCTGCAAGAACTGATCAAAACCTTTCGAATTTGTTATAATTAATTGGGAGTTTTCGTCTTCATCATCTTTTTTCTTTTTCCTCGTTTTCATCAAAACGACCATATTTTTAATTCGATATTAAAACGAACAAATCCTTAAAATGTTCACTGCTTTTCAATTTAATTGTGCTTAATGTAGAATACGTCAAAATTCTTTCATATAGAAGAATAATTTCCACAAGAAAAGAATACAGATGCTGGAAACTTTGTGGGAGTGAAAGGAAAAAAAACACTGACTATAATCATGTTCATGTTCCTATGAAAGGATCATTTCCACAAGGAAAGAACACAGATATGCTCGGAAGTTTGTGGGAGTAAAAAAAGCGCTGATTATTAATAATTATCATTTTAATGAAACTCCCACTTTTGATTCAAAAAATGAAAAAGCTAATATATAAAGTATAAGCTTCACTTATGTTTTACTTATTCCCCATAATTATATTATACATGTTCAGTGAAGTTACAAACTATTGAGATAGGATAATGAACTGAAATATTTGGCACGAGCGTTTGTCTCGTAAAAGTAACACAAACACTGATGAAGGGGTTATCCCCGAAACGTCTGTGACTGTCTTTGTCAGTTCTTTTTCGGCACTCAGTCTTAACTAAATTTCAATATTGAAATATTTTAGGTGCCAAACTAGACCAAATGTTTGTTAATGATGAATGGGCTGAGAAGTTCTAAATAAGTTGTCTATTGAATAATATATTCGTGTTACTTAGTAAACAAAAAGCCTTGGTTAGACACCGGTAACTGAAAGTAATAAGTCAGAGTACACATACTTTTTACTGAATTTAGTATGACGTATGCGTATAACTCGAGAGAAAAGAATCAAATTCAAGGACTTAGTCGACTTTCACAAACATCTCGAATGCTTTAACTCACAGCTAGCTACCTGAAGTAAAATACAAAACATTAATCAAATAGATGAATATAAAATGAACATACATATAAACTGTGGATAAGATATATAAGGGATAGGGCATATAATGAACTCACAATTGACCTGTTTCCCAGTTGAGTGGCTTGATTAGCTCATTCACAAATGGATAGAGCGTTGCGTTATGTTATAGTAAACGTCATGGATTCGAATCCCGGTCGAGCCTGATTTGTTTTCAGTTTTCTTTTGAACTGAATAAGGTAATAATATCATTGCGAGAGTCAGAACTAACACTAACAATAAGCAAAGAAGACAATTGGAATTACCATTTACTGCAATTTGCCCTGATGTGTTAATCGTACGTGAGGTAAAGGAATAATAGTTTACGGTTTAAGTCGACAAAAAAGTCATACCTTTCTACAAATAGTTTATGGTTTAATTCGCGGCTGATTAATGCTATTTCCAGTCGAATTTTAAATTAAAACACTGAATGACGTTCTTAGTAAACGCTAAATATTAACTCTCGACATTATGTAATACTAATATTCGCATATACTTCTATTTCAAAGAGGCCATTAAATATAAGCGGTATTATTGAGGCGCAATTCTGAAATCTGCAGTGTAATATGCTTGGATATTGAGCGTGTTTGTTTTTCCCTATAAGGTGATAATGACGTGGAGGTGAAACATTTATTATCTTTATAATTTTCAAAAAAGCTGTGTCAAGATGACTAGAGAATAAATTAAAACTGAAAACTTCTACCCTGTTCTCTGCACACAAATGTGCTTCGTCTTTTTTTCCGAGGTATTTTCCACCTTATAAGATGAAATGATACACAAAACATATATTAATAATTTTTGCTATTTTGACCGCTTAAGAAAGTAATCCACTATAAGTATATTTTCGAAGAAAAAATTCAAAGAACTATTTTGTTTAGCTGAAGTAGCTGTAACTATTCACGAATTTGTGGCCTGCAGTACCGAACGTTAATATTGAAGGGCGCGTTAAGTAATACCCCCGATACGCTCCATAAACCCCAAAGGCTAACCAATATTCATCCATTACGGATGATCCATTTATACCACACGTGGCAATGAAAGCAAAACCCTTAGGGTTAGGGTGGTTCACACTAGCGAAATAACGACATTACGACATCATAACGAGGTCACGCAAACTTTTATCACTGTTTTATGTCATCGCCTTAAACAACACAACATACTAACATAAACATAACGAAATAAGAATAAAACTGTGATCTTATTAAGTTAATACTCTTTTGTCGTTGTGTCACTAGTTTAACCTAGCCTGCTGGAGCATACACTGTGGGTTATTTTGAACCAGGCCTTAGGGATAGCTGCTTGGGTGGGGGTTAACCCTCTGAATTCCTAAAACATCAGATATACTTAACTTCAGTTGATACCAATCAATCTATTTAGTAAATATGTCGCGTATTCCGTGAATGTAAACATCACCAATCATCAGGTGAGTGTTTAATGAAATAGGTCGGATGATTTAATTAAAAAGTTACTGAAGTGTATGTTTTGAAACAAAGATCGTTTATTGGATTTTATACGTTGTTGACGTGTTTATAAAGGCTGGTTCTCATATAATCGTCCCGGTCGTCCCGGTCGTCCGAGTCGTTTCAAAAAGTGCACGGACGACCCGGACGATTATATGAGAACACTTTTGAAACGACCCGGGACGATCGCAAACGATTCTCTGATGTATTATAGCGTTCTTTTCAAGTGCTTTTGAATTCCTTATTAATTAAGCACAGGAAACTTTAGTTTCTACAGCTAACTGATATAAACCTGCAATAAAGGTTGTTGCTTTTTGTTTCAAGTTTCAAGTTTAGTTTATTGCCCTGTTTTGTAAACAGTTACAGTAAATTAATATAAAATTTAAGAGCAAGGAAGCCCAAAAGAAACCACGGGGCTTTTAAATAAATAGGCTCCCTCAATATATTATAATCAACTAATTATTAAAAGAATATAACGTCAGATCAATGGCAAAGCTACTAACAATAAACATTTACAATAACCAAACCATAAACGGTGAATTTTAGCTACAACAACGCATGGTAACGTAACTATTACTTCGCCAAAATGTAACTAGAAGTTTTAACATTAGTATGACTATGTTCATTTATCGTTTAGTAACTCCTTGCATACAGAAAATGTTTTGCGAAGAAGGAACGCATTTAATACTAATGCTATAATTATATGCTAATGACGGTGAGGATTAACGTGGCAAAACCAATGATAAAGCCTCGTTTTTTTTTTCGCAATATCAAATTTCCATTCCGGTGGAGTTTGAAGTTTTTAGTTGTGATTTTGTAATTTTGCCATCATTCCTTTTGGCCATTTTTTCTTCCTATTTGATGATAATAAAGCAAGCTTAAAGCAAGCTTCTGGCCATAATATCTCAGCATTGCTTGTCTCTTTAAGTCGAACATTATTACTAGTATATAGCAAACGAACCATCCACTATTTTCTCCAATACTTTTTGAGTTTTTCGGTTTGTTACAATACATACCCAACATAGCTTCTCTTTGAGTTCTGTTTCACAGGCGATGAGCCATCACAAAAATGGAAGCCGAGTTCGATCTTTTTTTGCAAAACGACGCTATAATTAAATCGTCAATCAATTTCTAATATCTCACAGTCAGAAGACGTTTATTGCAAGTCATATATTATTTTTTTGTCTTATTAAGACTGAATTGCGACGTATTTACCTTGTCCCCTGATTATAAATGTCTGGTTGATATGGAAATGAACTTGATCATTTATCAAATTTGATCAAACGTTAAGCTTGAGACGTCATTTTACTAAGATTTTAAGATGACTAAGTAAGGCCTTCCTAAAAAAAGGTTCCACTGAAATGATTTGTTGGGCGCTCCTGTTCCACTGCAACTTCGACTCCTGTTCGAACAATAATAGTGATCTAATAACAAGGTAAAGAAGTGCTCTAGAATTTTTTTGTGATTTTTTTTTAAATTGTTTTTCAGGCTTCTTTTCAACGGAATAAGTAGATATTAGATCACTATGAGATTCACAAATATCACTCATTAGTTGTATTCTGGTCTGATGAAATCATATTTCAAATAAGCAGTAAACAACCCTTGGATTCATTACAGATACTCGCAGAAAATGCAAAGAAGTCGTTTACAACTTTCACCTGCAAGGTACAAAATGTTTGCCTGTTTAAAACCTTACTGGGACACTGTCTTGGATGGAATATCGTGTTTTCACGATTATGATTATGATTATGATTTTGCATTGCTACGCCTTGTGATTGGCTAACAAATCACGCGCCACTTTCTCAACCAATCAGAAGTAAAACACAAAACCAATTGTGACTTGCCTGCACGCGTTTTCCCGCGCTTGGCGCCGGCTGCATGTATTTGCTTCGAGTTCTTATTGGTTCATTGGATTTTCTCCGTCTGTTGTGATTGGTCAGAGTAATTACTTTGGTTTTGGTTTTACGACACTCAGGGCCCATTCACACTAATGCGTTTTTGAAAACCTCCGTTTTTGGTTCGCCGAAAACGGATAAAAAGATTTGCGTCCACACTAGTGTTTTCACATCGTTTTTGACCGTCCACACTAGGGTCTGAAAACGATGATCCAAAGATGCGTTTTCATCGCCAGGCTCTGCTTGGACATTTTTTCTGTTCAATACGCATGCTTCAATAGCGTCAGCGATACTACACGCGGTACGTTAATAGTTGTGACGTAAGCGTTTTCGGAAAGCTCCGTTTTTGCCGTCCACACTAAACGATAGACCTGCGTTTTCAAAAGTCTCCACTCTGAAAAGCGTTTTAGAAAACCTCCGTTTTCATAGATAAACATCTCCGTCAGTTTTTGATCGTTTTAGTGTGGACGATTGGTAAAAACGGTTAAAAAGGTATGCGTTTTCAAACTACAAACACATTAGTGTGGACGGGGCCTCAATTCAAAACTGCTCTTATCGACAAATAAAACCAAATATACAACTTAATCGAGTAAAAACATTCTTAATCTTTAGAGTAAAACAGAAGTATTAGTGTGGAGAAAAAAGTGCCGGATTGCAACTGGATGGAAGGGGATTGCAGTTCATCAAATTTGATTTCGTAACATGACGCGTTTAAGAAATAAAAAAAATACCATTGTAGTGTTTTTTCTCCCTCTTTTAGTCGTTATTTTGTCTCATATGTCGTGTTCTATTGGGATCAACCATTTTCGGTTGGTTGGGTTGGTTGGATTTTTTTCGTGTTCTATTGGGAAAAAACCGTTTTTGGTTGGTTTGGTTGATCAACCATTTCAACCAGCTCTGAACCTGCTTGAAATGGTTGAAACCGAAAATGGTTGAAAAGTGTTCTATTGGGACACCTCAACAACCAAAACCGGTTTAGGTTGGAACGGTTGATCCCAATAGAGCACGACCTTAGTTAGTATTTCTTTGCTTTTATCTGAAAGCAACACCTTGTTCTAACAACAGGAATTTAAAAGAAATTTCAGAAAATTGTCATTAAGAACTTTGTTGTTTTTACTTAATTATTTTTGTTTCATTGCCGACATTCTTTGTCGAAAAAACAAAAGGTTAATCGGAAGTTTTACAATTGCACCAATGCAAATTCAATTACTTAATTCAGTGATATTGCCTTCATACAACAAAATAATTGAATAGCTTCCATAAATTTTTTGTTCCAGTCCTTTTAAGTTTCTACAGGGTATAGAAATGTATAAGATAAGTCGAGGAAATGTTATTGGTATGCTTCATACACGATGTGAAGGTAGCTGGATAGTGACGAATTAAGGTGACGAATGTGGTCAACTATTGACATTTTGAAATTGCTGCCAACTCTTAATGCTTCAGTAATTTTATGGTAGTTGTCAAAAAATTATCTTTTGGGGTTTTACGTTGTACCTGATTATTATACCAGTTATTTGCATTGCTTCCGATGTCGGCAACAGGCTGCTAATAACCGATCGAGCTAAACGCAGCTTTAATTAAATCGTTCAATGTCCACAGTGAATGCCAGAGACTAAAATTGCATGTTATGAATTATCTCGTAGCCAAGAGTGGCTGCCTTCCACGGAATAAGATATCAATATTATTAATAGCTGTTTGTTATTTATTGACTACTATTCATCGCTACGCTTTGTACAGCCGAGCAAAAGTGTATTCATAATGTGAGAACACTAAACAATTAGAAGACATTAATCTTCCTAAAAAACTGCGGATTTTCAATTTAGTTCCATTGATTAATATTGGTATTGCGTCATGCCGAGATTATTTTTGAGAAAACATTAGCATTACATACGCCAGTCTGTATAAACGCCATGATTTTAACATCCTACTTTGTCTTAAAATAACAGGCCATTCTTGTTTAGATGCTTGAAACCTCCAAAAGAAGTTGTTTTCTGTTACAACTGATTTGAGAAATATCGAATTATCAAGTTTGGAGTTTCAGTCGATCGTTATAAACAGCAAGTTCAAATTTTTATATCATAAAGTTTGAACATTACATATGTACAAAGAAAGGACAGACAAGGATTAAAATATGGCCGATTCACGCCACATGAATTACAGATTACAGCATTTTACACTGGCTAATTCCCAGCAAGATGATGTCTCTTGTATCACGATTTGGTTAAACTCTTAACAAAGCATCGAAATAAACTGAAGTTTTCCATAACCTATAGCATATATCAGAAACATTTGGCATGTGCTTGCAAGAGGTTTTGTTGTTCTTTGTCATTTAGCTGGCTATAGATCCAAGTGTATTTATTATGCTGGGCTTAATTGTGCCGTTAAATTCTTTTATTCTCCTGGATTCAAAAATTTCAAGAGGTTCCCGAAACGTTGCAACTTAACGAAGAGACTGACTTAAGAGATGAGTTTGTTCATGATATGCACTCAATATCGCTGGTTATAACAATTTTTATCTCAACTCCCAAGAGTGACAAAAACCAAAATTCAAGAAAAATTCCAAATTTCATTATTGTAAATTATTGAAAAACAAATTGTACCATGAGCTACCATGCAAAAGTACTTCTGAAGAGCTTTCATTTGAATGGTCACACCATAGGATTTCTGATCCACAGACTCAAAAGTTAGAACAAATGGTACCATGAAAACTGAGTACTGTTGAAGAGGTTTCATTTGAAAATAATGATCACACCACAAGATTTCATCGGCAGACTCAAAGGTTAGAACTACCGTTTTATGTCTCGATAATAAACTCTGGGAAAGAAATGGTTAACTAAATTCTCGTCACTGTGGCGGCGAAGCAAAGTTGTTATTGCTATAAATCCAGTTGACTGCCGGACACATTAATGGAAATGAAAGAAAACGTATTACAAGTTTAATCACAGTAAATATGGGATAATGTAGTGGCCAGTTAAGACATAAAGTATCTGGACCTTTGTAAATGTTAGGAACAGTTTCTGTTGTGAAAAGATCTATCTGGAATTTTCAAACTAGCGGAAGCTCTTTCAGAAATTCAAAGAAACTTCTGGCACAACGATCTAATTTCTAGAGCGAAATCTTGATTCACGTAATCTGGGGTATGCTGACTTTTGAGTTTATGAGTGGAATGAAATGATTCATTTGTCGCTCAACGGGAGTGAAGGAAATTTTGAGAAACAGTAGAAACGTACACGTGGCAAGCGTTTCGTTCACTCAGATGCACTGTCATTGCATTGTAGACTGAATCAAAAATAGCGCTAGCTCTATTGAGCAATATCAACGGCGGATGTAAACCACTTCATTCGAAAAAGTAATCCAAAAGCCAAATTGACAACTTTCATTTTTATTTGTAAAATAATGAGAGATAAGCAATGGCATGGGAAAGTACTAAAAAATAGCTTTATTTTGAATGGACACACCATCGAATTTCATGCACAGACTTGAAATTTAGCTGAACCTCAAATTGACAAGACTAGATACTGGACACCGCGAGAGAAAAACGGTTTAAAAACTAAGAGTAGCGGAAGTTAATTACAGATGACTATCAGTATTTCCAAGGGAAGCACTCAATCGAAAGTCAAATTATTTTGTACTTTAACACAACATTGATCGGTGAAATTGATGTTAAACCGGCAACTGAGCGTAAACAATATCATTCTATAATTCAACATACTGGCTCAATTCATTGTCACAAACGATTACGATCAATAGTTTAAGCTTTTGGAAACAACAAACTTTCATACCTGTTTTTGTTTGAAGTGAAGATGTGTTTTCACAGAAAGAAACAGCATAGATTCACCGACACGCACAACTCCTATTCATTGAAAAAGCAGCAGTAATTAATACATTCAAAATAACGAAACAGGTGTGAAATTCATTCAGTTTCTTCTTTCAACCGTAAAATCAATTCCAAAAGCCTTTGATTCTCGCGACGTTTTGATAAGTTGCGTAGCCCGATATTACCGATAATTCAATATCCCTACTAACTCATGTACTTACAGCAATATTTCAATAAAACTTGTTGTCAGAAATTAGGTATCGACGTCAAGGTAAAACGATATATGAAAAGTCAGACGAGTTTTGACGAGTTACAAAGTCAACCTTCACAGATCCTTTAATCAAATTGCGCATGGCAAAGGGCAGTCAAATGAAATCCGAGAGATTTGTCAACTTTCGCGTTCGTCGATTCGTGTATTAACACTCGAAAGCACTTTGAAGTTGTTCATTTTATAGCTGGGATTCCATAATCACCTTTTCGTTTCCTGAAGCTCTTAATTCAGTTATTAAAAGCAGATAAACAATTGTCAAAAGCGTTTTACTTATTCGCCCCAGTAGATATTTCCATGACCGTATTTTTGAATTCCAGATTGCGTGGTATCTTCAATTAATCGACACAGCAAAAGCTGCATGATATAAGATTAAACAAAGTTAAGCATTGACAAAAAAGAAAAAAAAAGTCATTTACTCTGTTACCCCTTCCGGCGAGTTAAAAATAGATTGCGGTTAGATTGTGAAACAAAAGCCGTTCTAGGGGTGTTGCCTAACGCTGTTCGAACTCACTAAGCAACACAAATTTATCAAAGAAAATTTAAACAGAGAGAAATCGCAATAAAATATATCATTGTGAAAGCTATCTTAGAAAAATCGATTGTTAATTATTGTATACGTTCTGAGAGGAGTCCAAACAAAGACCGATTATATTTTTTATTCCCAAAGATATCCAATAATAAACAAAGATCGCTGTGCTCAGGTCGCAATGAACAAATATCACAATAATTTATTTATTGTTTCAACCAGGTTTTTGAATTTCCGAAGATTTCGAAAATTCCCGAGTATTGGCCGAGAATTTTCCGATCGTAAGATGGTGGCGTTCGCAGTTCACTAGCAGTTAAAATCGAAGAAATGTGGTCGGAAAAAAAGCCCAAACAAGGGTTTTTATGACCCCAATCAGCTCGAAAATCACAGAGTCTTTTTTTTCCTCTCGCCCACGCTCTCCTTCCCATCTTCCCTCTCTTCTCTGTGATTTTCGGGCTGATTGGTGTCATAATAACCCTTGTTTGGGCTAGTTGTAGTGAAATTGCTGTAATTTTCGTTGACCACCTTTTCAATATATATATATATATATATATATATATATATATACAATTATGTATACAATGTGCCCTCCCGGTTATTACCATAATGGCTTTATGGCAACTCCTGAAAACTTGGGCACAGGATGTACGGTTACACATTGTTGGATTGCATTGTGGAGACACAAGAGTGCTCAAACTGCAATCAGTGAGCGAAGCAATATGCCAATAGTGAACACCTCTTACGAGGCTCTCCACCCAATCCAGAGAGTGCTCAAACTGTATGAACAGTGAGCGTAACATACAATTATGTATACAATGTGCCCTCCCGGTTATTACCATAATGGCTTTATGGCAACTCCTTATATATATGCATCAGAATATTATTCTGACGAAGACTGCTTATATTTCTATATAGTCTACCTGAGCCATTAGGTTGCCTGTTAATATGTACTCAACGAGCGAATCCGCTAAGAGCAAAAAGTATAAGGGAAAAAAAAAACAATTCTTACTATATTGACGCCTGGACCGTGCAGCAACCTCGTAGGATCCTAGCTCTGAGCTGGGTTTTCTTTTCGTTTGCAAAGTCCAAGCGGTAGTGACCTTTGCTCTCTCTCAGTTTTTTCGTCGTTGTCAACTGTCAAGTACAATTCCAAGCCAATTCTTCATTGCGATGAAAAAGAAAAAAAAAAGGAATTGATTTTTATCCCAAACGGGACATCGCTCTACAATTCTTTGAGACACGAAAACGAGATGAAATCCATGTACGTTAATTAAAGGAGCAAATGAAAGTTATCGACACCTGCAATTAGCTCCATGCTAGCTAGTTCTAAACTGTAAATGAAATGCTAATGGCTTAATTTCGTTTATCAGTTAATAAACGAGAAAAAAATAATTAAAAATTTCGACAATACATGAAAGAAACTGCAATATATGTTCTTCGTCTACTAAAATGAAATTTTAATTGCTTTATTCCGACAGTGCAGTTGATTCCATCCGCTTGTAAAGCAATAAGTCATGTCAGTGTTTACTGTACGTGCCATGATTTATATGAGATTTGATTTACTCAGGATATACTTGATATGAGCCGTATCACTTCGAAGAGTACCGAAGTTCAAAATTAACCAAAACTTCAATTTTTTGGAACATTCTAACAGACAAACAGCACATGGCGCAGGTCTTGCCTTTTTTATCAAACAAGTTAGAACCAGCTAGATTGTACAAGTATAATAATGATAACTAAGTACTGCTTTATAGCGGAGCTCTGCGGGCCGAAGGCCCGCGCGAAGCCCCATACTCATGGAACCAGAGAACCAAGGAACCCATGCCCATAATTTTTCATGGTCATGGCTAGCGGAATGTTTCGCGGGCGCGTTGTGTGCCCGCCGTCGCGCAGGGCTAACTCGCGGGCGCGTATACTGTCGTAAAACATGCGCGTATGACGCCACACAACATCCGGGATCTTTGAAATTTCACGTCACCTGGGAAAACACTGCTGTGTTTAGCGGAGAAAGCCGTTTAAATTAAAGTCGTTATTCTCTTGCATTTTTTTTGCGGTTTGCTACTCAAGACGGATACTAATTAAGGGATACTCAGAAGCCGCTATAGTGGAAATAGAGCAGCTTTCAGAGATAAAATCTTGCTTAGAGGATGGGAGCAATGCAGGAAGATGTTTGTCACTTCGAGTTTCAGAACTGAGGAAGCGTAGATTTAAACAATTTCCAAGCAGTGGAGGGACTAAAAGATAAAACAAAATACATTTTTCGATGGGAATTTATGTTGATATCAATCTGTGATTGACTTTTTCTTTGTTCTCGCTAGTTTTGGAGATTTATTTAAGGCTGGTTCTCATATAATCGTCCCGGTCGTCCCGGTTGTCCGAGTCGTTTCAAAATTTTTTTGCAAACGACTCAGACGATCGGGACGACTCAAGCGATTTGGGTTCTCATATGATCGTCCCGGTCGTCTCGAACGTCAATAGCGCAGTCGTAAACTGTGTCCGACAACATGTTTTGGGCAATAATACTGCATTCTGGGGTAGATTTGGGTCGCTTCGATCGCCTCAGCCGTCCCTGTCGCCTGCGAGTAGTTCTCTAATGATCGTCCCCGATTATTCACGATCGTCCCAGTCGTCCGGATAGAACACAGTTCTATCCAAGCGACCGCGATCGTCCCAGTCGTCCCGGTCGTTTGCGATCGTCCCGGGTCGTCTCAGAAGTGTTCTCATATAATCGTCCCGGTCGTCCGTACACTTTTTGAAACGACTCGGACGACCGGGACGACCAGGACGATTATATGAGAACCAGCCTTTATAACACACGCTCAATTAAATTCAGTTGTTTTGATTTCTTTCATCGGAGACATCTCGGCCTCGATGAGCTCTTAATGGTTCGCGTTTTGCTTTTAAACATAAACTTATGGAGCTTTGAATAAAATTTTTCGAAAGAAGATTGTGTTGTCCATTTTTATGTGTTTGTTCATTCATTACATGGGTTGAAAAGCGATTTTATGTAAACAAAACAAAACAAAACAAAACAAGACTTGGATTTTATAGTTCTAAACTTCACTCGCGTGGTCTTATGCAAATATGATTGTGTATTTTATGCAAGTTTGATTTCCAAATCATGATCAGCTTCTCGGACAATTTTTTATAAGCAGCAGGTGTATTTTATTTGGAAATTAGTCGTACTAGTTATTTTAGACGGAGAAAAAGTTGTTTTTGTGATTTTTTGTACGGTCTAAAGGCTGGTTCTCATATAATCGTCCCGGTGGTCCCGGTCGTCCGAGTCGTTTCAAAATTTTTTTGCAAACGACTCAGACGATCGGGACGACTCAAGCGATTTGGGTTCTCATATGATCGTCCCGGTCGTCACGAACGTCAATAGCGCAGTCGTAAACTGTGTCCGACAACATTTTTTGGGCAATAATACTGCATTCTGGGGTAGATTTGAGTCGCTTCGATCGCCTCAGTCGTTCCTGTCGCCTGAGAGTAGCTCTCAAATCTGATCGTCCCCGATTATTCACGATCGTCCCAGTCGTCCGGATCAGGAGCACAGTTTTATCCAAGCGACCGCGATCGTCCCAGTCGTCCGGGTCGCTTGCGATCGTCCCGGGTCGTCTCAGAAGTGTTCTCATATAATCGTCCCGGTCGTCCGTACACTTTTTGAAACGACTCGGACGACCGGGACGACCGGAACGATTATATGAGAACCAGCCTTAATGAACTGTGCAAACGGTCGCGTAAGTCTGTTTTTGAGAATTGCTAAAATTAAAAGATAGCCAGGTCGTCAATTTTATTCTTGTGCTTCCGACCTTTCACCTCAGTTAAGTTTCTCATCGGCTTTCTGTTCAAAGAGCGACGCTGTTAGGATCAGGCTATCTATATATATATTAGTTTTTTGTTTCAATGGTCACACTGTAGGATTTAATCCATGCACTTAAACGGTCGAACTACTTTGAACAAGTAACTGTATTTGCAACGGACCACCGTAACGAAATAGAAAGACCGGATCCTGTGGTAAAGGATCTAATCAGCTATAAAATAATGAAACGATTTGATAAAAACTGAGCAAGGCTGATAAACGGTACGGAAACGACTATTTTTGTAAAATATCCAATATTTCGAAAGGCACAGCCTTTCTTCTTCAGGGTCTTACAGATAATGACTCGTAAGGCAAAAAAACGTTACAAGTTTAAATTTGAAAGGGAGCGGGGGATAAAATATGATACTACATTTATAACAATATAAACTATAGTGACAAAGTAAATATACTTGGAACTACTTTGAACAGTTTAATAAACATTCAGTGTCGCCATTTTGCAAGCAGAGAAGGCCCTTGGGGTCGAGGTTGGTCCTTAATATCAATTTAAATTTTCTCTATATTTGACGCAGACAGTGAAACGGTTAATTAAAGTAATCTGATACTGAAAAAATATAGAAACAGGAACTCAAAGGTGCTATCTCATCAAATCTATTCCAAAAAGTAATTGCGGTGATTTAGTCATTTTCATTTTCTTTCCCTCCATGGGGGAATCACGTAGTTTGGTTGTGGCTTTTGATCCTGTGGACCATAGAGCGTTTGCACGTGACGTCACGGCGGCCATATTGGTCTCCCAAAATAATCTCCGCCATATTGGTGTCCTAAACGAATATATTTCATCCTTACTGTTGTTTTAGTACTCCAATATGGCCGCCGGTTACGCGATTGAAAACTCAGTACTCTAAATTTTAAGTTGTGATCAGTTCAAATGAAGTATATTGAACGCTAGTTTGTCTGTAGTGTCGTTCGCTTCTTGACAATGATTTATGATATGAAAAATCTCGTGCCACTTTCTCAACCAATCAGACGTAAAACCAAAAGCAATCGTGCCGGCTACTTGTATTTGCTTGGGGTTCTGATTGGTTCATCGGATTGTCTGCGCTGCATGCTTGCTCGATGCTTGATCAGAGTGATTATACTTTAGCTTTGGTTTTACGCCACTGCTCTATCCCGTGAAGTTAAAGAACCAATATAAATGTTTTATGTATCTATCGAACATAAAAGCATTCATTGATCCTTAATCGTGAAAGACTGTAATTTTAGGGAAGTGAAAAAAAAAAATGAATATTTTTGAAGCATTTTTTTCGTTGTTGTACGCTGTGAATGCACAGAAGCTCTCTGATCAGTACAAACAGCTCGGATTCAAACCTCACATTTTTCATTATCTGAATATCACACCCGTGGCAACTAGCATTGTTGAGGATAAATTGGACTGCAGCTTCGCCTGTGTTCAAAACGGTTTATGTCTCTCGTTTAACCTGGCTGTGTCTCCTAACGAAAAAGGGAAACTTTGGTGCGAACTTCTTCCGTCGAGCATTTACAATAACACAGCGAAACTCTATTCATATGGCCAATTCCATCATTACAGCATACAGGTTGGTAATAGAAGAGTTGCGAATATAAGCGCTCACAGTATCTTCCATTTTCTCTGTAACTTGATTTTGTTTAATCGGTTGATTTTAAATCTGTACAGTTTGCAAAGAATAGGATTTACTGGTGGGAGTTTTGTAGATTCCAGTAAGTTATCGGCCGCTAAAGAATATTTATGAAAACAGAAAAACCGAGTCACCACCTTAACAAGTTAAATGTTTGTTACTTGAAACAAACTAATTGCTTCGCTCTGTAATTCTGTGATTCCGGACGAAAAACTATTATTGGTAGTAGTGTACTACAAAATCATGGATGATCACATGAACTTGTTATGTGAGAAACGGAAATCTTATTCTTACCCAGTTTTTTTAGTGTTAAGCAATGTGTTCAAAATTCTGTTTGATGTGCACCCTTAACTCACACAAGCACGTTGAGTGTCTGCCATTAAATTATTTATGGTTTGGCCCTATTCCGTTAAACTCTGCATGCAATTTATTTCGAAAGCTACCTATACATCGATTGTTTTGTATTTAGTCCCTTTTTCTCTATTTTGCAAGAAAATTAATTAGAAAAACTAAGAAAGAGAACTTTCTTTCTTTGCTTTTCGAAGCGATATCATATATTAGTTAAAAGACTATAAAGCCCTTTTTTGTTGGTTGTTTTATGCTAAAAAAAAAGCTCAAATTGGTGGGTAAAAATATCATTGACATAACTCAAGCCAGCCAGCTCATGTGTATGTGTTAATTAATATTTTAAGTTAAAGCCATAATTGTTTTTCAATTTTTGTTGCTGTGAACCCGCCCTTGTGGCCACCTGAAATTTATCATTTAACATTTAAAGCCTAAAATTAAAAACCTATAGACCTTGTACAAGATAGACATTCGCTTGTATGAAGATAAACAAATAGGAAAAGGGGAATTTTTCGATGCATTTTGCTAACTAGGATATATACGAGAAATTGAAATTGATTCCTCCCTTTTCATAACGTTTATGTTTTTACTCAAACTGAATAACATTGACCATGATCGTGTAAACAATGTATCCTGACTGTTTCTCTCCAGTTGTGCTAATGTTTCAAAGCGAGCAGAGTTGAACGTCCCTCTTTATCTATGCTTCTGTATCGACTGCAAGAACAGTGAACAGGGTTATCCAAGGAACATTGCTTAGCAAAATGCTTCGAATGGCGTTGTACTGTCTTTCCATATCATTTCGCCAGTGCCTTTCAAGGAAACTGTGTGAAAGCTAACACAGTTCCAGCCGTTTGCATGGTTCTTTTAGCTGAATATTTAAGCGGCACGAAAAACGTTAGAGAAAGGAATCTATAACCGAATTTGCTATTAACACTTAAAGCCCCAATATCAAATTTTAAATTGTCATTTCTAGTCCTACACATTTCTTATAGAAGTAGTTGGGAGAAATTGTTTAGATATCAAGATAATTCATCTTGTGCGATCATGTCGTTGATTCTCATGACATTTTTGATTGATAAGGTATTGATATTACAATGAGAAATTTGCATGATGCTGATCACTCTTCTTATCCCTCAGAAAACAAAAGGCGTTTAACTTAAATTTTTCGACGTTAAGAAAGTTTGAGACGACAATTTACTTTATTTAGAAAGGTCTCGTTTTTAGTCTCATTATGAATTGTTATGAAGATGCATGACTGCCTATTCGTTGGGTAAAGAAAAGCAGTTGATTGTTTCTCTCCTGCTGTGCTAAGCTCTCCAACCAAGAGGAGAGTTTCTCTCAATCTATGCTTCAATCTGTATCGACATTTGAAACAGCAGTGCAGACAAAAAAGTAATGTACTGCAGTTTAAATTATCGGCAGAAAAACATTTTCGATGCAATTTGGCAATTTAGATACGGGAATAGGAAATGATTTCTTCCTTTTCATAACGTTTAAAATATGTTTATACTCAAACAGAATAGTGGAATAATAGTCAAACTAATTCCAGGCTAAAGTTATAATTGTTCTCATACTGTAACTTTTTTTCCCGCAGAATCCTTGTGCCAATGCACCCTGTATGAACAATGGAGCATGTTTACCGATGCTCAGAGAAGGAACATACAAGTGCACCTGTCATCCGGGATATTTTGGAGATCACTGTGAAATCGGTAACTGCATGAAAATTCAAATCAGAAAGGTAGACAGTTGATAAGTCAGATGTTAGACTTACAGAAACAGAGTCATCAAATGAAGATATGAACTTCGCTGCACTGTGGTGTATGCAATTAAGGAAAATGCCATCGCGTCTGCAAAAATAGACTATCAGGCAGTTTAGATTTAAAAACAGTCAGTGTTCAAACAGACAGTCATAACTGAAGACAAAGGGCGCTTATCATTTGTCAGAACTGCCCGTCCGGACCGTTCAATTCGTAAATATTATTCCATTATTTGTCAGAACTGGTCGGCCAGACTGGTAAATTTGGAAATAGTATGCACCCTTTTGATGGACTTGTAGGAACAAGTCTTCAAAAAGATGCATTCTAGTAACAAACGGACCGGTCTGGCCGACCAGTTCTGACAAATGGTAAGCGCCTAAGACAGACAGACAGACAGGCATGCAATCGGTCAAACAGACAGCAAGACAGACAAACCGTGAGTTAGACAAATTTGGATAGAGATTCAGGTAGATAGATCGACAGACAGGCACCCAGTCAGACAGTCAGAGTGTCAGTAAGACAGACAATAAGACAGTTCTTCAGCCACTATATTGATTCAGACATTATGTTGCTATTACAATTCAGACGCGCCAGAGTGCAGGGTCTATGATGTTCTTAATGAAACCGATCGGCACCAGTCCTACGGCCGAGGCAGCAACTCAGACCACTCGCTCGTTCCAGGCTGGTATCGATTCCAGTCCAGGTCTTACACAAGAATGATTGATAGTTGCATTTCGCATCACAGATGCTCGACTGGCCAAACTGGCTGGTTGAAAGGTGGCCATCCCACATTTGAAGATGGCATCGTGGTGAGAGAAGCTTGTTTCAACGGGTTTTATAAATGTTGTTACAAGAAGGTTCAGATACGTGTCAGAGAGTGTCAGGGGTTTTATGTTTACGACCTGAAACCCACGCCTTCGGGGAGGCGATACTGCACAAAAGCTTAAAAATAGATGGGCCTTCAGCATAACTTTTTAACTTCTTTGTACGTCTAACGTCGCAATTTTTGACAAAATATATAACATAACTGAACTGCTATTAACTTTGAGAGCATCTCTTTTTGTTTGTGTGACTGACGTTACTTGTACAATAAAGTCATATCAGTTTTACGGAACTTATCTTAATTGTCAAAAGAAAGGGATTTGCAAAAACACATTGACAGCGGTTTTAGATGGTTTTCTAGTATTACCGTAAATGCTCTAATAAGCCCCCCCCCCCCCCACCCCTCTAATAATGTCCCCTTCTTGAGCTTCAAGTTTTTAATAAGCCCGCTCTCTATTAAGCCCCGCACCCCTCTTCACCCACAAAACCACGCACGGAAGACACAGCCACTTATGTCGGATTAGAATCGCATTATATTCTTCATCTCAATATGTCCAAGATTTTATTATCAAGTTCTGTTTTCAGTATATCAATGATAGTTTTTTTTTTGGAGAGTTTTAAATACGCCCGCCCCGCCCCGCCCCGCCCCCTCTCTCTCTATAGGGGAATCTTTGCTGACGTCATTGTTTACATTTTGCTTCATTAGCATACGAATCTGCATAGAGATGGTATCACACGAATTGACTTCAAAAGTTGAAAGGGCTTGTTAAACTTAGTAATCTATGCAATTTATGGCATTTTGCATGCAATATTTAAGGAAAAACGGAAGAATTGTTGGGTGGCAAAAGAGCTAATGAGCAATACATTATTTATAGAATTTAAGACAACATTGCACGAAGTATATCCGGGCTCAAATCTCTAGAGAAAAGTTATTGTGCTATGCCCTTTCAATATTAAGTGTTAATTTTTTTGTAGTTAAGTTAGAGAATAAGGTTTACCCTTATTAAATGTCAAACGAGCTAAAAGGTGTTAGTCTGCAATCGAAACATCTTCGGGTCTTTCCCGGAAATCTACGGACAACTTCCGCAATGATGTATATTAGAGCAGTTTTCAATTGAGTGTGGTAAAACCAAAACCAAAGTAATTACTCTGACCAATCACAGCAGTCGTAAACAATCCATGAACCAATCAGAGCTCGAAGCAATTACATGTCGGCGGCGCCAAGCGCGGGGAAACGCTTTTGGTTTTACTTCTGATTGGTCGAGAAAGTGGCGAGATATTTTTTAGCCAATCACAAAGCGTAACTATGAAAAACCAAAGCAATTGTGTAATTACTTTTCACACTCAATTTAAAACTGCTATAAATGTACTTCATAGCAATTGGAAACCGTGTATAACAGCTGTAGAAGCTCAGAACGTAGAAACGTTTCTTAATGTCGGTCATCAATGAGATTCCTACATTCGTACGGTATTTTAGTCAAGATTAATTTGCTTAGATTAAATTGTTTCTTGTTCTTGAACAGCAGTTTTTTTTATTCACGGAGGTGATGTAAATAAAGCACGTTAAAGAGTGAATTTGTTGCATTTTTCTTTTTCTTGATATCACACCTTGGGAGTATAGGTGGTTTTCACTTTACGTCACGGCGGCCATGTTGGTGCACACCTGCAAAAGAATTTTAATGAACTTATTTTGTTATGTGCATCAACATGGCCGCCATGACCTTCGTCATTTGAGACCCACAGAACTGAAGGTCACGTGAGTGTAAACCATCTAGTATATTTTGCACACGAGTTAACGTATCTGCATCAGGCGCCCCTTTTTCGTAGCGAAAGTCGATTTTTTATCCCTCGATCCCTGCGCTGTTCCGACTTTCGCTCCCAAAAATATGCACCTGCTCTCAGGTTATTAACAAGTTAGCAATTTTTTAATTTGGGGATTTGATTCAAGTAGATCCCTGAATTTTTTTACAGCTAATCGCGGCTGTATTGCTTGTCATAATATATAAAGGGTTAGAGAGCAGTTTGAACGAACAATCCATAATTTATTAAACGTTTGGCAACATTTGTCGTACATCAAAGAAATATTATAAATGTTTAATGTTAAGCGCTAAGCACATTCCTTGTTCTGTCTTGCCAACATTCCTTCACTAGCTATATGGCACAATTTGTAAATTTACTCAGGTAAAATTTTAGCGATATTCGCTGGGAGAAAAAAAAAAACTAAATAAATACAGACGAAATAATAAAAAAAGTATAATAATTACTATTCACGGGTTCAATTTTGACACACCTTTAAATATACGAACAAATTATTATAAATTAAACCCACGCAATAATAAAAGGCATTAGCCGGGAAGTTTCCTAAAAGCTTGCCGCCGTTAGATAATAAAAACGTCGGGAACTTTCCAGTGAATTAATAAACATAGAACTGTTCTAGCTTGTTTCGAGTCGGAACTCAATAAAGGATTTCTTGCAGCTTTTGTTTAAAACAAACTCACTATTCTGAAAAAAAAAGTAAAAAATTAAAGTTGCACAAAACGAAACAATTAAAAGTAAACACTCAGGTTTTACTTGTCTCTTGGTTTTATATTATCAGCGATGTCGTGCAAATTAACTGGAGGAAACCACTCACAGCACTGGCAGCTGTCTTTAGATCGACGAAGGTGGAACGTGAAACGAGACAATGAAGAACAGGCGTGCGTTTCTCGAAAGCCCCGAAAACTTTTGGGACCCGAAAAGCCGTGTTTCGTTTAGAATATTTACCAATAAAGTTTCGTTTTTTGTTGATTTTGAAAGCTAAGCAGTAAATCTTACGTTTACTACACAACTTAAGCTGATTTGTGGGCGAAAAACGCCAACGCCCTTCGTTAGAAACTACATTAAAAAAATGAATTGCTTTCGGGCCCGTAAAGTCTTAGGGAGTTTCGAGAAACGCACGCCAGGTCATTAAAATGGGTTATCTTCAAAACAAAAGAAAACTCCATGACGTCAAAGTATATAATTATGCACTATAAAGCACTTAATATTTCCCGAGTTAACAATTCAACGTCTCATTTAGCCTACACAGGAGTGTGGCAGAAACGGGATAACAATGAAAACTTTAGCGGGATTAGTCTCGATGCTGTACCTGGTGAACGCTCACAAACACTATATACAGCTCGGATTCGAATCTCACAATTTTCGTTATATGAATATCTCACGTTTGGAAACTACCTTCGTCGATGACCACTTCGACTGCAGTTTTGCCTGTCTTCGAAACAGTTTATGTCTTTCATTTAACGTAGCTGTCTTTGCTGATGCTAACATGAAACACTGGTGTGAGCTTCTTCCTTCGAGTATCTACAACAATACAGCAAACATCAGCGTGTCTTCAAACGATCAATCCCGCCTTTACAGCATGCAGGTCGGTGAGAAATAAGGAACATAAATACGTTATATTACAGCTTTTTATCACACAAACCAGCCAAAATATCCGATAAGAAAGAGTATGGCTTCCATGGATATATTAAACATATATTTCGTTCCAAAACCGCCATAAAATGATTTTGAATAACTTCCAGTAGAAAATACAATCGATTTTCCCCCAGATTTAATTTTATTCCGTTAAGTGGGTTTTACTTTTTCGCTGTTTAGGTTATTTGGCGCCCTTTTAACGCGCCTCGAAATTTGGGCTGCAAAAATAGAAGCACAGTGCTGAATTTCGAGAGTACGTTAATTAATCAATTATCACACATGATGTTATGTGGATTTCTTTCGGAGCAGCTATTCCTCAGATTTCGAAAGAAACAATCTTCCGTAAATTTGCATGCGTATCGAAATACCTTACTACATATTTTTAGTTCACACTTTGTATTTCGCGATTTGGAGATGCTCATATTTCGCGACACTTTATTTTCGCGATTTTGTTAAATTTTTTAAAACTGAGTCACTTTATTTTCGCGATTTCGTCGATAAATCAATCATTAAATACATTCGCTATTTGACTTAGAAACGAAAATAACCAGACGACGTCAGAGCTCCTGACGACGTGTAATTTTCGCGACATTAAATATCGCGAAATTAAACTGTCGCAAAAATAATGTGTAATGTGCTAAGGTACGTAAAATCGTTTGAACAAGAAGATTGATAGATACAGACGGTTACTATGACACGAGGAAAAGTTAGCTGCCAATAATGACAGCAGCAAAAAAAAAAAAAAAAAAAAAAAAAAAAAAAAAAAAAATATATATATATATATATATATATATATATATATATATATATATATTTTTTTTTTTTTTTTTGCTGCTGTCATTATTGGCAGCTAACTTTTTAAACTTTTAATTTGACTATATTGCCTAAGAAAACAATTTATACTGACCACATCTGCAGCATCTCCTGGAGTGAAAACTGTTAATTAGGTGACCACATACCACAATTCATATCCCTTTGTTTACCACCCTTGTTTTTTCTTAGTATTACATTCTGCCTGGCTCGATTCAAGCCATTTTGTTAAAATATTAATCGAGCCAAGAACACTATACTTTCTGTCCAAACGATATATTAAGAGTCGAACAACTATACAAATGCCGTTCATACGACTTTGGTAAGGAATAAAAGGAAAATAGTTTCGCTTGCTGTTTGCCTGTATGTAAGGTTTATTGACCGGGGCCTGGTTGTTTGAAAGCCGATTGACGCTAAGTTAACCTAGGATTTCATTCATCTTGTTTAGAAATGTTTTCAAACGCTTATTTTTAGTTAGAAGTGAAGACAAGTCAAAGTCGAAACTAAAGGGTAAAAAGCTTTGGAAAAAAAAAAATCATCGAGCAGTGATAAGGTGGCTGAACACAGTTTCACTGTACCTATGCGTTATTCATTGTCATTTTAAAACTACTAAAGCGCCCAAAATTGGTGAGGCATACGATTAAGCAACAAGCTATATATTTTGATATTTTTGTTGAGCTTTTAGGGTGTTGCCATGGCAACACGGTGGATTGTAAATCAGCCTGCAATATTTGGTTTCGTTTATTTTCAGAAAATCTAGTCGTTAGATTTTGTCCATCATTTGTCTCCAGTAAACTCGTAAAAATATTCGCATGTTAATACGGGTCTCACGTAATTTTAACAGAGGGATCTTCCGTAATGTGTGGTTTGATATGTTTGCGTTTTGTAAAAATCTCCTCTGTTAGATTTCAAATTTCTGATGGCAGGTGAGTTCGGCGAATTCGGAACTATTATTGTGCCAAATTTCGTGAATTCTAACGAGTGCTTCCGTAGAAATCAGCACATTTCCGAGGAAAGTCGCTAAAATATCCAGTCACAATGTTTTGGTCAACTGCGCATGCGTTGCATTTGACTGGGTTCTCGATCCAAAGACAAAAACGACCAAAAAGGCAGTGTATTTCTTCAATGGTTCTATAAATTATCTATTGATTCTACAAACATTTTTACGAACAACAATTGTTTGATTTTAAGACGAAAAACAACACTTTCGCGATCCACGCTGAGCAAAATAAAATGATCGCTGAATAGGCGCCACGTTTGTTTTTCTCAAAAGTCTGCACGTGCTGACTCGCGTAAGCAGCTGAAATTGAAGAGTGCGTGCAAACTGTGTTCAGCCACCTTAACCGGAATCAAAACCTAGTATTCTAATCCTGGGTTAGCTTAATCGTTCTTTGAACAACCCGGCCATGTAAAGAGGGCTATACGTGAAATATTCCCTTCAGGCGTGTCCGAAGCCGTGGCCTGAGGGTACGTCTAGAGGGGAATAAATCACAACTATCCCCGAGTGACAGGTTAATAACATGTTTATTTTTCATCTTGTGAAGATTTTTTAAAACAAAGCAAAAACCTAAATCGTAATTTAGAGTTTTGGTCGAGTCTACTTATTAAGTGTATTGATTGATTGACGAAGGCGTCTTTTTATGTAAACTAAAAATATCGACTGACGTCATTGTGTTTTTCTTGTCAAACCCTATGCGGTCCTATGCTATTTTTCCGTTTATTATTAGGGGAATAGGGCGAGGGTGAATATAACGAGGGGAATGTATAATCCTTTGTTTTGCTTTTGATATTAGCTATTCGTTCAGCTCTGTTTCTCCCCTGTTACAATCAAAACATAACAGCTTTTCATTTAATTCATTTTAACAAACCGATTACATGGCATAGAGACAACTTGAAATAATGCAAATTTCGCATTGATGTTACTCTATGTAGAGAACTTTCAATTCGCGAAAAAGTCACTCTGCATATATTACCGAGATGAAACACTTCTCAGTTAATTAATTGCGAAACTTTAATGTGTATATATACACCAAATGGTATGCAAACTGTAAATTGAAGCCCATTTGTCAAACACGTACGCGTTCACTCCCTGCAGTGCAAATCCTTTTTGTGCAAGTGTCTATTATACCAAAATACTAGAAACGTTTGATTGCAGAGGTCCACACAGCGGGTTGTTTCGGATTTGCTAGAGATGCTCGCTCGAGCCATACGTCACTTGAAGTGTATAAGACAAACTGAATCTGATGCAAGGCTTAAGACAGACAATTAAAGACAGACAATTAAACAAGAGTTAAAATCACCTTCAGATGATGCCGATGCCATCGAATGCTTTTATATATTAAAAGATTACGTGTAGAATGACCATGTTTTTATTCTTGTTTTAATTATTTGCGGGCCACAATAAACGAAACCTTGATGGTTCATTAAAATATTGGCATAACTTCCTGAACAACCTTATTGCTACCAAATTCCATAAGTTACACCCCTGAACGAGACAAAGAGTATCGCGAAGAGTATAATCACCGTAGTTTTCATTTGGAGTCCATCTCCCAGGCAAAATCCAGAGCTGTACCTGCCTTTAAAGAGACCATATCGCTTAGCTTATTTCCACGTTATGTTGCGAAATGCAACTAATATACAACTTTGACAAAGGAGATTCTATAGAGCGAAACAAAAGCGGTAGTTTGGAGAAAAAGTGTGGGAGTGCAAGGATTAAAGTAGATGACAGTTCATGAAATTTGATTCATTGACAGGCGGTCAAGAAATCAAACTTGCCATTCTTATGAAATGTTGACTTTCCATAGCCGTTATTTTGTCTTTTTAGTGAATACATATTTGCTTCCATCACTTCTGGCGATGGTTTCTTCCAATTTCAAGATGATAAAATAAAAATCATGAAAACACTACATTTCAGCAGGACAGTACCGCTTTAAGCCAAAACGTTTTCTTATATTTTAGCTTGAATGTAGAAAGGATATGGAAATATTTCTAGTAGATGACAGTTAAGTATGAGACAAGCTTTAACGATATGCAAAAATTATCCCTCAGCCGGAAAAGATGGCCTACATTATAACTTTATGACTCCACACTTCGATGTTGATAAGACCGGTACGTGGTCAACAGTACGCAGGAGTAAGAGCTTCCACATTAGCATATTGTAATTATTTTGTATATCGATATTTCTTTCTCATAATCTCTAACGGGGTCCCTTGCCCGTTTGGATAAATAACTTGTTCTGTTTATCTGATTCTCTGCGTGTGGCTGGAAGTACAGCTACATTGTAGGTTATTTTGTAATTAATCCAATAAATTTGGTAAAAGAAATCCAGGCACTTAGCCTTTTTTTCCATTTTCGTAGAATCCTTGTGCCAGTGCACCCTGTATGAACAATGGGACATGTATACCGATGTTCAGAGAAGGAACACACAAGTGCACTTGTCACCCGGGATATTTTGGCGATAATTGTGAAATCGGTAATAGCATATTCCTTGATTTTCATCGTTACAGGCAAACATTTTTAGACAGTAGGCAAACAGTTAGACAAACAGAGAGCTAGATAAACAGCCAGCGACATTCAAACGTGCAGAGCTTCAAGCAAAGAGATGGTCAGATCAATAAAATAATCTCTGAGACAGCAATAAGGTAGACATGCATGTAGACTTCCGACATATTCTCGATCCCAGAACCATCCGTTTTCTTGGCCGCGCAAACGTAAAAGAAGAAAAACTCTGGTATCAGACAGACAGACATACGTACATACTAACAGACAGACAAGTTTATTATAAATGCTGGCTAAGAGTATTTTAATTCCTCTTAATTAATACTGTGAACATTACGTATACCAATCAACAAGGTCCTTAAATCGCTAAATATTCCTATCTTCGTCAGATAGACAAGGAGTCTATTTACGTAGACAGGCCAGCACACAGGCTAGCAGACGAGCAGACGCTCAAAGAGAGACCAGACTGAACGGATAGACAGTCAGAGAGTCAGTCAGGCAGTCATCACATTTCATACCGACAGTTTGTCAGACGATCAAAGATACAAACAGGCAACCCCTCCCTTGGGTTTTTGCAGTGTTACAATATTTCCTATTTTTTTTATCTGTGATGTCCTCCACAAGATGAGGTAAATATGTTTTCACGAAAACAGGTGAAAAATACGCATTTTTATTGAAAAATGGCGTGACCTCATGCTACTTATGACGTCATATCTCGTTACCATTGCACCCGATTGTCGCCAAACTCTACCAAAATATTTCTGAAGTATAAATGGACAAAAAACCGCATCAGTTATTTCACTCCCCCACCCCTTGGACATCTGAGGTTAAATCTAAATACAGTCAGTTAGACGCACACTTAGACCGAGTGAGTGTAGACAAGAGTCACGCATATAAATCAAAACCAAACATTGATTATACAAACAGCTAGACAGTCAGTCATTTAGAAAACTTTGTCCGCCAAAAAGCAGAATGGCAGACAGTGTGACAAATATCTGCGTCTAACGTTTTTCTTTCTCTCTCTTCTTTAACTCAGACGCGCCAGAGTGCAGGGTCTACGATGTTCTTAATGAAGCCAATCGACACCAGTCCTACGGCCGAGGCAGGCAATCGGATAACTCTCTCGCTCCAGGCTGGTATAGGTTCCAATCCAGTTCTTACACAAGAATGATTGACGGCTGCATTTCTCATCACAGATGCTCAACTGACATAACTGGCTGGTTGAAAGGCGGCCAACCTGCATTTGAAGATGGCATAGTCGCGAGAGAAGCTTGCTTCAACGGATATTATAACTGTTGTTACAGGAGGGTTCAGATACGTGTCAGAGAGTGTCAAGGGTTTTTTGTCTATGAGTTAAAGCCGACACCAGGGTGGCGATTTCGCTATTGTGCAAAAGCGTAAAAAGAACTAGACGGCACCGTTAATTAACAATTATTGGATGAGGTTGAGCATGATAGCGATAATTATCAAGGCCAAAGTTTGTGTTATCTGCCAGGCGGATAACACAAACTGAGGCCTTGATAATTATCGCCATCATGCGAAAACCGAATCCAATTATTGTTTTACAGTAAAAACCCGCAAGTAAGAACCTGCATTTTCCCAAGTTAGCCTAAACAGGTTCTTACATAAATGGTAATTACCACAAATTTAGGCTATTTAGGTTCTAAAATAGGTTCTTATTTTCTGAAGAAAAACAATACACTGTAGCTAATAGAATTTAGTGGTATTCAGCCTATTACTTATATGAAATCTGCATACCAAGTATTTATGTAAAAATGACCATAATAAGAAAGATTGAAACACTGATCACAGAACATAACATTATATATATGCACTCGTATTCAGTTTGCCCAAGTGTACTGTACACATTTTTTATATAGATTTAAGAAAATAAGAACCTGTTTCAAATTTTAGGCTGAACAGGTTCTTGTAAAGAGGGGGACTAACTGGCAAATTTTAGCCTAACAGGTTCTTAAAAACTAGGTTCTTACTTGCGGGTTTTTACTGTATTATACATATTCCTGAGCTGCACTTGTAAAGACAAGAGCGCGCACAAAAAAGTGATCAATGCACAGCAGTCAACTTGTAAGTAACAACTTACGTCACTTCTGCATGCATAAAACTATTGTCTGTAGGTATGACGTCACTTCTACATATATAAATTTATTGTCTGTAGGTATGACGTAACAGAAACAGCAAGCAATAATTAGCTGCGTGCTTATAGCCAATCAAAATCGAGCTAGTGACAACAATGTATAATAATGACACTTCGTGATCATTTTCCATGCACTCTGACCGATAGCTTTCATTTATTGCTAATCGTCCAATCGCCACTCTCCTTAATCCTTTAAACTTCCAAGAGTGCCAAACACCAAAATTCAAGAACAGTCCCAAATTTCATTTTGTTAAATATTACAAAACAAATGGTACCATGCAAACGTACCGCCGAAGAGGTTTCATTTGAATGGTCACACGATATGGATTTCGATAACAGATTCGAAAGTTAGAACTACATGAGTCAATTATGGAGAGATGTAGTGAATTTCTAACTCTTGACTCTGTTAATGAAATGCTATGGCGTGACTATTCAAAGGAAACCTCTTCGGCAGTACTTTAATTTGCTTTATTCCATTCTTTTTTTTTTTTTTTCAATTTCTACAAAATGTCATTTACGTATTTTTCTTGCATTTGATTTTTGGCAATCTTGGGAGTTAAGGGGGAGTTTAAGATGGACGTACATTGTAAAACTACAGTTATGATCCTTCACTGTCCTCGTTATAGTGATGACAGCTTTTCGAATATGTATGTATTTATTTAGTTCTTAATTTGTTTCCTACCCAATCGTCGGACACTAGAATCGATGCAGCATGTATGATATATTTTCAGCATTTGTAGAACACTTTTAAGTTTAAGTTAAAACTCTCGGATGAACTGAAGGATACCACCCCAAAGTTAAGACTTTCTCCGTTATCCTTGAGACACATTTTGGTTAAATGTGAAGATAATCAGTTGCTATGGTAGCGAGATAAGAAGCATACGGTCACGCCATTTTGAATAAAAAAAAATAATGCATGTTTTTCACCCTTTTAAGGAAAAAAAAACGTATAAAACGCTACTCAAAGCAGCAACATGCTTCATGATATCAAATTTAGAACTGTTTTCTCCTTCCCCTATATTGGAAATGTGGGCGGCACGGTGGTTTAGTGGTTAGCGCGTCGGACTTTCAACCTGAAGGTCGGTGGTTCGAAGCCTGGTCTCTGCCGTCGTGTTGTTTCCTTAGACAAGAAACTTTACTCCACACTGTCTCTCTCCACCCAGGATATACGGAGTTAGATTGATGAGCTCGAGAACTATACTCAGAAAATTCTCTGCAGTGTTGTCGATTAAGCAAAGAGACTATAACAAATGAAGTGATGATGTTTTGAATGATTCATATATGAACTACGGATAGAGAATCTAAAGTAAGGAAACGATGAAGGAAAAGGGAGAATCATGAAGTGACGTACATGGTAACTAGATAACATAAATACAACAACACAAGTTTTAATTAATTACATGTTTAGATTTTTTCCCTTGCGCACGCCCTCGCACATCGCGTGGCATGGCAGCTGCGACATGAATTGCGTGCACAGTAATGATGCGCATAAACAATTGGGGGATTTCCCTTACGTCATATCAAAATTCACAAACTTTAAACGCCATATTTCGATTCCAAAGTGTTTATGGAATTGCAGAGAGTTTAAAACTACACATGTGGGTCAAATTTTGAAGCCCAATAGCTTTTCGTTCAAGAGTTACTAAGCAAAGGATTATTAGACATTTTTAGTAAAAAATGTATGGAGTGGCCATCTTGGTGCCCCACTCAGGGGCACCAGCATGGCGGCCAAAAATTCAAAGATTTAATAACACCAAAAGCCAAATTAATTCGCTGCTAGTTACATTAAATTGGCTTATAGGCATTTATAATCCAAAAATAACATTCAACTGGTTCAATTTTATTGATTTTCACGGTGCGGCTTATCTACTCTGTGAGTAGTCATCAAACTTCTTTTTACTTTAACTTTTTTTAGAAGGTTTGCGTGATTAAAATTAGATTAGATTCTTGCTGAATAAAGCCGGACTTTGCTGAGGGTCTCCCAGGGGTTTGGGGGAACAAGGGAACATGGCCAATTTCAAGGGGAACAGAACACGGGAACCTTGAAACAGTTTTGCGGATCACGGGAACAAACATTGTCAACATTGTGAAGGGGAATCTGACAAAAAATTGAAATAAAAGACGTAAAAATAACTTTTCTGACCTTCGTCCCGACATTGTCTCTTTTTAAAATCGATTTTGCGTCATCGTCATCACTATTTGTGAATACAACCAACAGTCTGCAGAATATGGCAGAATTCGAAGAGATCTCGTGCGTGCAGAGCCATTTTTAGCCGCGTGCACCGCATGCAATACGACCGGAAGTACGAAACACACGCGTGCATAGTTGATGATGCCGCTTAAAAAGAATAGCAATATTATAATTTATAAGTTGATCTTCCTTAATAAAAACAAGCATTAAAAAAAGGTGAATACGATTTTGCCCGGCTGCTTTGAACATCTAAAACTTCTTTTTTTCGCCAGCAAGTTGAATAACTTACTAACTTGACCTTTTTGACGTGTTTTCTAAAAAATAAATCATATTTCAACTTAAAAAAAAAAAACAACGAAGTTCTTGCTTATTAACCTCCCGTTATCTGTATTCAATTAATTAAAGAAACAAAATACAATGTTTAAAGCAACAGTAAGATGCTTCAAAATGCAGGAAAATGCATCTCCGGGAGACTAAAATTTAAACATTTTCCCAGGAGGGGAAGGGCCCCGATCGTGTCCCCCCATGCTCAAACTCATTGCCCTCCTGTTCTAAATCTTAATGAAATCCCTGCTTACCTAGTTCTATTGAATCTTGCATTGAACGATTGTATTAACTGGCTATCACTCCTATCAGCTTGCATCGTTATGTAAATAAGAGACACTAAGACCGGGACGCAATCAGTGCTCGCCTCAGTTCTCATTGCAGTGACGGTTAACTACAAGCATTCTTCAAAAGCTTGATACTTCTCAGTTTCACAGCTACCGCGTGCAATGCTGCGATTCTGGCGTGCGAAATGAACGTTTAGCCTGAAAAGCTAGCTTGTGCGTGCACTTGCCATATTCTGTAAAATGAAAATGAACCAATGAGCCGGCCACTACCGACCATTGCCTTAATGTTCGTGGATACCCACGGTCAAGAAACACAACAAGGGATCGGTGTAGCACGGACTGCGACAACTTCTGTTCACTTCTCGCGGGAATATTAAAGATTAAAATAAACCAATTATATAGTCGACCATGATCGTGCTGCAAATGGTTACGCGTAAAAGAAAACCTCTAAGGTCAGTTGAAAGGCTCGCCATTCATTCTCCTAATCCTACACGAACCTGCCGTCGTGTGTCCATAAAGTAGAGAATCATAGATAAAGCATTTACTGTTTTAAAAAAGTTGCAGAATTTTTGACGACTGTTGAATCAAATTATAGATTTAATAGAAAGGTGCAATATGTTAGTTAATAGTCTTTTTTTTTTAGATTTTTTTTTTTTGGGGGGGGGGGGGAGAATGGCAAGGGTCGATCAGATTGGTAAGGTAAGGAACAAGTGAGAAAAAATGGTGGAGACAAGGAAACACAGGCCAATTTTTTATGGGAACAATGGTATGGTACATGGGGCCCCCTCCCGCCCTCTGGCCCCTGGGAGACCCTCTTTGCTTCTAGTTAAACAATTTTGCTTTATGTGGTCGTTACAGAGCTGTAACATTTTCATTCAACCCGACGACCCTTAAATTTGTAAGTAATCTTTAGCCAAGGGAAAAAAGTTTGGTTCGAGTTAGCAAGAGGTTCGAGTTATCGACGGTTCGAGTTATCGGGATTCAACTGTAGTCATTTTCCAGTCGGTAGTGAAGTTTAAAATTTAGCAAGAGCAAAAAATGCGTTATGATTAAGGTTTATAATACCCTTGCATCCTATACTTTCTACGACACCCTGGATGTATTTTCCTATCATCGTGTCAAGAATAAATCTAAGTATAAATAAACACCTCTGTTTTCTGGATTGGATTTAAAGGATCAAATTTTACTTTCGTCTTCCTGTGTTGCTAAAACAAAAAACGATTGCGAAATTAAGAAATGGATTTCTCTAACTCCTCGAAATCTTTTCGAATCCGTCATTTTCTGCCTTCAATTAAGCCATCGTTTGTTTTATTATTCTCAGTTTTCCTTTGCGGAATTCTGTGGCTAAAAAAGATGTGGTTTATCAAGCATGCGTATTTTGTTTGTGATTAGCCTCTATTAAAGACGTCAAAGACTTTGCGTGGGACTTCGTGGGGGCAATTAGTGCGTATGGTTTTGAAGATTTTCTGCTCGCTTCACCGCATGACTAATCTTATTGAATCCGCGATTTTCTTCCTTCAATTACAGAGCGGTAGCACGGTAAAAAATTATTATTATTATTATTATTATTATTATTACTATTATTGTTATTATTATTTTTTATTATTATTATCATTATTATTATTATTATTATTATTATTATTATTATTATTTATTTATTATTTTTATTTTTTATTTTTTTGAGTTTGTAGTTTATATTTTGAAATACTGAGTAGGGTCTCTAAAATAGGATTTCCAGCCTTCTGAAAGTAGTTTCCAGTAAGTTTAAACGGCCTTGAACTGACAAAAAGAAAACTAATCTTGTGGCCTAATAAAGGGCATCTGAGGGACTGTAGACTATGTCTAGGTTTTCACAAAAATTTATAACGAATTGTTGGGTCAGTCAGCCCGGGGTGGGGGTACTCCGCAATGTTTTAGGTAGGAGTGTTTCGCTGTTCCATCATTTCGGTGTTCCATCTCAGACCTAAAATTTCCATTTTCACTATTTTCACCACAGTTAAATTTGGTAAGAATTAGGCGTCAAACCCATACACGCTCATTGAATCGAGTGAAACTTCTACAAGCACGGTTCCAGATGAAAAATGTACCTGGAAAAAAATAAACAAAACACTTAATTCGAAAATTAAACGAAAAAAGGATACCCCATACGGAATTCTGTGGATGCGATTTGTTTTGCATAGGTATTTTGTTTGTGATTTCACCACGTATTTGACCTTTCCTGGGATGTCATGGGGGCAATAACTGCGTATGTATTTGAAGATTTTCTGCTCGCTTCACCGGATGTGACTAATTTTGTTATGATGAAAGAAACAAACCTACGTCATACTTTTTAAAAATAACTCTATCAGATATGGTTGCATAAAAAGAGCACATGTTGATGGGAAGTTACCAGTCGGGATGATTAAACAGTGAAGTGACTGTCATTAAAGCCCCAGAAATGGAATCAACGTGCTCCTCTTCCAAATCGTCTCGAGTCCGAGATTTTCTTCTTTTTACCTCAATTTCTATTTCATTGGTCTTAGTTTTCTGTAGCGGTTGTCTCTGGATGAAGAATGAAGCTACCAACGATCGACTGATAGCGCTAGAAAATCGCTTGAACATGTTTCCACAGGACGTTCGTGTTGAGAGCGGCTCGCCGAAAGAAAATTTTGAACAACTGAATGTTAAGCCAACAACAGACTCTGCAGAGACACTCACCACAGACAGGATTGACTATACCTCAGGTAGGAATTGTGATTGCTATTTTGCTGTATAAATCTATGGTCTAAATCGTGATTTGATATCTGAGCTGGTATAAAATGTCTAAGAGTGACATTTATACTTCTTAAGGTATGAATTTTAAGTTTCAAAAGAAAGTATGTTGTACAGCTCTGTGGATATGTATTTTTGACGATATTGGTTATTCTCTGCTCAAAATAATCCCTTGATATTTTCTTCTTAGTTTTCTTAAGCATTTTGTGTATGGGGATAAAGGTACTTTGCCTTAAACCTTTCACTCCCAGAGTCAATTATGGAGACATGTGGTGTAGTTCTAACTTTTTAGTCTGTACACGGAATCCTAAATGGAACCTCTTCTGCAGTACTTTTGCATGGTGCCATTTGCTTTTCAATATTTTACCAAATGAAATTTGGGATTTTATATGAATTTAGATATTTGGCACGCTTGGGAGTTAAAGGGTTAATTCGTGACAGTTTGGACCCCAAAACGTCCAATTCGCTATGATTTTGAGCGGGAGATCTTCCAGGCCTGTTTACAGTTAATGGGGACAGGAAAGAGGTCACGACACAGAATGTGGCATTTTCGTTCAAAGTAACCATCGAATGTTTCGGTTCTCACACTTTGTTTTATTACTCGTGACGTTACGCCAAACAGTTTTAAAGTGCATTTCAGACAAGCCTGAAATCATCACCATTGTATTTCAGACAAGCCTGAATAGGCTAAGTGAATAAACAAACGGCAGGTCGAAAACAAGACGTCGCGCTGGCGTTTTCACTGCGATCACGCCTGATCAGGTCCAAGTACAGTAGCTTCCTACCCGTCGCCTTCCTTTAAATGGTTTTGTAACCACGTATAAAATAACACATGATGACAAAGGTCGGTTTTAACATCACATGTGATAGGCTTAAACCGCCCGTTGTGAAACGGTGTGAGAGTTAAAAGGTTTTTGACTGGTCGATTTAAAACACGACTGATTGCGAGTGTGAACTGATACGGGCTTAAATACCGGTATTTGAATTTCACATAATTTTGTCAATGGAAATCACGAATCACGGACCACAGATAAAGCAAATCCTGCGTCACAGCAGCCGATTTTGTATTCCCGAATCACAGCTGGATTTATTTTGTATTTCCGAATCGCGCACTCAATTTCCGGTATCACGCCGAACCGACCTCTTCCGGACCTTGTGTAAAGGTCAACAAATTTAACGCATCAGGTCATGACTTGAATCACACGTAGGTTTGATTTACACGATTTGTGTTTTATATAACTTTGGAGAGAGTCGAAACTTTGATTCGGAAAACACTGTTAAAACTTTTTTGTGGCAAATTAGCCTCCCCCCCCCGGGTTCCTCCCCCTAGATCCGCCACTACACCTCGTTACCGTTCTCATATTGATGCTTTTTTTATAATGTAGGCAGAAATTTGTCAAAAGAGTTACCAATAACCCACAAACCAAGAAACCGCAGACATGACATTTCAGCTCCTATCACTATACATGACGTGCGTTATGAAATCACCAAGCAGTTTGAACAACTCATGCCCATTAAGTACTGCAAGTCGAGTGAGAAGGTATGTCCTGCAGGACCACCCGGAAATCCTGGTCCCGCTGGGACAAAAGGATCCCGTGGTAGGAGGGGACAAAAGGGGACAAAAGGAAAGGTAGGGCCTCAAGGCAGCATTGGACCACCTGGAAAATCGGGAGAAACAGGAATGGCTGGGCCTACTGGACCGAGAGGAGAAAAGGGAGACACAGGGGAGCCAGGACCAATAGGAATGCCTGGACCACCTGGCAGACCTGGAGAATCGGTATCTGCACCAAACGTGACGTTGTCACCAGCTGAACAGACTCGAGATGAAGGAGGAAATACGACTTTTAATTGCACGGTTCGAGGAATTCCTTCTCCTAGCGTCGAATGGCGATTCAATGGCAGGAAGCTTATGTCAGGTGCAAAGTATGTTTTAAAAAAAGGAGAGTTGACCGTTAAAAATTTGAATTACAGCGATGCTGGGCAGTACACTTGTGCTGCCATCAATATTCTTGGATCTTCTGAGACCTCTGGAAATTTGTCTGTTCGAGGTGAGTGGGTCAAATCTCTTTCAAGCAATATTTGTAACACCCCATTGTTTAATTATCTGCGTGTGAGATGCATTTATTCAAATAACCAATCTGGGAGAACAACAGATTTGTACTCGTGCCTTATGTTAGCTTCTCGTTTTCCCTTTCATTTATTTCTTTTTCATTTCCTTTTTCTGTTGTGAAGGAAAGAGAAATGCGCGGACTTTATCGCAGTTGCAACTTCTCGTTGTACACTATCTACGCAGGAGAACTGTTATATGGTAGTGCATTTGATATTAGCGTTATATATTTGATATTAGTATTTGATATTTGACATTGCAATTTTATATTATACTTTTCATTATTTCATATTATACGTCATGAAAGCCAGAAAAGGCGCTCATCAAATGTCACAAAACCAATCCTTCCTGATAAAAAATAATTCATTAACGATAACGGAACCTGGTGCAATTCTCCAGTTGGAACTGTGTTCAGCGTTAAATATTGAATATAGAAAGAAAGTCATTCGCCCTGCCTATTGTAACGTTCTCGGATGAAAGTGAAATAACTATAAAATAAAATAACGCCGTGCGCACATGCAAACATTACGTAGAAAAAATGTATAAAATTACGTCATTAGTGGACGACCAATTGTGTTGAGTGCAAGTGGATGTTTATATTCTGATTCAACTAAGCTTCAATGACGTCATCCAATGAAAATGAAAAATGTTATTCAATGGCTAACCACTGTGGTAACATTTGTAACTTTAAATTGATCCGCTTTATTTTTCTCGCAGGTCTTCCCATCTTCACAAAAGTGCCTCCATCAGTCGCCTCACCCTTTCAGTTCTCCACTTTTCAAGTAGATTGTCAAGCTGAAGGGTTTCCGCCTCCCATGCTGAACTGGAGTAGATCAGGAATGCCTCTGCCTGTCGGAAAAACTGAAGTAAAAAATGGTACCCTCACCATTAAAGACTTGAGTCATGCTGACAACGGGTCTTACGACTGTGTAGCTACGAACAGCATGGGAACAAAGAAGGCCAGAATTACCGTAGTTGTACAACGAGCAACAGGTTTGTCTTATTCTGATTGGGCATATCGTTGCGAACGTTGAAGCATATGCATAATAATACTCTTCCCATATCCTTTCCCCCTTGGAATTGGGGGGAACTGGTCATCTGCCGCATTAGTCAAACAGTGCACAGACCTCATAAGTATGTTTGTGCGAGGTTCCACATTTGCCGTTTATTCATTCATTCATTCATTCATTCATTCATTCATTCATTCATTCATTCATTCATTCATTCATTCACTCATTCATTCATTCATTCATTCACTCATTCATTCATTCATTCACTCATTCATTCATTCACTCACTCATTCATTCATTCATTCATTCACTCATTCATTCATTCATTCACTCATTCATTCATTCATTCACTCACTCATTCATTCATTCATTCATTCATTCATTCACTCATTCATTCATTCACTCACTCACTCATTCATTCATTCATTCATTCAAAGAAAAAAAAAATCATTCAAAAAAAAAAAAAAAAAAACGGATCCGCGACAGAATTTGAACTTACGACCTTCCACACACCGGTCGGATGCTTTAACCACTGAGCTACGCCGAGAGACTCGTGGCGAGCTGGACCTTGTTTGGTTATAGTTTTTCATATAAGATTATACCCAGTTTCCGATTCCAGCACTTTTAATCCAACACTTTTAATCTTGAAAAAAAAAAAAAAATAATAATAAAAAAATATGAATATTTGACCTCATTGTTTTTGCCATAATTTTTTTCAGGATTGTCAGACTCTGTCATTATTGGAAATAACCACAACTACCTCACCAATTTAATTAACTGGTTGTCCCCAGTGAAACAAGGCAACAATTCTGACTGGAAGCGCTGCTGGCATGCGTCCGTTGACGGCTGGAATGCCAGTACATTTCACGCCAACTGTGACGGCAAGGGTCCAACTGTGACAATAATAAGAGTCGACGGGAAATACATATTTGGAGGATACACTAGTCTCTCATGGAGTAAGTATTATCTTTTTTTCCATAAAGATGATTATTTTAAATAACGTATATTCGCCTTTTAGTGATATAATACTCTAAGTTTGTTCCATTAGACCAATTTAAATTAAAGCTCTAAAAGTTACGTACGTTTTACAAATATACTGTCATTCCTCTACTCTAGTTTTAATTGAAGTTGGTCAGCAAATACTTAAAGAATTGGCGATAACAGTCTAAAACAATAACAAATATTCAATATATATTTTTTTTGTTTTCTTTTAATGTAACATGCATTTTGTTGTGTTAATTAAATGGCTACTTAAATGCGTTTATGACGAATAAACTTATATATCTGAAATAAATGACATACCCACTGCCTGATTTCACCACAAGTTGCTTAGATTTAAAAAAAAAAATAGACCTTCATATGTACAAACGCGGATCTTGTTAATTTAATATAGCCATTCCCCACCCCACTCTACTGAGTTCATGTACTGGACGCCTGGGCCTGATGCAAAATATGGTGACATCATTTACCAACGTAAGCTTGCCACTTGGAAAACTATGTGATTTGTGTTTAATCCAAACTATGGGCAAATTCGTCTGGCCTGTGAAAAAAAATCTAAAATGATAAAAGTTACATTGCAAATGTTGCAAATTTGAAAAACAAAAAACTAGCCACTCAGAGCTGTTAGTCATCAGCAGTTAAGGAATAAAGGAAAAGTTCAAAACTATTGTACTCAGACAGGACCCACACTATTTAAGGAACCTTTGTAATAGTAACCGTGCAAATTAGATTTGCACGGTTACGGTAATAGTTTGATACAGTCCACTTTATAGGGTAATAATTTAGTACAATACACTTACTTTTATTATTATTATTTTTTTATATATCAGTCTCAAGTTCTATTTAGTATTATTCTTGTCCTATGTACAGCCTGCTATAAAATCAAAAATTACCGAAAGATTTTGTAACTCAACAATAAACCTGATACATCATGGAAGAATAACAACGTATGCGAGCAAAGTCACTTACATCAAAGTTAATTATTTACTGAAGACTGATGTAATAACTTTTTAACCAGAGATCAATCACTGAGCGGAATTTGCAGTATAGAGTGTTTTCACATGACGTCATAAAAATTAAAAAAATCTAAAGTATACATCCTACAAAGTTGTTTCTAACATGGTATGTAGATACCAGTGTTATAATCTTTCACAAAAAGTTTCAGGTTTCAACGATGTTTCGTTTTCGATTTATTAAGGTTGTAAATGTGTCACGCAATTCGTCACGCTATTTCAGATAAGCCGTTAAAATAAACAAAATTGAACTAGTTGAAAGTTATTAATGAATTATAGATAATTATAAGCCGATTTCATGCCTCTTATAGTGAATACAATATTTTGTGATGAGATTTTTGGTGTTATTAAGACTTTAAAGTCTTTCAATTTTTGGCCGCCATGTTGGTGTCCCTAAGTGGGACACCAAGATGGCCGCTCCATACATTTCTTACTAAAAATGTCTATAATCATTCGCCTATAACTCTTTAATGAAACGCTCTTGCGCTTCAAAATTTGGCCCAGATGTGTAGTTTTAAATTCTCTACAATTCCATAAACATTTTAGAATCGAAAACTGCTTCTGAATTTTGATATGACGTCAGTGAAAACACTCTATAAACATCAGGCCTCGGTTGTTCAAAAGGTGGATAGTGCTATCCAACCGGATAAATCACTATCCAGTGGATAACACAATGGATTTTGTTAATACTTATCCACTGGATAGTAGTTTATCCGGTGGATTGCGTTATCCACCTTTTGAACAACCGGGGCCAGGAATGTGTCATAATGTTTTCACTATCCTGCTGTTTTCTCAACAGGTTCCAGTTCTGGGCAATATGATTATCAATACGATTGGAAAGCGTTTTTGTTCTCTTTCGTGAACAAGCCAGGGATGGCGCCTACCAAATTGCCTCAGAATGGCTTCTTAAGTCATCACAGGTATTCCGTAAACAGTTACTCATTGTTTGGACCCACATTCGGGGGAGGACATGACATCAAAATATCCAACCAAGCGTCATCCAACAGAGAATCTGAAGCAAGCCTTGGCTACACTTACAGTGTACCAGGTGGACACTGGTATGGAAGCACCTTCGCCTCAACATTCCTGGCAGGAAGTAAATATTACTTTACACCTGACGAAGTTGAAACTTTTTACGAAACAACTTAAAAAAAAATTATGTCAACTATAAAATTGTGTCAGTTCACAGTTCTTAATGTAACAATTGTGATTTGTTCATTTGAAGGTCGTAACGATTTGAATTTCTATACAGAAGAGAGTAAAGCGAGGTATGTCCAGAAATGCACGCTAATGAGATTCATGCTCTTTATGATAGACATCATGAAGTGTCCCCTAGACCTAATTCTCACCTAAACACAAGCAATTCTGTCAAACATGAAGTCATATGAAAGTTACAAATAATTGTGTGTAATATGAAGTGCCCAAGGTCCGAGTTACGTGCATTTCTGGACATAATTGAAAAGACACGTACTACATCACTGCCGAAACCACATGCATCACTGCCCCAGGACTAACAAGGTTTGTGTAAACAAAAACGGATTTTGTTTGGCCGACAAAATCATATACAGTAGAATTATTGTATGAGAACAAGTTCTATAGATGATAAATACTCGCTGCATTTTTCAAGTTTGGTAGGGAAGTAGTGTGTTTTTCAAATGGATTGAAATTAGTTATCTTTGTAATTAACCATCATCATAAATATCACAGAAAAAAAAAATATTGTACTGTCTCGTAAAATAACCGGGTTATAGGGCGTGGTCCTCCTTTACCCTTGCATCCTATACTTTCTACGGCACCCTGGATGTATTTTCCTATCATCGTGTCAAAAATAAATCTAAGTATAAATAAACACCTCTGTTTTCTGGATTGGATTTAAAGGATCAAATTTTACTTTCGTCTTCCTGTGTTGCTAAAACAAAAAAGATTGCGAAATTGAAGAAATGGATTTCTCTAACTCCTCGAAATCTTTTCGAATCCGTCATTTTCTTCCTTCAATTAAGCCATCGTTTGTTTTATTATTCTCAGTTTTCCTTTGCGGAATTCTGTGGCTGAAGATGTGGTTTATCAAGCATGCGTATTTTGTTTGTGATTAGCCTCTATTAAAGACGTCAAAGACTTTGCGTGGGACTTCGTGGGGGCAATTAGTGCGTATGGTTTTGAAGATTTTCTGCTCGCTTCACCGCATGACTAATCTTATTGAATCCGCGATTTTCTTTCTTCAATTACAGAGCGGTAGCAGGGTAAAAATTATGATTATTATTATTATTATTATTATTATTATTATTTTATTATTATTATTATTATTATTATTATTATTATTATTATTATTTATTTATTTATTATTTTTATTTTTTTTTTTTGAGTTTTTTGAAATACTGAGTAGGGTCTCTAAAATAGGATTTCCAGCGTTCTGAAAGTAGTTTCCAGTACGTTTAAGCGGCCTTGAACTGACAAAAAGAAAACTAATCTTGTGGCCTAATAAAGGGCATCTGAGGAACTGTAGACTATGTCTAGGCTTTCACGAAAATTTATAACGAATTGTTGGGTCAGTCAGCCCGGGATGGGGGTACTCCGCAATGTTTTAGGTAGGGGTGTTTCGCTGTTCCATCATTTCGGTGTTCCATCTCAGACCTAAAATTTCTATTTTCACTATTTTTACCACAGTTAAATTTGGTAAGAAAAATAGGCGTCAAACCCATACACGCTCATTGAATCGAGTGAAACTTCTACAAGCACGGTTCCAGATGAAAAACGTACCTGGAAAAAAAATAAACAAAACACTTAATTCGAAAATTGAACGAAAAAAGTATACCCCATACGGAATTCTGTGGATGCGATTTGTTTTGCATAGGTATTTTGTTTGTGATTTCACCACGTATTTGACCTTTCTTGGGATGTCGTGGGGGCAATAACTGCGTATGTATTTGAAGATTTTCTGCTCGCTTCACCGGATGTGACTAATTTTGTTATGATGAAAGAAACAAACCTACGTCATACTTTTTAAAAATAACTCTATCAGATATGGTTGCATAAAAGGAGCACATGTTGATGGGAAGTTACCAGTCGGGATGATTAAACTGAGTGAAGTGACTGTCATTAAAGCCCCAGAAATGGAATCAACGTGCTCCTCTTCCAAATCGTCTCGAGTCCGAGATTTTCTTCTTTTTACCTCAATTTCTATTTCATTGGTCTTAGTTTTCTGTAGCGGTTGTCTCTGGATGAAGAATGAAGCTACCAACGATCGACTGATAGCGCTAGAAAATCGCTTGAACATGTTTCCACAGGACGTTCGTGTTGAGAGCGGCTCGCCGAAAGAAAATTTTGAACAACTGAATGTTAAGCCAACAACAGACTCTGTAGAGACACTCACCACAAACAGGATTGACTATACCTCAGGTAGGAATTGCTGTATAAACCTATGGTCTAAATCGTGATTTGATATCTGAGCTGGTATAAAATGTCTAAGAGTGACATTTATACTTCTTAAGGTATGAATTTTAAGTTTCAAAAAAGAAAGTATGTTGTACAGCTCTGTGGGTATGTATTTTTGACGATATTGGTTATTCTCTGCTCAAAATAATCCCCTGATATTTTCCTCTTAGTGTTCTTAAGCATTTTGTGTTTGGGGATAAAGGTACTTCGCCTTAAACCTTTCACTCCCAGGGTCAATTATGGAGACATGTGGTGTAGTTCTAACTTTTTAGTCTGTACACGGAATCCTAAATGAAACCTCTTCGGCAGTACTTTTGCATGGTGCCATTTGCTTTTCAATATTTTACCAAATGAAATTTGGGATTTTATATGAATTTTGATATTTGGCACTCTTGGGAGTTAAAGGGTTCATTCGTGACAGTTTGGACCCCAAAACGTCCAATTCCCTATGATTTTGAGCGGGAGATCTTCCAGGCCTGTTTACAGTTAATGGGGACAGGAAAGAGGTCACGACACAGGGAGCCCATACAATCTGTTTGTGTAACATAATGACCGTTTGTAATTTTATAGGAAATGTATGGGATTTACCTAAATTTCATATTATGGCGACATATCGCCAAATGTATGTACTGATCAACGTTAAATTACCCTATTTGTTGTGTGTTGTCGTCCTTTTGCCGTAAAAGTGATATTTTGAGCGATTTTGAAGGATTCTTAGTTCGCCACAGATAAAGCAAATCCTGCGTCACAGCAACCGATTTTGTATTTTTTGTATTCCCGAATCACAGCTGGATTTATTTTGTATTTCCGAATCACGCACTCAATTTCAGTTAAACCCGGTATCACGCCGAACCGACCTCTTCCGGACCTTGTGTAAAGGTCAATAAATTTAACGCATTAGGTCATGACTTGAATCACACGTAGGTTTGATTTACACGATTTGTGTTTTATATAACTTTGGGCAGAGTCGAATTTTGATTCGGAAAACACTGTTGAAACTTTTTTGTGGCAAATTAGCCTCCCCCCCCCCCCCCCCCCACCCCGGTTCCTCCCCCTGGATCCGCCACTGCACTTCGTTACCGTTCTCATATTGATGCTTTGTTTTTATAATGTAGGCAGAAATTTGTCAAAAGAGTTACCAATAACCCACAAACCAAGAAACCGCAGACATGACATTTCAGCTCCTATCACTATACATGACGTGCGTTATGAAATCACCAAGCAGTTTGAACAACTCATGCCCATCAAGTACTGCAAGTCGAGTGAGAAGGTATGTCCTGCAGGACCACCCGGAAATCCTGGTCCCGCTGGGACAAAAGGATCCCGTGGTAGGAGGGGACAAAGGGGGACAAAAGGAAAGGTAGGGCCTCAAGGCAGCATTGGACCACCTGGACAATCGGGAGAAACAGGAATGGCTGGGCCTACTGGACCGAGAGGAGAAAAGGGAGACACAGGGGAGCCAGGACCAATAGGAATGCCTGGACCACCTGGCAGACCTGGAGAATCGGTATCTGCACCAAACGTGACGTTGTCACCAGCTGAACAGACTCGAGATGAAGGAGGAAATACGACTTTTAATTGCACGGTTCGAGGAATTCCTTCTCCTAGCGTCGAATGGCGATTCAATGGCAGGAAGCTTATGTCAGGTGCAAAGTATGTTTTAAAAAAAGGAGAGTTGACCGTTAAAAATTTGAATTACAGCGATGCTGGGCAGTACACTTGTGCTGCCATCAATATTCTTGGATCTTCTGAGACCTCTGGAAATTTGTCTGTTCGAGGTGAGTGGGTCAAATCTCTTTCAAGCAATATTTGTAACACCCCATTGTTTAATTATCTGCGTGTGAGATGCATTTATTCAAATAACCAATCTAGCTCAATCTGGGAGAACAAGCAGATTTGTACTCGTGCCTTATGTTAGCTTCTCGTTTTCCCTTTCATTTTATTTCTTTTTCATTTCCTTTTTCTGTTGTGAAGGAAAGAGAAATGCGCGGGCTTTATCGCAGTTGCAACTTCTCGTTGTGCACTATCTACGCAAGAGCACTGTTATACGGTAGTGCATTTGATATTAGCGTTATATATTTGATATTAGTATTTGATATTTGACATTAGAATTTTATATTATACTTTTCATTATTTCATATTATACGTCATGATAGCCAGAAAAGGCGCTCATCAAATGTCACAAAACACAAAACCTGGTGCAATTCTCCAGTTGGAACTGTGTTCAGCGTTAAATATTGAATATAGAAAGAAAGTCATTCGCCCTACCTATTGTAACGTTCTCGGATGAAAGTGAAATCACTATAAAATAAAATAACGCCGTGCGCACATGCAAACATTACGTAGAAAAAATGTATAAAGTTACGTCATTAGTGGACGACCAATTGTGTTGAGTGCAAGTGGATGTTTATATTCTGATTCAACTAAGCTTCAATGACGTCACCCAATGAAGATGAAAATAGTTATTCAATGGCTAACCACTGTGGTAACATTTGTAACTTTTAATTGATCCGCTTTATTTTTCTCGCAGGTCTTCCCATCTTCACAAAAGTGCCTCCATCAGTCGCCTCACCCTTTCAGTTCTCCACTTTTCAAGTAGATTGTCAAGCTGAAGGGTTTCCGCCTCCCATGCTAAACTGGACTAGATCAGGAATGCCTCTGCCTGTCGGAAAAACTGAAGTAAACAATGGTACCCTCACCATTAAAGACTTGAGTCATGCTGACAACGGGTCTTACGACTGTGTAGCTACGAACAGCATGGGAACAAAGAAGGCCAGAATTACCGTAGTTGTACAACGAGCAACAGGTTTGTCTTATTCTGATTGGGCATACCGTTGCGAACGTTGAAGCATATGCATAATAATACTCTTCCCATATCCTTTCCCCCTTGGAATTGGGGGGAACTGGTCATCTGCCGCATTAGTCAAACAGTGCACAGACCTCATAAGTATGTTTGTGCGAGGTTCCACATTTGCCGTTTATTCATTCATTCATTCATTCATTCATTCATTCACTCACTCACTCACTCACTCACTCACTCATTCATTCATTCATTCATTCATTCATTCATTCAAAGAAAAAAAAAATCATTCAAAAAAAAAAAAAAAAACGGACCCGCGACAGAATTTGAACTTACGACCTTCCACACACCGGTCGGATGCTCTAACCACTGAGCTACGCCGAGAGACTCGTGGCGAGCTTGACCTTTTTTGGTTATAGTTTTTCATATAAGATTATACCCAGTTTCCGATTCCAGCACTTTTAATCCAACACTTTTAATCTTGAAAAAAAAAAAAATAATAATAATAAAAAATGTGAATATTTGACCTCATTGTTTTTGCCATAATTTTTTTCAGGATTGTCAGACTCTGTCATTATTGGAAATAACCACAACTACCTCACCAATTTAATTAACTGGTTGTCCCCAGTGAAACAAGGCAACAATTCTGACTGGAAGCGCTGCTGGCATGCGTCCGTTGACGGCTGGAATGCCAGTACATTTCACGCCAACTGTGACGGCAAGGGTCCAACTGTGACAATAATAAGAGTCGACGGGAAATACATATTTGGAGGATACACTAGTCTCTCATGGAGTAAGTACTATCCTTTTTTCCATAAAGATGATTATTTTAAATAACGTATATTCGCCTTTTAGTGATATAATACTCTAATTTTGTGCCATTAGACCAATTTAAATTAAAGCTCTAAAAGTTACGTACGTACTACAAATATACTGTCATTCCTCTACTCTTGTTTTAATTGAAGTTGGTCAGCAAATACTTAAAGAATTGGCGATAACAGTCTAAAACAATAACAAATATTCAATATCTTTTTTTGTTTTCTTTTAATGTAACATGCATTTTGTCCTGTTAATTAAATGGCTACTTAAATGCGTTTATGACGAATAAACTTATATATCTGAAATAAATGACATACCCACTGCCTGATTTCACCACAAGTTGCTTAGATTAAAAAAAAAATAGACCTTCATAAATACAAACGCGGATCTTGTTAATTTAATATAGCCTTTCCCCACCCCACTCTACTGAGTTCATGTACTAGACGCCTGGGCCTGATGCAAAATATGGTGACATCATTTACCAACGTAAGCTTGCCACTTGGAAAACTATGTGATTTGTGTTTAATCCAAACTATGAGCAAATTCGTCTGGCCTGTGAAAAAAAAAAAATCTAAAATGATAAAAGTTACATAATATGATTGTAAAATGTTGCAAATTTGAAAAACAAAAAACTAGCCACTCACAGCTGTTAGTTATGTATCAGCAGTTAAGGAATAAAGGAAAAGTTCAAAACTATTGTACTCAGACAGGACCTACACTATTTAAGGAACCTTTGTAATAGTAACCGTGCAAATTAGATTTGCACGGTTACGGCTACTTAATAGTTTGATACAGTACACTTTATAGGGTAATAATTTGATACAATACACTTACGTTTATTAATTTTTTTTTTTACATATCAGTCTTAAGTTCTATTTAGTATTATTCTTGTCCTATGTACAGCCTGCTATAAAATCAAAAATTACCGAAAGATTTTGTAACTCAACAATAAACCTGAAACATCATGGAAGAATAACAACGTATGCGAGCAAAAGTCACTTACATCAAAGTTAATTATTTACTGAAGACTGATGTAATAACTTTTTAACCAGAAATCAATCACTGAGCGGAATTTGCAGTATAAACATCAGGCCTCGGTTGTTCAAAAGGTGGATAGTGCTATCCAACCGGATAAATCACTATCCAGTGGATAACACAATGGATTTTGTTAATGACTTATCAACTGGATAGTGGTTTATCCGGTGGATTGCGTTATCCACCTTTTGAACAACCGGGGCCAGGAATGTGTCATAATGTTTTCACTTTCCTGCTGTTTTCTCAACAGGTTCCAGTTCTGGGCAATATGATTATCAATACGATTGGAAAGCGTTTTTGTTCTCTTTCGTGAACAAGCCAGGGATGGCGCCTACCAAATTGCCTCAGAATGGCTTCTTGAGTCATCACATGTATTCCGTAAACAGTTACGCATTGTTTGGACCCACATTCGGAGGAGGACCTGACATCAAAATATCCAACCAAGCGTCATCCAACAGAGAATCTAAAGCAATCCTTGGCTACACTTACAGTGTACCAGGCGGACACTGGTATAGCAGCAACTTTGCCAACACTTTCTTGTCAGGAAGTAAATACTCCTTTACACCTGACGAAGTTGAAGTTTTTTACGAAACAACTTAAAAAAAAATATGCCAACTATGAAATTGTCTCAGTTCACGGTTCTTACTGCGCCTTTCAATAACATGCGGAATTTGAAATTCAAATCTCCACCGACGGTTGCGTTACTCCCTGCCGTCAATCATAACTAATACGAAAGCCAACGGACCATGTAAAAAAGAAACAACCAAATGGATCGAAATCTACCAATCATAATGCACGGACGTGACCTTTTGAACTCATTGAAGTGAAGATCTGTTTCCCGAGAGGTAAGGTAAGATGATTGACGGCAGTGTAAAACGAAAGCGTTGGTGGAAATTTGAATTTCAAATTCCGCATGTTATTGAAAGGCGCAGTAATGTAACAATTGTGATTTGTTTATTTGAAAGTCGTAACAATTTGAATTTCTATACAAAAGAGAGTAAGGTAGGACACGAGACAAAGCCTTTAAAATTTCATTTGTTGAATGAGATACTCTGAATAAGAAACTTGTAAAGTGCTTCGGCGATAGAAAATTCACTTTCTAGTAAGAAAAAACTTTAAAAAAAAAACACTCTACTTAGGACAAACGGCCTACAGTTCTTACGTTTTTTTTTTTTTTTTAATGAGGTTTATTATAGATGCAAAACTAACGGAAATACTAACAGACATATACTACATCACTGCCGAGACCACACGCATGCATGCCCAGGACTAACAAGATTAGTGTAAACTAAAACGGATTTTGTTGGGCCGACAAAATCATATACGATATAATTATTGTACGAGAAAAAGTTCGGTAGATGATAAATACTCGCTGCATGTTTCAAGTTTGGTAGGGTAGTAGTGTGTTTTCAAATGAATTGAAATCTTTTAAGGACTTTCGCACCCAAAATGTTCCCACGTACATTTAAGGTAAGGATCAACGTTTGCCAAGGTTTGCAAAGGTTTGGGTCACCGTGCTCGTTTTCGAGATAAGGCGCATTGAAGACCATGCGTTTTTAGAAGCTTTCGTTATTGTACGTAGATCTTAGCTTACAACTTTCAGTACTAATGTTTTATAATTTAGTAAAATTCGAGTTTTTTAATATTCGAATTTGATATTTTAATATTAAATAATTATGATAATATTAATAAAATAAATTAATGAATTTTAATATTTTAAATAAAAGCCGGAAAAGAACAAGGCATAACTATAACATGATGGAGTGTAGCCCTGCATAGTATTATATTAGGGTATTATTTTAGTCTTATTAAGTCGATCTGAACAGGCCTAGGATAAGGCGTAAGTGCTCCCGGCATACTATTACTTAAGCTTGGTTCCCACTAGCCACGTAAGCGACGTAAGCGGAATCGTAAGCGGAATCGGAATCGTAAGAACCTTACGATCTAGTGGAAATCAAAACGACGGAAGCGGATAGTAAGCGACGGAAGCAGAAGCGGAATCGGATAAGGGTAGCCCCAGCATAGCACTATAGTTTGACATTATGTCTGAACAGCATAAGGCGTAACTATAACATGATTTGTCGCCCAAGTATAGTATTATTTTAAGCGTATCTGTGTTATTAACCCTATTTTGTCTGGACTTATTTGTTTCTGAACCGTGCATGAATTGGACGGGGGTGGGGGGGTGGGGGGGGGAGTAACGTCAAGAATATTAAGGCAATGACAATGAACCTCAATAAGAGTGTACATAGTTCTTCCAAAACTGTCTCCTTTCGTAAAAATGTAAAAGTTATACCAATAAACATGGTTTTTGTTCATTCAAAGGTAAAAATATGCAAATGTCAAACAACATGGCTGTCAAAATCTTGTTGCCATGGAAACACAAGTCATGTTAAGTCACGTGATCAATAAAAGTCATACAAAATTGTTGTCAGATAAATTTTCGGAAAAGTCACAGTTTTATGGCGTTTGAATACATATTAAAGAAATTGTGAATGTTGAAAGTTCAAGCGCGGGCACTTCGTGTCTGAACAGAATAAGACGTAACAATAACATGCTGTGTCGCTTAAGTATAGCATCGAGGGTGATATTTTTCATAATTTAGAGCTGTTAAAGTTGAGGGGGTTACATTTTTTTTTTTTATTTTGCTTTGCACTAAACTAGTACCTGTCAGCCACTGACCATGTTTTTATTATGCTATCTTTATTAGAGAATGATTAGCGGTAGCGCAAAAATTGAACTGCGTCCGTTAATATTAAGGTCATTACAGTAAATTCAGTGCTTTTAAATCGTATCCTTATGCAATGTCCGAGAGTCATAAGTTTCTATGATATGCTAGTTAAAGTAAATTAAAAATCATTTAATAATCGGTAATGGATATCATATCAGTTCATGTTAAACACAGCACTGTTAACATATGAAGAAATAAAACACATGGTCTTTATGGTACAAGAATAGTATACTAACTTCTCTTGGTTTACCTTACTATTATAATTATTATTATTATTATTTTTTTATAAATCAAAGCAATACTTTATTAACAAATTTCTTAAAAATCGATTATTATTATTATTATTATTATTATTATTATAAATATTAATAATAATTAATAATAATTATTATTATATAATAATAATAATAATAAATAATAATAATTATTATTATTATTATTATAAATATTATTATAAATATTAATAATAATAATATTAATAATTGTAAACGTGAAATTATTTGAGAATTTTTTTAATTAATTGTAAACGTAAGATTGTTGGAAATTTTTAATAAAGGTTTGATAAATTATAATTATTATCCATATCACGCAAGCCAAGATATGAAAATAACGTTAATCTTATCGCCAGTACTAGATAAACTAACCATACGTCGCTATTTATTTTGCAATTGGTAAGACACAGCCCTGACTTTAACCTGTTTTATAACACAAAAATTGAAACGTGCCAAAAAAAAAAAAAACGAATTTGAAGCATATGGTTTACTTTAACTTCCCTCGGCCAGTTACATGTTAAAAGAAGGAGGAACATAATTATCATTCTGACTGGCAATATATTGCACGAGGTTGGATAGCTTGGCAATGCAGTATCCTCTGGGTAATAATTTTCTTTTACTCTTCACCTGACATTTATTTTATTGTAAAAAGGAATAAGATGTTGGTCACTGGAATATCGCGATACATCAATACAATATCTAAAACCTCGCGCACAGTAGAAGCTCATCAGGGATATTTCAGGGATAATTACAGTTTATTACTTTAATACAGTAGGCTCGATTTCCAAATCGAGCCTATTACTCTAAACGAAATAAGTAAACGTCACCTACGGATGCTGGACAACGTACTTTCGCTAAGAAGGCAGTCAAACTGTGAAGGATTATTTGATGTTAGAGGTGACCTGTTTTAACCCTCAGACGTACCGTGGGGGGGGGGGGGGGGGGGTGGTTGCCACCCCCTTAGGGTTTTTCTCCGATATTTTCAAGACCAATTTAAGATTAGCACATGCCGTTTTCAGTAGCTGTTCATTTATCCTTAAGACACACTTTGGTAAAGTTTGGCGCAACCGGTTGCTATGGTAACGAGATATGACGTCATAAGTAACATGTGGTCAACCCATTTTTGAAGAAAAAAAACGTGTTTTTCACCTTTCATCGGCGAAAAAACATAAAATGCTACCAAAAGCATCAAAGTGTTTAATTGTATGTTATTTTGCAACTCTAGCAAACAATATTTGCAATTTCCGCATTCTTCTGATAAATTTGAATTTTTAGTAAAATCCAAGATCAAGATATGAAAGATATGAAAGCGCGGCACTTTTCGTCTACATCTTCAAGCACTGCGTGTAGATTGCGTGGCAGGGGAAGGGATCGAAGATTTACGGCGAGCGCGAGAGAAAAGAGAAAAGAGCGTTCTATGCTCTGCGCTCTTTCCGTGTGCTAAGCGGATGCCCAAAATCCTCAACATTCTTTCCCTCGACATTCTGGCGGCTGCCACGCAGGTTCATCTGCGTGGAACGACAACTGATATTCCCCTGTGAATAGGCCATTTCCGAGTTGCCTTTGGCCTCTCTATCAAAGCGAGGCCAGGTGCGAAACCTTTCATATGAAAAAGAGTTTTCATTCACATGCATGCAAATAAAACTTATTTGCATGTGAATGAAAACTCATTTTCATATGAAAGGTTTCGCACCTGGCCTCGCTTTGATAGAGAGGCTAAAGGCAACTCGGAAATGGCCTATTCCTCTTTGTGCTGTGGCTTCACATCTGAATGGAGTATTTTAATCTTATTTTTAGCTAAGGATATTTTAGGCGAACAAGTAATTATAAGTTTGATCGTATAGTACATTTTTGAGTCTGCAGGAACTTGCAAATTTAAGAATCATTGACTGGGATACATCCACAGTGTACGAAGCACCCTCAAGATGCAATAATGCATCCAAAATGGAAACATGAAAACTATATTAAATTATTAATGCCTAACTGAAAATTCATCTGACTGAACCCAAAGTGACCCTTGTTTAGTTGGATGACATAAAGTTACGTCCAAACAATTTTGAAATAACGTTGAAATGAATTGAAATTGTCTTGTTTTACACCATGCTTATACGATCCCTAAATCAAAATTAAGCGACCACAGTAAGGCCCCGTCCACACGTATCCGCAACTTTTTTTGTTGCGGATTGGCCTTCCGTCCACACGTATCCGGCGAATTCGGGCAAATACGATTCGAATACGCTACGTGTGGACGCGAATATTTTCTAATCCGTAACAAAAAAGTTGCGGATTCAAAAATATCCGGATACGTGTGGACGGGGCCTAAACAGTACTATAGAGTGTTTTCACTCACGTGGTCTGCAGCTATGCTAATTTATTTGAACGAAACAAAGTGTTTGCACTAGAAAAGAGTTCAATCCCCACAGGACTAGCTTGGGACACCAATATGGCCGCCGTTCTATTGTTTTGGGACACCATGAAAGGCATCACAAAGTGTCCTTCATCCATAACAGTTGCCTATGACACACATAATTTTGTCAGGTATGAGGTAATATGAAAACGACAAATAACTCTCAAATATGAAATATTTGTTAAACAGTTGATAAACGTGCTTTGCTGGACATCAGTGAGAGACCCAACTGAAATGAAAGAAAAAATCAACTCGTTGACTCCTAGAGTTAATTATGCACACAATGTACACATGTAGTGTTGTTCTAACTTTCACGTCTGTGAACGAAATCCTATGGATATGGTGTGACCATTCAAATAAAACCTATTTCGCAGTACTTTTGCATGGTATGATTTGTTCTAACTTTTGAGTCTGTGGTCGAAATCCTATGGTGTGACCATTCAAATAAAACCTCTTTCGCAGTACTTTTGCATGGTACCATTTGTTCTAACTTTTGAGTCTGTGGTCGAAATCCTATGGTGTGACCATTCAAATAAAACCTCTTTCGCAGTACTTTTGCATGGTACCATTTGTTTTGCAATATCGTACCAAATTAAATTTGAGATTTCTTTTTTCAATTTAGATTTTAGGCACTCTTTAGAGTTGAAGAGATGCAGAAATTCAGGACAAGAAAAGTGCCGTGTTTAGCAACTCGTGACAATGTCCATTTAAGATGATTTGCTTCAACAGGGATCTGCCCACTTGGAAACTGGAAGGTAAAAATACCCATGTTTAGTACATTATAACTTTCTCGCTAGTTATATTTAAGGATTAAGCCTTCAGTTCTATTATATTACACTCTGTTACATTTCAAAGCAGGTATTTACATTGTTTCAGTGATTTCCCGCCAAAGGTTACGGCCGTAACGGTACCGGAAGTCATAGTTATGATTGTTTGTTTTGTTAAAAGTACCACGAAGATGCGTATATAGCAGTGTTGTATTAATGAATAGTGTTTTTTTTTAATGGTATTCTGTGTAAGCAAAATTTGGCATCATTTTCTCGTGTATTTTGATGTTGACGCTTCGTAAAGCGGAGAAATACCACCTGTGAAAAGGTCACGGGTGGAAAAAAGTCATAGTTCAGTTTTTGGTTGACATAAAACATGGGCAAAAAATTCCAGTCCTCCTCCATGTGTTAAAGAAGACGAAATTGTAACTAGATCATTTCTGAGTGGTGAGATGAGAAATAATGCATTCATTTATTCATTCTTTCATACAAACTCCAGCACAACTCTTGGAAAATATTCTACCTACTTTATTTAATTGTTGCTACAGAACTGCCAATACTTGTATTGAATTGGTGCTATTTTCGACATTGGATATGGGGGGGGGGGGGGGGGGGGGGGAACGTTTTACAATCCATGTAAAAACGTAACAACAGCTGGTAGTTACGCCCAGTGACATGTTTCAGGTGCTTATTTATTCGTATTATTTGTACGTAAGCCTGAGTTCGAAATCAAGGCTTTATTCTTCAACGGGAAGACTCATATTTTAGACGCAGAAATATCCGGAAACATACGAGGTTAGTAAACAAGACTTTTTTCTATAGTCTGCAGGTGATTTTGAATGAACACAATATAGAAACGTTGTACAATGTCAAACACCCGCCGTCGAACTTGATTTGTAATGTGACATTTTGGCTCTATCAGCTGAGTTGAAAAAAGGTAAAATTGACAGCAAAGAGATTCAAAGCGTCGAGAGATTCGATGAGTGAAATGTCCAACTATAAACCAAGGATACTCCTAACTTTTTCAATCGTAAAACAGTTCAAAGAAAAAGTGAAAAACAGTCAAATCATACAATTTAAAACCGATATGAAAATAGATTTGGTTCACTTCTATTTCATTATATTTTATATAAGCGTTCCTTGAGGAAACTAAAGCCTTTAAAATGTTGTTTTTTCTTGTAATATATCATATCATGATCAGAAAATTATTATAGGGTAAATTTCCCTATACTTTACCACCCAAACATATTTCATATTTCTTGTCCCATTCCTCTTTTCATAGAGAATATATAAATACGCAATGAAATCTTTGTAAAAGTATTTTGTTGCTTCAAAAAGAAAAACTGCAGCCAACCATGCTTTCGGCTTTAATTTTTTTTTGTCTTAAACAAAGCTACGGCAGCAAGGGGCATCAAGAAAAATGGAATTTTCTATTTATTTGTATTTTTTTTTTTCAATTCCAGTATTGTGTTATTGTTTTAATTATATAATCATCTAGCGGGGAAGAAGATGAACCTTACAACATCCATACAGATTGCCTTTGCCATTTTTGCCTTTACCATCGTTTGCGAAGTCCATTCTCTTGAGAAAGTATGTTTCTTTATATATTGTTCCATTCTCCTTAATAGCCCAGATAAAAAGGGGGATTTATAAAAAGGTGGAGTGTATCAATGATTATTATACAAAATTCAGTAAAATAAAAGGATTTATCCCACTGCGGACAAATCATTTTTCGACACGTGTGAAGATATTAATTTTAATTGATCTTCACTGTTAAAAGTAAAGATGTCAATTTATTCAACTTAGCTATATAATGTTTGACCTTGTTAAATGTCCTGAGATTAAAGGCGTTGGTCGACAATCCAAACATCTTCGGTAATCTTCGGACATATTATCAATGATCAGCAGTTTTCGGAAAAATGATCGAAAACGTTCGTTCAACCTTCGGACAGTATTCGGAGAATTTTTGAACACTCGAATAGAAATTTGAGTGGTGCGGATGGGTGAAATTGAATGTGCTCGGTATTTTTTGCTTAAGCTGTGTTGCTGAAGGAACTTTTTATGCAAAATCTTTTCAAGGTTATCCCCCCTCCCCTCAGAAGTAAAATGGGCGCTCCCCAAAAATCAGTCAATGTCCATCAATCCATCCCTCCATCCATCAATCCATCCACCCATCCATCCATCCATCCATCCATCCATCAATCAATCAATCAATCAATCAATCAATCAATCAATCAATCGATCGATCGTTTACTGAATCCATCAATCAGTCATCCAATAAATCTTTTTCTTTCTTCCCTTATCATCTTATAGACCTGTTAATATAATTTATTTACCTATTTATTTATTTATGTATTTATTTATTTACTTATTTACACTCTCTTTGATAGATACGCATTGGCGACTTCAAACAGTGGGACCTAGCTGAAAAGAAATGCAAGGAAATTGGTGGTGGGGAGCGTTATTACTTACTAAATGCACACGCAGAACTTGATAAAGAGTTCGCATGTCCAGAAGACCAACCACAGGCATTCTATGATACCCTTAGTGCTCGCTTTGTATCAAAAACCTCAATGGAGAAGTTCGTGAACGGAGAATGGAAGCATTATTATTACATCGGCTGTTGTTATACCGCTAGTGAATCAGGACCGAAAAAATCCTTTTAGATCTTCAGTGATATTTTCCGCTCATCCAAACATTATGTAACTAGCAATGCAAAGTGATTAAACCGCCAAGCACAATGGTGTTCTATTGTTTCTTTTTTTTCCTGTTCCATTATCCATTATCTGGCCTTGCCATTCTGGCCTAGCCATTCTGGCCTTGCCATTCTGGCCTTGCCTTCAATAGTCATCGTTCCATTGTGCGGACTGCAAAGGAGACAGTTTTGGACGTACTATGTACCCTCTAGGTTTCATTGTCATAGCCTTAATGTTCTTGAAGTTACGAGCAACGTGCCCTCCCCCCCCCCCCCTCGTTTTAACATTCTTTTAACATTTATTTAACATTCATTTAACATCCCCTTTTTAACACAACCGAACGTTTTTTAAAACATTCTGGCCTTGTGTCTTTTAAAAATCGCTTTACAAAACGATTGAATATTAATTGTCTGAATTTTTTTTAAACGAAGCACTGAAAGGTTGCAGAAAATCGGCTTCTATTACCCCCAAAACACCCTCGGTGGTACAAAACCACGAATATTAATCCCTATAGGAGTCCTCCCCCCCCCCCCCCCCCTTCCCTCTTTGGGGTTCTCAGATACGGAGTTTTCCTTTAGGAGAGGTTTGACTGATCGACGACGAAGCGTGCAATGCAAATTAACAACGAGTTTGAAGGTTTCATATGTTCGTCAGTTTATTCTCATCAAGAATTTTTAAATACAGCTATTGTCTGGCTACAATAGTCAGTTTATTCTTGTGAAGTGTTTTTAAATACAGCTATTGTCTGGCTACAACAAATTTTCGAGTTTTCGACTTTACAGCTTCGTGGTTTTGCTTTGGCTAATGATAGTAATAGCAATAACGAAGTGTGAGCTTTTTGCCCAAGGCTCCGAAAGGAACAGAACCTGAAGCGCTGTCAATATTGTCATCATCTTCTGTGTCAAATGCAAAATACTCCTTTTTCACTCTCATTCCCTTGACAGACTGGCACTGATAGCTGACCCTAAACAAGACGAAGGGGGAGTCAGTGGGGAGGATAATGGCATTAGAGGAGAATCCGTCCGAACGGCAGCAGAAGGAGATATTGGTATTCCGATCGTATGTGCCTTCTGGCAAGGTACCGCTGTAGCTGTTTCCATTATCGTCATCCTCGTCATCCCAGCGGATTGATCCTTCAGTGAAACCTGTTTGACACAATAGAATAAAATAAAGAAAATCGGGGTAAGTCACACATACATGTGACTGTTTTTGTTACAAACATTTGGGGAAACTGTCACAAACCTCTCTCTGAAAAGCTTCTGAAACTTCAAAGTCACGCAGCCCGTATCTTAGGGCCGATTCACACTGTGACATAGGCATAAGCATAAGCGCAAGCATAAGCATAAGAATTTTACGTGTGAACCGGGACGACATAAGCATAAGCGTAAGCATAAGAAAAATGGAAATTTTTTCATTCTCTTACGCTTATGCTTGCGTTAACGTCGGAAAATTGCAAGTGTGAACCGGACTAAATAAGCATAAGCATAAGCATAAGCGTAAGATGCCTGCTGTTCTCTTGCCAGCGGAAAAACATAAAAGTTGAAATTCCAGTCCTCGCTCGATTTTCGCTTATGGTTATGTCGTCCCGGTTCACACGTAAAATTCTTATGCTTATGCTTGCGCAAATGCTTATGCTTATGCTTATGTCACAGTGTGAATCGGCCCTTAATGTCCGCTAGCTCAATTGCATTATTGATGTATTGGTCAGGGAATTGGAGTGGGGTAGACTTAGTCATAAAAGATCAGGAACGAAAGCTATTAGGATGTATAAAACCTTACATGAAATGAGTCCAGATCATTTAACATCTAGTTTTGTGTTTCGTGACGAAGCAACTTGTCATCGATTAAGAGATACTGGAAACAAGCTGGCTCTTCCACAGCACACACCGATTTTATATCAAAGGACTGTGTGAGCCATCTCGTGAATACGAAACAACGTAACGTTAACTTAGTTGTTCTTGATGTTTTGTAATTAAGTTTTAAGCTTTTGATAATCCTTTAACTTCGAAAAATTATCCATTGTTTCAGCCAGCAAGGTGGTAAACCGAACAAAAATCCTTGTAATCCATAGTTAACACTTATAAGCGGAGGCGAGGAGGAAAGGGGTCACGAACTTAAGGATATCTTAAGTTGACCGTCGCTGTAATCACATAGACATTATCAACGTTGCCTGCTTGTGTTTAAATGCTTACATGGATTGGCTACAGCGTTCCCGCTTAATAAATTCAGCCATGCATATAGTGTACACTCGTATAATACACGAAATAGCGATTTACTCTGCCCACAATTTCCAAACAAACAAAAAAAAAGGATATCTTTACAATAAGCGGGGCTAAAGTATGGAATATGCTGCCGTCTGTCCTTGGGAATGTAACTGACTTTGGAAAGTTTAAAAAAAAAAAAAAAAAAAGCTTAAGATGTACTTCTTTTTTAATTCCAACACCGCACAACAAATACTGTATAGGTAATTCCTTTATGTTGTCATATCTATTTATATTAGTCATTGTAATCTTTAATTTTATTTAGCTTTGTCTCTGTATATTGTAATACGTTTTTGTTAAACAGGGCTCTACTTAAACCAGCTCCAGCTAAATGGGCAACCCGAATCAGCCTAAAACACAGTAAAATGTTAAATGTTAACTTACCATTTAAAGCCAAACCCGCGATATAAAAGGCGGCTGGACTGTCCAACTCATGCAAATGAGCAAAATCTGTTGTTCTTGCTCATTTGCATTAGATTCGGCGTGGGGCTAATTGCCCTTTTATACCGCAGGTTCGCCTTTAAATGCTATTTGCAGTTTACAAATACACTGTAAGCGTATTCAGTTTACAAATCAGCGTATCAATTCCCTATAGTCCGGCTCCCGAGACCAAGCGCTTTCTCGCAGGCTACACATTTAAAAACATTTATCGTCTTGCAGTGCTCGTTCAAGGTATTGACAACTGGTATTGACTACATATTGAACGTGAATTGAACGAGAATTAAATTGAACGTGAACGTGAATTGAATTGAATTGAAAGTGAATTGAACGTGGAGACGTTAACTGTCTAGACTCTTGTTTTCCGACGCTCAAGAAACAATAACATTTTAAAACCGCACGGAGAAACCGTCTTTGCTCTGATTTAAATTCCTTCCAAAGAAAGATACGGACACACAGAAAAGTCCGATGAAAACATCTCAGCGTGACATAAATATGCATTGTCTGAAACGAGACATTTGGATGACGTAATACACTGGGGAATTACTGTATACTATATCTCGTTAAACGCTTTGCGTATTTACGGGATAAAAATGAAATTTTACATACAGCCGACATGGAACAGTCTATCTACTCCTTAAGCAGCATCTTACTACGATTTTTAAATTAAATTGCGCAAGCACAGTTTCTTAATGATTTTATAAAAAATATCCTTGTAAAGCATCTTCATTATTTTCATGTAGTTTCCTTCGTTTTACTATGTAATTATTTAGTTCGAAAGTTAGTTTTCTAAGGATTGTAAAAGCCGAACGAATTTTACCGTGTCTAAATAAAGTAATCTATTATCTATTACCTACCTACCGCAAAATCCCCCTCCCCGGATGTAGGCCCATTAGTTGGGCAACAAAAGAGTATTATGGTTGTTCCCCCTCTTATATATAAGAGCATATATATATAAGCACACGACACTTCCTCATCAGCAATTCTTTACAAAATATTGAACCAAATTAACTAAAACAACGTTTATAACCGGGATTTTATGGTATACAAAATGATTACATGCTTTATACAAGTTTGCTGGATATACAGCTATTTCAATAAACGTTGTCGGATGAAAGCTTTAAGCCAAGACGGCAAGGTAGTATGGGTTAGGGTTAAAAGCCATTGCATAAAAATCCCATACTACCTTGCGGTCTTGGCTTTTCGCCTTTTTCATCCGACAAAGTTAATTGAAATAGCTGTATATGCTAGCCACCACATAGTTGTCATCAAGCTCATTGAACATAATTCGAGCGTTTCTACAGTAAAACAACAAAATTCAGGAAGAGTCATAACCCTTCTATTAATTTTTCAGCGCTAATTTGTTTTAAAACGAGCATTGAGTCATATTGTCTTCATTTTTCTTTTGGTATTCAGTAAAAACGTGATCGAATGCGGCAAATCTCAATGCTCTTACAATAAACTAATATAAAACCTAAAAATCCAACAAGAAGAAAACTATAACCTATAAACTGCAACGCTACTATAATGCTGTAAACTACTGCAGCTATAATACAACAATAATATTCAAGAATAATATTATGATATAATAATATACTAATTCTGATGTCTCTGCTTCTCTGAATTCCGCCTTTAATTATTTGAAATAACAACTAGTCTCGATGAACCCACCTGTAGGACATTCGTTTCCTTTCTTGAAAATGCAGTATTGTCCTTTAGGCCAAGAGAGACTGAATAGGGTTGTTTGACTCTGCGTTTTCATGCAGAATTTTTGTTGTGCGTTTGCTTTGCCTATAGTTCCAGCTAAATCATAAGGTCTCGACCATTTATTGTTTGGGTTATCATCCTCAGTGTCATGGTAACGAGTCCCTCGGTGCCATGTAAATCCTTCTCCGCTTGGACATCCTGACTTTGGCATTGGAAGACCATAGGTTCCTTTGGGCCAAGCAAGAGGAATGCGCACGTTGGGATCTAAAACAATACATTGCTAGAAGATTAACCCTCGGACGTACACGCAAACTTATAACCCTGATGTGGTACAGGGGGGTGGGGGGGGGGGGGGTGGGAGGGGGGTTGTTTCAATATTTCGAAAATATTTTACCTCTATAACAGATAACAGATAGCCTGTTATGTGCTCTACAATATGACGTAAATATTATGGGTTATGGCGCTGCTGGGGGTACACGACGTCATCCAGAATAGCCGTCAACATGGCCATCATCTTGGATTTTACAAAAATTTCAACTTTATCGGAAAAATGCGAAAATTGCCAATAATAATAATAATAATAATAATAATAATAATAATGCGTTAGAATATAGCGTGTGATTTCCAAAAATAGATCATTCACAAAATTGAGTTACGTTCCAAGCAGACATGATGTAGAAAATGATGGTCAAAATGATGCGGAAATGATTAGAATATAGCATGTGATTTCCAAAAGTACATCCTTCACAAAACTGAGTTCCGCTCCAGGCAGCAATGATGCAAAGAAGAAGATGAACATTGCGACAAGTACCTAACACCCTTTACTTAAAGACCGTGTCTCCGATTTTTATCGTTTGATTTCGTTCAAACGTTATGGGCAGTTAAATGCAGAGAAATGAACTTGGAAATTTAACTGCGTGCAGAAGACAAACCAGACAAGTTATGAAAATTCCCCGACGCGGGTGTTTAAGAAAGGGCTTTTAGCTGGTACTAGGCGCAATGTTCATTTCCTTCTTTAGATCATTTCCGGCTGGTGCGGACCTGAATTTTGTGACTAGAGGTACTTTTCAAAATCACTTGCTATATTTCAAACGCATTAATCGTTTCTATTCATATCAATCAGTTCGTTTTCGTAATCTTTACTTATTTAGCTTTCAGAAAATATAAAGTTAGTTGCTTTTTTTGAGGCAAAGAGCAATAAATAGGCATGAAAGCAAAGTGGTGTTTTGGGTAACCTGATACCTTATTATATATGATTGTTTTCAAAACATAGTTGATGAAAATTACAGCATTTTCATTGTATATATGTATGCATTTCTCAATTGTATCGAGAAAAAGATACAATCTCTTGTTAACAAACTGAGCTGAAGATCAACGAAAGCCGACAAAAAGTTCAGACGTAGCATCAAGTTCTTGCATACACTCTTGAATACCGCGCGTTTATGAAAGAATCCGCATTGATTTTGTATATTCGTTCACACTCTTTCAGCTCAGCTCCTTACCTTTTCCAGTTGTAGCGTGTTTGAGACTGGGGTAATCTCTCAAGAGCCTCTTGGTGTTTTGCGTCAGATTTTCGAAAAATGACGCAGAGTAAACACATGATCGCCGTTGCCTTATCTGTGTGAAAAACTGAACTTGTAGTGCCTCATAAATCGGCATCAACTTCACTTTAATGGGTTCCGGCAGGTTGGGACCTCCAGTCTTCAACACCTTCTTGTTGGAACCAAATTTAGTATTTTCATTCATCGACTCTTGAAATGTCTCCACATTAACTGCCAAAGATGCACTGTAACCTTCATACCCGCCCTCCACGGATACCGAGTTTCCAATCTGCATACGATAATACCATTAACGCGGGTATTAACAAAAATAATGTTAGTAAGTTAGTAATTAAGTAAGTAAATCAAACATTTGGCCTTTACAAATAATAGTAGGTTATAATAGTTACACCTCCATTAAAAACGCAAAACACTTATATAAGCTTTGTAACTATCCCCCCTATTTAAGGGAGACATCTATTAAGGATATACTTCTCCTGGTCGCGATTGCTCCACTGTAGTGAATTCAATAAGTTCTCAAGCAGCTTAAAGTCCATATGAATCGAAATTTCTTTTTATGTTTTTATAGCGGAGCACTCGCGGGCCGAAGGCCCGCTGCAAAGCCCCATTCTCATGGAAGCTATGCCAGTCATTTTTTACGGTCATGGCTAGCGGAATGTTTCGCGGGCGCGTCGGTCCGTGTGCCCGCCGCCGCCCGGGTTGGGCAGGGCTAGATCGCGGGCGCGTATGACGTCGAAAAGCATGCGCGTATGACGCCACACAATACCCGGGATCTTTGAGGCTTTGTTTTTCGCGCGGCTACACAGCCGTCAGCTCGGTAAACACTTTTTGGATCTTTCGCTGGTCAGTGTTTAGCGGAGAAGTAAAGTCGTTATTTCCCTGCATTTTTTCGCGGTTTGCTACTCAAGACAGCGATACTAATTAAGGGATACTCAGAAGCCGCTTTAGTGGAAAAATAAGAGCTTTCTGGGATAAAATCTTGCTTCGAGGAACTTCATACGTTTTTCAATGCGGGGAATCGATGTTTGTTTTTATTACGGATTTCAGAACCAGATGAGCGGAGATTTACAGAATTAACAAGCAAGCGAGGAGCTCAAAGGTAAAACATATTACATTTTTCGATGGGAATTAATGTTGATATCAATCTGTGATTGACTTTTTCTTTGCGTTTTTGTGTAGTTTTGGAGAATTGTTTTTGAAACGTGCTTAACTTCAGTTGTATCGATTTCTTGAATTTCATCGAAGGCAGCTTGAACTCAATGCGCTATAAATGGTACGCGTTTTGTTTTTAAACATAAACTAATGGAGATTTGAATACAATTTTTCGAAAGAAGATTGTGTTGTATGTTTTTATGTGTTTGTTCATTCATTACATAGATTGAAAAGCGATGTTATGTAAACAAAGCAAGACTTAGATTTTATAGTTCTGTCTTCACTGGCGTCGCCTTATGCAAATATGTTTGTGTATTTTTGCAATTTTGATTTCCAAATCAGTTTCTCGGGCAATTTTTGACAAACAACTGTATTTTATTCGGAAAGTAGTCCCACTAGTTATTCTAGACAGAGAAAATTGTTTTTGCGAACTTTTGTTTTGCGAACTTTTTTTTTTTGTTTTGCGAAAATTGTTTTTGCGAACCTTAAAGGGTGGGGGGGGGGGGGGGGGGGGGGGTGTTTCAACTTGATGTTTTGTTTTGCCATAACTGATGAGTGTGATCGTCGTTTCCGATGGAAGCTTAACACATTTAACCTTCTTCTTTTGGAATGCGTTTTAAAACTTGAGTTACAAATGATCAAAGGTTGAATTTAGAGCTGAAAATGATCTTTGTCATCACACCTTCTTTTTTAGAGAACAATCTCGCGCTCCGCGCTCGCACTTGCTTTTCAAAATGAAAAATCTGTGGATAGACTATGCCAAATTTTGATTCAGCTTTATTCCATTTGCTAAAGTCATCACAAATAAACCATTTTAACTGGTTAACGCCCCTGAGACAGGCCTTAAACTGCTTGAGTAATAGTAATTGGACTGAACTGAGTGAAGAACAATTCAGGGGTTATCGGACAAGAAATGTAAAATAGGGCGATCGCCTAGGACGAGGACGATTTGAAATTTCAGGCATTATTATCCCTGATCTGTACGACACCAAGTACACTTAGTAATTAATCGTATAAATAACAAAAATCATGAACAAATGTGAACATGTTTCTTCTCAAAACGTCAATGATATTTTCTATCAGTTTTAAAACCAGTAGGAAAAGGTAAAAAATAACTATTGAATTCCTCCTGATTGACGTAGATGTCCAACTACGGCTATCTATTTTGCAAAAAAAAAAAAAAAAAAAATGGAAATTGGTAGGCTCTAATTGGATCCCATGTGACCGTGCATCAATTACATAAGAAATAAGCTCGCGGATAACCAATCATATTGGAACATTTTGTTTTCGTTACGATTAACATGATGATAAATATGCTTGCTTTCTATGAATGCCTCGCATTATATTGACCATATTATCCATATCCATATTATCTGCTGCAGCAGGATGGGGTTGAACTAATACTATGCTATGCATAAAGAAACGTTTCGAACGGAACAAAATATCTGCTTCGCTTCAAGGCTACAATGCCAAAGGGAAACTTTTTAGAAATGTTATAAATTTGTACTTTCCAAGATCAACTGTCATCTGTAACACACAAAGAGATTATAATAGATACAATTTGCTCTATGGAGCCTCCACCAATATAATATAATTTACAGTTGGCCACTATTACCTTAGCTAGATCCTATTCAGACCCTTTTCTAAGTGCGTGATATCGTTTCTGGTAATATATATATAGATAGCCCAAGCCTAACAGCGTCGCAATTTGAACAAGCTTAACTAAGGTGAAACTTAACTAAGGTGAAACTTAACTAAGGTGAAAGGTTGGAAGCACAAGAATTAAGATTGACGAACGGGCTATTTTCAATTTTAGCAATTCTCAAAAACAGTATTACGCGACCGTCTGCACAGTACATTTTTATAGACCGTACAAAAGTTCACAAAAACAACTTTTCTCTGTCTAGAATAACTAGTACCACTAGTTTCCGAATAAAATACAGTTTATGTTTGTCAAAAATTGCCCGAGAAACTGATTTGAAAATCAAAAATTGCAAAAATACACAAACATATTTGCATAAGGCGATGCGAGTGTACTATAAAATCAAAGTCTGGCTTTGTTTACATAAAATCGCTTTTCAATCTATCTAATGAATGAACAAACACATAAAAATGGACAACACAATCTTCTTTCGAAAAAATTTATTCAAATCTCCATTATTTACGTTTAAAAGCAAAACGGGTACCATTTAATTATAGCTCATCGAGTTCAAGCTTTCTTCGATGAAATTCAAGAGATCGATACATGTACCACTGAATTTAAGCCCGTTTTAAAATCAATTCTCCAAAACTAACAATAACACTAATAAAAATTCACTCACAGATTGATATCAACATAAATTCTCATCGAAAACTGTAATCTGTTTTACCTTTAAGTCCCTCGCTTGCTTCGAAATTCAAATCTCCGCTTCTGGTTCTGAAATCCGTAGAAAACAAACATCTCCCGCATTGATAAAAACGTAATACATGAAGTTCCTCGAAGCAAGATTTTATCCCTGAAAGCTCGTCTTTTTCCACTAAAGCGGCTTCTGAGTATACCTTAATTAGTATCCCTGTCTTGAGTAGCAAACCGCGAAAAAATGCAGGGAAATAACGACTTTAATTCTCCGCTAGGCACAACAAAACAACTAAAGCGTTTACCGAGCTCACGGCTGTGTGGCCGCGCGAAAAACAAAGCCTTGCTTTCAAGATCCCGGATGTTGTTCCAACACGGCGGGCGGGGGGATGGGCATACACGCGCCCGCGAAACATTCCGCTAGCCATAACCATGAGAAATGACGGCATAGGTTCTATGAGTATGGAGCTGCGCAGCCAGGCCTTCGGCCTGGCAAGTGCTCCGCTAAAAATCAAGTGCGTGTCATGGGCATACATCCTAGGTTTTGAATTAGAGGGACAATGGCAACTTAAAGAGTTATATACGTCCACTTCCAGTAAGGGATTGATATCATATTACCCTGGGTAGCGTCAACATACTGTTATTAGCCATATAGTCATAAATTCGGTGAAAACATGCATGACATGCATGACATGCATGTCATGCATGTCATGCATGTCATGCATGTCATGCATGTCATGCATGTCATGCATGTCATGCATGTCATGCATGACATGCATGACATGTATGACATGCATGACATGCATGCCAGTTATGCTGTCATTTATGAAATGTGAGATGCAGATGCATAACGAATGGCTGAGTTTCCTTTTTTTTGCTCATCATAGTCTAGTTTGGCGGCCATATAATAAACACTTACATTTTCCATGGCATAATTGGTGACCTCAGTCCAAGAACTTTGGTAGCGTGTAATGCTTTTTTCTCCAAGTTCCACCTCCAAAACAACGTGCTAAAGAAAAACCAAACGCACCGAGTCAGTACGGATTGTAAAGTCTTGTCTGCTAACGAGATAAATATAATAAATATGTATTCAAACGCCGTCAAACTTTGTGACTTTTCCTCAAAGTTATCTGGCAACACTTACATATGACAATTTTTTGATAACGTGACTTGATGTTTCCATGGCGACAAGATTTTGACAGCCATGTTTTTTGAAATTTGCATATTTATCCCTTTGAATGAAGAAAAACAATGTTTATTGGTAAAACTTTTATTAATATCTGTACGTCATTTAGCGTTTATTTATTGGTTTTGATTAACTTTGAGTGAATTTGGACGGTTTTTAAGAGGCCGCAAAGGAGGCAGTTTTGGACGTACTATGTACCCTCTAGGTTTCATTGTCATAGGCTTAATGTTCTTGAAGTTACGAGGGGGGGAATGCCCCCCCTCAGGCTCAGAAACTCAAAAAAAGCCCAGGCTGAATAGTGTTATCTTGGCTTTTAGCGGCGTCACCTCAGTAAATAAATTTCAAGGCTAAAAACATCTTAGCGTGACATAAATACGCATTGTGTGAAACTATCCAACCGGATGACGATTATGGCTCCTAGTAATACACTGGGGAATTACAAACATAGGCTAACTGCCGGGTCAGTGAGCGATGACAGCGATCGAGCAACATTTCCCCCTAAGTGCTACTAAATGCATTCTAAGTCCGCAGATCGGTTTTAATTTTCCATACGGAGTTTGAAATCAAAGAATTGAAGTGTAAACAGATTTAAAACGACCAGAAAGTCTAAGCGTGACATAAATATGCATTGTGTGAAACGAGACTGTCGAGATAGTTGGTTTACGTAATACAATGGGGAATTACAAACAAAGTTTACAGCCAATGAAGGAGGGAGTGACAATTTGCATATCTCTCCCCTTATTAACTACTGTGTCTCGTTGAACACTTCGCGTATTGACGAGATTAAAAGGGAAGGGGAATTGTGAGGAATTGTAAGGAGAGTGGTACTGTTGATGTCCCCACAAAGTTCATTTCTCCAACCAAAACACATTGCATTATTTCAGGTTTTGCGGTAGGGTGGATAGTTACGGATATGGAGAAGTTCAAATGTCCAGGCATACCGAAAAGACTTTCAGTTGTTAATTAACAATTATTGGATGAGGTTGAGCATGATAGCGATAATTATCAAGGCCAAAGTTTGTGTTATCTGCCGAAGCCGAAGGCGCGATCCTCCCGCCGACTGGAAATTGGCCGAAGCAGCTCGTGCAATTTGAGCTTTTTGAAAAACTCGCTTGTGCAAATTAATTACAAATTCAACTCGAAACTGTATGATTACTTTTTAACAAGAAGCTGTACACAGCTTGAACTCGTGGCGCCTTTAACTCATTGCAGCATTGATTCCCGAGTGTTTTGAGTGCTTTTACGGGGAAACATAAGCTTGAAATTATGTCTAATCAAAGGCTCCTAAGAGCCAACCCGTGAAGAAGAACAATGATGCTAACGCGTAACGTAATGTTGCCGTAAGCTTACGTTTTCACACTGACACGGTTCGATATATATATTTTTTAAATTAGACGTAAGGATTTTTGACGAACGAAAAAAAAAAAAGTACATCACTTTCATAATGTCCAGTTCGAAGAAAGAAAAAAAGAAAAAGAAAAGGACCTTATGGAGACTCGAACTCGGGCCGTCCGGGGCTAAGCCACAAACTTACTCCACGGCGCTGTCGAAGAACACATGCTCCAAAGGGACTAAATTTTATTATTTTAAGGTAGATGCGCATCGAAACAGGTGTTTCGGTTGCAAAATCCTTTTAGATCGATTTTAATGTTGCACTAAAAATTCCAAATGCGAAACATCTGTAAGCTTATTGTTGTCTATATTCGTTTACATCAAATTAATTATTATTATCGCTGGATTCACGTTGAATTCTTGTTACGAAACGTATTCGTAGCAAAGGATTTACTCACTAAGTTTACAGCTGATGGAAGGAGCGAGTGTGTGAGTGAGAGACTGAATTTCATTAAGCCACCGTTACCGATATCCCGTTCATTATGCTTTCACGTGTGCACGGGTTTACAGTAAAAGTAAGACCACTACATTCACTACATTCAGTCGCTGACACTTTAATAAGCTTGATCGCCAGCTCGGTCGCTAAGCAAATAGCAAGTTTAATATTCAAAACACAGAACTTGCCGGAGCAAAAATCCCACAGGAATAAGCGGCGAACACAATATCAAACGGTCCTATCCATCCATGAACGTCTTGAAAGCGTGCAATTGTACGCTGTAGTTCTCTATCTTGCTTCTCAAGTCAACACACGGAGAGATTTTGCGGTATGTATTTCATGGCTGAAAGCCATGTAGTCGTCGACATAAACTTAAATATGCGCTAATAAATGCGCTAATGTGACGCGAAAAAAAAGAAGAAAAGTCAAAGGCGGATTTACAACTCGTGTGCTCCGCCACGAGTAATTATACATGCTTTACTAATTTGGCTGATGAATCCTTGGAGAACGTTTTCAATAAGGTAATAAGAGACATAATGCCAAATGACAATTTCTTAAATAATGACACTTACCTAATAATATTTCACAAACCGAGGTTTTCTACGGAGAACATAAAATACAGCAGAAAAATGGCAGATAATCGTGGAGTTCAATTCAGAATTGAACCATGCAACTGGATAAGCTTGCGGCTGAACGGAGCGAAAAAATGACCGATTTGAAAAATTCAATGCAATCTTACAAAAATTAAAACATTTGGATATAAATAAACGTTATCGAAATGAAATCGTTACATGCACTCGATGTTGCTTGTCAGTCTCATCTTTTAGCGCCAAGCTTTCCAAAAAAACATGTTTACAATTTTAAACGTTGAATTGCTCTTGTTGTTGTTTTGACATCGATCATTCGCTTTAGACCAGGCATATCAAGTTTAAAGTCAATCCACACTGAAAGCATATTAAGCTGTTCCCCTCAATTAAGAATGGCTTTTGAGCTGCTCATTGAATCTGTTCCAGTTTATAAAAAAAGTTTATCCACTGAGTTTGACCGCAAAACTTGCATAAAACAGTGCGTTGCAGAAAGATAACATTAAAAACTCGCTCGTATAATAGTTGGAGAGATTTTTCGGTTCCAATCCGGCTGAAACAATGTTTAGGAACATTTTCATTTTCCATATTTTGAAATATGGTATGCATAAAGCATACCATATTTCAAAGCCAATTATTAGAAGACATTTTCAGAAATTGTGCTCGTTCGCATTCTCCAGACCGAACGTTTTGAACAGCTTTGCCAAAATGAACTTTCATTCACCTTTACCGAGGTGAACAGCGACACACGGCAACATTTTTCGCGCCTTTTTTCGTTCTGTCGTGTGATCAGCATATTTTTATTCACAGTGGTTCCTGGTTTAGTTTTTATTTTATTATTATTATTATTATTATTTTTTTTAATTTTAACCGTGAATGTTTTTTTTTTCGGTTATACATATGTATATTTTTACGCAACAAAAACACGGTACCCCCTTAATCAGAATCGCGTCCTTTGCCCTTCACTTTAACTGCTATTTAGTGAAATGATTGATATTTAAACATTTTTCATTAATAAATACCTTATAAACCAAGTTTGCTCGGGACCTATACGTACTGGGAGAATATCGGCCCTCGATCTTTTTTTGTACGGACCTCGCTGCGCGCGGTCCGTACTGTCAAGACATCGGGCCGATGTTCTCCCAGTACGGCCCTCGTGCTTGGTCAATAAGATATATTGCCTACCGATGCGGCGGAGGACAGCAACGCATCTTCTTGAGAGGATGGTAAGTTTCAAGCAAGACACACAATGCTTTCATACTAATGCAGAATTAAATTGACTTCTATGGGTGCAACATTGGGTAAAATTGGTTGAATAATATCCCATAAAAGGTCTCATTTGCTTAAGGGGTCTGAACGCTCATTCGTCAATTTAGGGCTGAGAAAGATGAATGTGATGCTAAAGCTAAAAATGGATTCACACCCTTACCGTTCCCCAATCATCAATGAACTTTAAGTAGTTTTCCTGGTTGTACTGTTCCGGTAAATGACACACTGCTGCTGCAAATTCCTCAGTCACAGGGTACTTCTTTTGACGAGCCAAATCCAACTGGTATCGAACCCGGCCTCGATTGCATACTTTTGTCTCGTCATAAAACACTTTTTTAGATTTAGATGTCTCCTTGTCCATTTTGTTATAACCTGTCATTTTTACCGAGAAATAACAATAACAAGAACAGCATAAAAATAGATAATAAAAAATGGTGGTTGTTCGACAGAAAAAGAAAACGTTACACAGATTGAGCTTATTTCTAAAAGAAAGGAATGCTCTTCTACATATAGGTCATATATATGAGACTATTGGATTCATTACCGTAGAACATTCGCCAGGTTGGGGGCCAAAGACAAAAGAGAATACATTAATTGACCATCACTTTTGGCAAAGTGAAGATGTACGGTAAGATGTCGAAATAATCTAGAGTTTGTAAAATTCCATCTAGAATTTTGTTTTTTCGCGGACACAGTGGAATCACTGATTTGGATCAATTAACACAGATTACCTGGCCTGTGGGTACTTTGTTTCAGCAAACAATATTAATATCAGGAAAAGAAAAACTCAAGCAGTTTAACGCCTGGCTTAAATTGCATTCTGAAAATGTGGTTTATTCACAATATATTCGGATAGATTAACTAGAACATGTTGATTTTTTTCCCCCTGAATGTATATCTTGATGTCTTCTTTTGCGTTAATGCACAAGTTTGATCACGTGACATGTCAAATGATCAAAATCATCGATATGCCAGCGAATTTTCTTTGTATAGATAACAATTATACATTTTTTTGTGATGCCGGGAGATTTAACAATTGAACCTTCTACTTTTACAATGACTATCTATGACTATCTTGTACTATCTATCTACTACACTATGTACTACACTTTGAACTATACTGAAATAATCAAAGGTTGAATTGTGGACTAAAAATGACCTTTGGTCTCACAAAATATTTTTACAGATGGACGATCATTCCAAACGTGAAGGACTAGAAATATTTCATCTGCATCAGAAGAGCGTTTTTAT